>CM041786.1:68981144-69258121 GCA_023375725.1 Nephotettix cincticeps
ACGTCACCCGGTCACTGTCACGTGGTCAGGAATAAACTGTCGAATTGGCTTGCGTCGTCGCAGCCACGGATCACAGCTTACGGGTAGTGAACACTGTGAACACGCAGTCTGCCAGCAACGAGAATGGGCTATTAACATATTCACAGTAGGCTATATCAATAGGCCGTAGCCAAATTGCCACACATTTATTTGGGTTTTGGCGAAGGGTCTAACTGAAACACTCATTAGTGAGGATTAAGAAGGGTAAACTAGGAGCCCCCGAGACTGGACCCTCCATCAGAACTCAATTAATGTGTTTCAATTCGGCTGTCCCATTTCAAAACATTAAACAATGCTCCCAGTTGTTTACAGTTAAAATTTCGAATTAAAAAAGCTGGCCATATTTTAATCCGTTCATCAAAAATCTAAAAAAATCTAATACATTTAAATATAATAATTTCGATATCTCTCGTAAGCTAAGACCCAAAATACTACTAGTATAGGATATTTTATAGTTCCTTTAATATAAATATAGTTTCTGCATTAATCTGCAATATTCCAAACCATAGGCAAGGTAACAGTTTCAGTTTAAGTTAAACACTACACTGTCCTGAACAATAACTACTAATACTTTTAATCAGTTCAATAATTGACACATTAAAAACAACAACTACAGTTTTGTTTCTGTAATTAGAGAAATTTAATAAACCTCTTTCTTGATTGAGCGAGCCTATGATTGATAAGATGTTCGCACAGGCCACTGCCTAATAAAAATGCTAGAATTATAAATTCACTTTGGTTAAGATTGAAGAAATGTATAAAACAATTTTTTAATTGAAAAAAAACTAAAATAATCTAATAAGATAAAATAAAGATAAAAAATAGCACCACTACGAGATGCCCTGGCATGTTAGAAGTGGGAAAATAAAATATTTTGTGATTTTAACTATATGTGAATATCAAATAAATAAATAAGCGCTTGCTATTTCTTACAAAATTCAATTTGAAACCATTGACCCAAAAATAATCAAATCCAATCTTTGTAGAAATATTTCATTATAGCTCATGATAAGTAAATAATTACACTAAGCTAATAATAATCTTGGCGCGAGGGGCGTTGTCGCTGCGTTTCTTGTGAAAGCCTCAGCTGACATGCGGAAACCACGGATCCCGTTGTATGACGCGATTATGACGTCACCGCCGCAACTGAGCGATCAGCTGATTGACTTCTCAGCATAAACCTCTGTATCACTTCTGGTATCCAGGAACATCGTGAACATTAACATTAACATTACCACTAGAAAATAAATGAGTACTGGGTGAAACGTGTAGGGCCTATAAACAACGCGTCACTGGATTTAGTTTGATAAACTGGTGACAATAATTCTGTATCGTTTTTTTAAAACCATAATCAATAAAAATAATAATAATCAATAAATAAGTAAAATTACAAAACGAAATTTAAGTTCATAATACTGTGTAATACAACTTGTATAAACTTTCTAAATTATTATTGTTTATAGATCATAATTTTTTAAATAGTCTACTAATTATGCATACAGAAAAAATACGAATTAGCAAAATTACGTAATACAGGAAAAATGATTTTTCAAGCGTCATAGTATAATAGCTTCATGACAATATCTGTATAATCTGGGAATTTCCATAGTTTTGATAAATTATCAGATATGCTACATGCAATGCCTCTTCATAAGTTGTATATTTATATTATCTCAGGTTCTATAAATAAGATACCGCCCATGCAGTTAAAAACTTAAATTTAACTTAATTTAATTTAACCCGCAAGACTTAAAGTCCCAATTGTATCATATTAATAAGGTTTTAATGTAAATGTAAATTCATTAGGTCGTGGTTTACTGGGTGAAGCAATGTAATTTTAAAATTGCAAATAAAAAAGTTTCACAAATTTTTAACTTAAATGTGATTAGTTTTGCATCTTTTATGTCTTCTAATATCGCATGACTGGCCTCTCTGATAATTCAATAAATGCATTTTCTGGTCGTAGGTGGAACACGACAGGTGTTGCAGTAGTACATTTCTACTCAAGGTGGTACAGACACTTGCCCATCTGTGACCTGTCTAGACACCACGTCGTGTCTGCTTACAAACATTCCTTTCCCCCGAATAAAAACAATTAAGTTTCTGTTCAGTAATTTAATTTCGTTGCGCTTAAACTATTTTCATACTTAAAATATTTTCTGTTAGTTTTTAATAGGTGTTTTTGATACAGTTTGAAAGTTTTAAATTAATTAATCTGTTGTGGTTTTATTCTTTCTGAATCGTGCATTTTATTTATTTTCAAATTTAATAAGGCTTCTAAGGTTATAGCGTCTGAGTTCATGAGCCTGAATTTTTCGATTGTTTTACAATTAAGACTTAGCCACATTTGTATTTTATATTTCGCGGGTTTGGCAGTCATAGCTAAATGAATAGAGTACTGGATTCCCACCCAGTAGAACTCCCAGTAGAATCCCGATCATATTACAAATTAGTTTGTTTCTTAGACAGTCGGAGTGCTGTCTTAAAATTTTCCTAAATGTATTATGTAAATTTTCTTTATACTTTTAACTGAAATGGCAACTAGGTAGGTGACACAACAAACACAAACACAACAAACACAAACACAACAAACACAAACACAACAAACACAAACACAACAAACACAAACACAACAAACACTAACACAACAAACACAAACACAACAAACACAAACACAAACACAACAAACACAAACACAAACACAACAAACACAAACACAAACAACACAAACACAACAAACACAAACACAACAAACACAAACACAACAAAAACAAACACAACAAACACAAACACAACAAACACAAACACAACAAACACAAACACAACAAACACAAACACAACAAACACAAACACAACAAACACAAACACAACAAACACAAACACAACAAACACAAACACAACAATCACAAACACAACAAACACAAACACAACAAACACAACAAACAGAACAAACACAACAACAACAAAACAAAACACAACAAACACAAACACATACAACAAACACAAACACAACAAACACAAACACAACAAACACAAACACAAACACAACAAACACGAACACAACAAACACAAACACAACAAACACAAACACAACAAACACAAACACAACAAACACAAACACAACAAACACAAACACAACAAACACAAACACAACAAACACAAACACAACAAACACAAACACAACAAACACAAACACAACAAACACAAACACAACAAACACAAACACAACAAACACAAACGCAACAAACACAAACACAACACAACAAACACAAACACAACAAACACAAACACAACACAACAAACACAAACACAACAAACACAAACACAACAAACACAAACACAACAAACACGAACACAACAAACACAAACACAACAAACACAAACACAACAAACACGAACACAACAAACACGAACAAAACACAACAAACACAAACACAACAAACACAAACACCCAAACAATACAAAAAACAAAACACAAACACAACACAAAACAGAACAAAAAACAAACAAAACAAACACACACAAACACAAACACACAAAAACAACAAAACACACAAACACAAACACAAACACAAAAGAACAACACCACACAAACACAAAACCTCAAACAAACACAAAACAAACACAATCCAACACAAAATTCAACGTCCTATGCTCACCAGACAAACATAAGAAGTACCAACACCAAGCATACACAAACACAACACTGTCAAACACAAACAACACAACAAACAAAACAACACAAACACACGAGTTCAAAACACAACAAACACAACACAACAACACAAAAAAAAAACAAAAAAATTAAAAAACAAACACACACATAAACACACATCTCCAACACAAAAACAAATACACATACAATAAAAACCCTCCAATCCAACTTAAATAAAGAAAAATTTATAACTTATTAACCAATAATGTATTTAGCTTCATGTAAACCATAAATGCTAAAAAAAACATAGTTTAACCTCGCAGCTGCAAACCTGCATACCCCTTTCCCGTGTTAATCTTATGGAGAATAGGCAAACTCCTTTATTTTGTCCAGATAATGATAACACATATATGGTCAAAATGAAAATAGATGGTAAGAATGCCTACTTTCAGTTTCCTCAAAGCAGCAAAACCTGCATACTCTTTCTCATGTTAATGTTACGGAGGATTATACTCTAATTTATCGAAAGGACTGTATTGATCTTGTCATATACAATATTTTGCCATTATATCATTGAGGTCCGCAGGTCTGCTGCAACGTATTATTCTTTTGAGATTATTTAGCCTATAATTTAGTTAAATTTTATTGAAATGGCAACCATACTACAAGGTAGGTATTTTAATTTATTATTAGGTATTTTATTAGGTGTTTGTGTTTGTGTTTGTTGTGTTTGTTGTGTTTGTGTTTGTTGTGTTTGTGTTTGTTGTTTTGGTGTTTGTTGTGTTTATGTTTGTTGTGTTTGTGTTTGTTGTGTTTGTGTTTGTTGTGTTTGTGTTTTTTTTGTGTTTGTGTTTGTTGTGTTTGGGTTGTTGTGTTTGTGTTTGTTGTGTTTGTGTTTGTTGTGATTGTGATTGTTGTGTTTGTGTTTGTTGTGTTTGTGTTTGTTGTGTTTGTGTTTGTTGTGTTTGTGTTTGTTGTGTTTGTGTTTGTTGTGTTTGTGTTTGTTGTTTTGGTGTTTGTTGTGTTTGTGTTTGTTGTGTTTGTGTTTGTTGTGTTTGTGTTTGTTGTGTTTGTTTTTGTTGTGTTTGTTGTGTTTGTGTCTGTTGTGTTTGTGTTTGTTGTTTTGGTGTTTGTTGTGTTTGTGTTTGTTGTTTTGGTGTTTGTTGTGTTTTTGTTTGTTGTGTTTGTGTTTGTTGTGTTTGTGTTTGTTGTTTTGGTGTTTGTTGTGTTTGTTGTGTTTGTGTTTGTTGTTTTGGTGTTTGTTGTGTTGTGTTTGTTGTGTTTTGTTTTGTGGTTGTGTTTGTTTTGTTGTGTTTTGTGTTGTTTGTTTGTTTGTGTTTTGGTGTTTGTTGTGTTTGTGTTGTGTTTGTTGTGTTTGTTGTGGTGTGTTGTGTTTGTGGTAGGTGTTTGTGTTTGTTGTGTTTGTGTTTGTGTGTTTGTGGTGTTGTGTTTGTGCATTTTTTGCCTTGTGTTTGTGTTTGGGACCTCATAAAACAACAAATTCGTAAAAACTTCACTAGCATAGCACTTCACTCCATGGACACGTGTTGTCCAAAAATACAAAAAACAAAAATAACTTCTAACAAAGATACAAACAAAAACACAAACACAAAACAACACCAAACACAAACACGCACAAACAACAAAACCACAAACACAAACAACAAAACACAAAAAAAACCAATCACACCACAACAAAACATAAAAGAACAAACACAACCAACACACACACAAAACACAACACACAACTCACAACAAAACATAAAAACACAACAACCAACAACACAAACCAACACACACAAACAACACACAAACACAAAACACACACACAACAACCAAACCAGACAACAAACACAACACACAAAAAAAAACAAAAAAAAAAAACAAAACAATAGTTCCAAAACACCATCTCCAACACAAAAAAAAACACAACAAACAAAACACCACAATCCAACAAACAAAAAAAAATACACCAAAACACAAACAAAACACAAAACACAAACAAAAAAACAAACACCTCGCACTGCAAACACTGCAACACCTTTCCCAAACACAAAATACAAACACCTTTAAACACGAAAAAAACACAAAACAAAATGAAAATACAAAAAACACACTTTCACACTCAAACAACAAACACTGCAATCCTTTCCCATGTTATACAGAGGATGGGTATACTCTAAACAAAACAAACACAAACTTGTATTATTACACAAATCACACGCAGGTCTGCTGCAACAATCAGATTATTTACAAACAAATTTATTGAAAACAACCATACTACAAAGGTAGGTATTTTAATTTATTATTAGGTATTTTATTAGGTGTTTGTGTTTTGTTTGTGTTTGTTTTGTGTTGTGTTTGTGTTTTGTGTTTGTGTTTGTTGTGTTTGTTTTGTTTGTGTTTTTGTGTTTGTGTTTGTTGTGTTTGTGTTTTTGTGTGTTTGTGTTGTTTGTGTTTGTTGTGTTTGTGTTGTGTTTGTTGTGTTGGTTTTTGTGTTGTGTTGTTGTGTTTGTTGTGTTTGTGTTTGTGTTGTGTTTGTTTGTGTTTGTGTGTTGTGTTTTGTGTTTGTGTTTGTTGTGTTTGTGTTTGTTGTGTTTTTGTTGTGTGATTGTGTTTGTGTTGTGTTTGTGTTGTGTTTGTGTTTGTTGTGTTTTGTTTGGTGTTTGTTGTGTTTGTGTTTGTTGTGTTTGTGTTTGTTGTGTTTGTGTTTGTTGTGTTTGTGTTTGTTGTGTTTGTGTTTGTTGTGTTTGTGTTTGTTGTGTTTGTGTTTGTTGTGTTTATGTTTGTTGTGTTTGTTTTTGTGTTTGTGTTTGTTGTGTTTGTGTTTGTTGTGTTTATGTTTGTTGTGTTTGTTTTTGTATTTGTGTTTGTTGTGTTTGTGTTTGTTGTGTTTGTGTTTGTTGTGTTTGTGTTTGTTGTGTTTGTGTTTGTTGTGTTTGTGTTTGTTGTGTTTGTGTTTGTGTTTGTTGTGTTTGTGTTTGTTTGTGTTTGTGTTTGTTGTGTTTGTGTTTGTTGTGTTTGTGTTTGTTGTGTTTGTGTTTGTTGTGTTTGTGTTTGTTGTGTTTGTGTTTGTGTTTGTGTTTGTTGTGTTTGTGTTTGTTGTGTTTGTGTTTGTTGTGTTTGTGTTTGTTGTGTTTGTGTTTGTTGTGTTTGTGTTTGTTGTGTTTGTGTTTGTTGTGTTTGTGTTCGTTGTGTTCGTGTTTGTTGTGTTTGTGTTTTCGTGTTTGTGTTTGTGTTTGTTGTGTTTGGATGTGGTCCTCTATAAAACAAGGCAATTCGTAATGTTTTAAGGTCTTCTACTAGCATAGCACTTCCTCCATGGACCGTGTTGTCCGGATGATTGGTGAAATACAATGTATAATTTAGAATTTTGAAATAACTTCTAACAGTAAGATGAGTTTCAGAGACAAGGAAAACAAAGTGACAAAACAACTTCTTGGCTATGTTGAGCCAACGTTGTTCTAAAATGCAACAAGGAACAGGTTCATTTCAAACGAGATATGACAGCAGTTAACAGCTTAAGAAGAGTATTGATCTGCTCGACTCGATTGCACAAGATATCCTCAAATGGTGAGAAAAAACACTTGACATCCTTTGTAACTGGCAAGGTAATTCTTACGTCCTATGCTCACCAGAGCATAGGACATAAGAAGTACCAACAGTCCAGAGCATAGGGCCAAACACTGTCGTGATCCTTAGAACATTTGACACAGTGAAACGAATTATGACTGTATTCCTGTATTTGCTCGGACGAGTTCGTAAACCAGACATATCGGTCAATCGCAACGGGTAGTTTTCCAATGTAATTTAAAAACTTAAAAAATTAAAAAACAAACTATTTAGTTCCATAAAGTTTTGCTCCATCTCCAACGGTTACTGAGAGATATTAAAATATCTTATACAATAAATTTTATTACGCTCCAATCCAATCTTATGGAGGATAAAGAAAATTTATATTTCCCTTATTAACCAATAGTTTTGGATGTATTAGCTTCATGTAGTTAGGATCCATAGGTTTATGCTAAAAAAATCATAGTTTATGTGTTCCTCGCAGCTGCAAACCTGCATACCCTTTCCCATGTTAATCTTATGGAGAATAGGCAAACTCCTTTATTTATGTCCAGATAATGATAACACTTGATATATGGTCAAAATGAAAATAGTTTTGGTAAGAATGCCTACTTTCAGTTTTCCTCAAAGCAGCAAACCTGCATACTCTTTCTCATGTTAATGTTACGGAGGATGGGTATACTCTAATTTATCGAAAGGACTGGTATTGATCTTGTCATATACTTGTATTATTATTGCCATTATTATCATTGAGGTCCGCAGGTCTGCTGCAACGGGTATTATTCTTTGAGATTATTTAGCCTATTATTTAGTTAAATTTTATTGAAATGGCAACCATACAAATAGGTATTAATTTATTATTAGGTATTTTATTAGTGTTTGTTGTGTTTGTGTTTGTTGTTTGTGTTTGTTGTGTTTGTGTTTGTGTTTGTGTTTGTTGTGTTTGTGTTTGTTGTGTTTGTGTTTGTTGTGTTTGTGTTTGTTGTTTTGGTGTTTGTTGCGTTTGTGTTTGTTGTTTTGGTGTTTGTTGTGTTTGTGTTTGTTGTGTTTGTGTTTGTTGTGTTTGTGTTTGTTGTGTTTGTGTTTGTTGTGTTTGTGTTTGTTGTGTTCGTGTTTGTTGTGTTTGTGTTTGTTGTTTGTTGTGTTTGTGTTTGTTGTGTTTGTGTTTGTTGTGTTTGTTGTGTTTGTTGTGTTTGTGTTTGTTGTGTTTGTGTTTGTTGTGTTTGTGTTTTTGTGTTTGTGTTTGTTGTGTTTGTGTTTGTTGTGTTTGTGTTTGTTGTGTTTGTGTTTGTGTGTTTTTGTTTGTTGTGTTTGTGTTTGTGTTTGTTGTGTTTGTGTTTGTTGTGTTTGTGTTTGTTGTGTTTGTGTTTGTTGTGTTTGTGTTTGTTGTGTTTGTGTTTGTTGTGTTTGTGTTTGTTGTGTTTGTGTTTGTTGTGTTTGTGTTTGTTGTGTTTGTGTTTGTTGTGTTTGTGATTGTTGTGTTTGTGTTTGTTGTGTTTGTGTTTGTTGTGTTTGTATTTGTTGTGTTTGTGTTATTGTGTTTGTGTTTGTTGTGTTTGTTGTTGTGCGTTGTGTTTGTGTTCGTTGTGTTCGTGGTGCGTTTGTTGTGTTTGGATGTGGTCCTCTATAAAACAAGGCAATTCGTAATGTTTTAAGGTCTTTACTAGCATAGCACTTCCTCCATGGACAGTCCGGATGATTGGGAAATACAATGTATAATTTAGAATTTTGAAATAACTTCTAACAGTAAGATGAGTTTCAGAAAGGAAAACAAAGTGACAAGTAACTGAACTTTGGCTATGTTGAGCCAAGCCGTTGGTTCTAAAATGCAATCAAAACAGGTTCATCAAACGAGATAAACAGCAGTTAACAGCTTAAGAAGAGTATTGATCTGCTCGACTCGATTGCACAAGATATCCTCAAATGGTGAGAAAAAAACACTTGACATCCTTTGTAACTGGCAAGGTAATATTACGTCCTATGCTCACCAGAGCATAGGACATAAGAAGTACCACAGTCCAGAGCATAGGGCCAATAGTCCTTACTGTCGTGATCCTTAGAACATTTACACAGCGAAACGAATTATGACTGTATCCTTTATTTGCTCGGACGAGTTCGTAAACCAGACATATCGGTCAATCGCAACGGGTAGTTTTCCAAGTAATTTAAAACTTAAAAAATTAAAAACTAAACATTTAGTTTTGTTTTGCTCCATCTCCAACGGTTACTGAGAGATATTAAAAATCTGAATACAATAAATTTTATTACGGGCTCCAATCCAATCTTATGGAGGATAAAGAAAAATTTATATTTCCCTTATTAACCAACAGTTTTGGATGTATTTAGCTTCATGTATTAGGATCCATAGGTTTATGCTAAAAAAATCATAGTTTATGTGTTCCTCGCAGCTGCAAACCTGCATACCCTTTATGTTAATCTTATGGAGAATAGGCAAACTCCTTTATTTATGTCCAGATAATGATAACACTTGATATATGGTCAAAATGAAAATAGTTTATGGTAAGAATGCCTACTTTCAGTTTTCCTCAAAGCAGCAAACCTGCATACTCTTTCTCATGTTAATGTTACGGAGGATGGGTATACTCTAATTTATCGAAAGGACTGGTATTGATCTTGTCATATACTTGTATTATTATTGCCATTATTATCATTGAGGTCCGCAGGTCTGCTGCAACGGGGGTATTATTCTTTTGAGATTATTTAGCCTATTATTTAGTTAAATTTTATTGAAATGGCAACCATACTACAAGGTAGGTATTTTAATTTATTATTAGGTATTTTATTAGGTGTTTGTGTTTGTGTTTGTGTTTGTGTTTGTTGTGTTTGTGTTTGTTGTGATTGTGATTGTTGTGTTTGTGTTTGTTGTGTTTGTGTTTGTTGTGTTTGTGTTTTTGTGTGTTTTTGTTTGTTGTGTTTGTTGTGTTTATGTTTGTTGTGTTTGTGTTTGTTGTGTTTGTGTTTGTTGTGTTTGTGTTTGTTGTGTTTGTGTTTGTTGTGTTGTGTTGTGTTTGTGTTTGTTGTGTTTGTGTTTGTTGTGTTTGTTGTGTTTGTGTTTGTTGTGTTTGTGTTTGTTGTGTTTGTGTTTGTTGTGTTTGTGTTTTTGTGTTTGTGTTTGTGTTTGTGTTTGTTGTGTTTGTGTTTGTGTTTGTTGTGTTTGTGTTTGTGTTTGTTGTGTTTGTTGTTTTGGTGTTTGTTGTGTTTGTGTTTGTTGTGTTTGTGTTTTCGTGTTTGTGTTTGTTGTGTTTGTGTTTGTTGTGTTTGTGTTTGTTGTGTTTGTGTTTGTTGTGTTTGTGTTTGTTGTGTTTGTGTTTGTTGTTTTGGTGTTTGTTGTGTTTGTGTTTGTTGTGTTTTGTGTTTGTTGTGTTTGTGTTTGTTGTGTTTGTTGTGTTTGTGTTTGTTGTGTTTGTGTTTGTTGTGTTTGTGTTTGTTGTGTTTGTGTTTGTTGTGTTTGTGTTTGTTGATTTGGTGTTTGTTGTGTTTGTGTTTGTTGTTTTGGTGTTTGTTGTGTTTGTGTTTGTTGTTTTGGTGTTTGTTGTGTTTGTGTTTGTTGTGTTTGTGTTTGTTGTGTTTGTGTTTGTTGTGTTTGTGATTGTTGTGTTTGTGTTTGTTGTGTGCGTTCCGATAATGTGGTCCTCTATAAAACAAGGCAATTCGTAATGTAAGGTTCTACTAGCATAGCACTTCCTCCATGGACCGTGTTGTCCGGATGATTGGTGAAATACAATGTATAATTTAGAATTTGAAATAACTTCTAACAGTAAGATGAGTTTGACAAGGAAAACATTGTGTTAAGTGACAAGTAACTGAACTTCTGGCTATGTTGAGCCAAGCCGTTGGTTCTAAAATGCAATTTAAAACATTCATTTCAAACGAGATATGACAGCAAACAGCTTAAGAGAGTATTGATCTGCTCGACTCGATTGCACAAGATATCCTCAAATGGTGAGAAAAAAACACTTGACATCCTTTGTAACTGGCAAGGTAATTCTTACGTCCTATGCTCACCAGAGCATAGGACATAAGAAGTACCAACAGTCCAGAGCATAGGGCCAATAGTCCTTACTGTCGTGATCCTTAAACATTTGACACAGCGAAACGAATTATGACTGTATTCCTTTATTTGCTCGGACGAGTTCGTAAACCAGACATATCGGTCAATCGCAACGGGTAGTTTTCCAATGTAATTTAAAAACTTAAAAAATTAAAAAACTAAACTATTTAGTTCCATAAAGTTTTGCTCCATCTCCAACGGTTACTGAGAGATATTAAAATATCTGAATACAATAAATTTTATTACGGGCTCCAATCCAATCTTATGGAGGATAAAGAAAAATTTATATTTCCCTTATTAACCAATAGTTTTGGATGTATTTAGCTTCATGTAGTTAGGATCCATAGGTTTATGCTAAAAAAATCATAGTTTATGTGTTCCTCGCAGCTGCAAACCTGCATACCCTTTCCCATGTTAATCTTATGGAGAATAGGCAAACTCCTTTATTTATGTCCAGATAATGATAACACTTGATATATGGTCAAAATGAAAATAGTTTATGGTAAGAATGCCTACTTTCAGTTTTCCTCAAAGCAGCAAACCTGCATACTCTTTCTCATGTTAATGTTACGGAGGATGGGTATACTCTAATTTATCGAAAGGACTGGTATTGATCTTGTCATATACTTGTATTATTATTGCCATTATTATCATTGAGGTCCGCAGGTCTGCTGCAACTGGGGTATTATTCTTTTGAGATTATTTAGCCTATTATTTAGTTAAATTTTATTGAAATGGCAACCATACTACAAGGTAGGTATTTTAATTTATTATTAGGTATTTTATTAGGTGTTTGTGTTTGTGTTTGTATTTGTGTTTGTGTTTGTGTTTTCGTGTTTGTGTTTGTTGTGTTTGTGTTTGTTGTGTTTGTGTTTGTTGTGTTTGTGTTTGTTGTGTTTGTGTTTGTTGTTGTGTTTGTGTTTGTTGTGTTTGTGTTTGTTGTGTTTGTGTTTGTTGTGTTTGTGTTTGTGTTTGTTGTGTTTGTGTTTGTTGTGTTTGTGTTTGTTGTGTTTGTGTTTGTTGTGTTTGTGTTTGTTGTGTTTGTGTTTGTTGTGTTTGTGTTTGTTGTGTTTGTGTTTGTTGTGTTTGTGTTTTTTGTGTTTGTGTTTGTTGTGTTTGTGTTTGTTGTGTTTGTGTTTGTTGTGTTTGTGTTTGTTGTGTTTGTGTTTGTGTTTGTTGTGTTTGTGTTTGTTGTGTTTGTGTTTGTGTTTGTTGTGTTTGTGTTTGTTGTGATTGTGTTTGTTGTATTTGTGTTTGTTGTGTTTGTTGTGTTTGTGTTTGTTGTGTTTGTGTTTGTTGTGTTGTGTTTGTTGTGTTTGTGTTTGTTGTGTTTGTGTTTGTTGTGTTTGTGTTTGTTGTTTTGGTGTTTGTTGTGTTTGTGTTTGTTGTGTTTGTTGTGTTTGTGTTTGTTGTGTTTGTGTTTGTTGTGTTTTGTGTTTGTTTGGTGTTTTTGTGTTTTGTTTGTTTGTGTTTGTGTTTGTGTTTGTGTTTGTTGTGTTGTGTTTGTTGTGTTTGTGTTTGTTGTGTTGTGTTTGTTGTGTTTTGTTGTGTTTTGTGTTTGTTGTGTTTGGATGTGGTTTTGTGTTGTTTTGGTTTCTACTAGTAGTTTTGTGACCGTGTTTGTGTTGTTGGTGTTGTATAATTGTTTTTTGTTTCTGTGGTTTGAGACAAGGAAAACTTGTGTTTGTGTCTGAACTTCTTGGCTATGTTGAGCCAAGCCGTTGTGTTTGCAATTTGAACAGGTTCATTTCAAACGTATGACAGCAGTTAGCTTAAGAAGAGTATTGTTGTCGACTTCGATTGCACAAGATATTCAAATGGTGAGAACACTGACATCCTTTGTAACTGGCAAGGTTTCTTACGTTATGTACCAGAGCATAGGACAAAGAAGTACCAACAGTCCAGAGCATAGGGCCAATAGTTACTGTCGTGATCCTTAAACATTTGACACAGCGAAACGAATTATGACTGTTTCCTTTATTTGTGGACGAGTTCGTAAAAGTATATCGGTCAATCGCAACGGGTATCCAATGTAATTTAAAAACTTAAAAAATAAAAACTAAACTATTTAGTTCCATAAAGTTTGCTCCATCTCCAACGGTTACTGAGAGATATTAAAATATCTGAATACAATAAATTTTATTACGGGCTCAATCCAATCTTATGGAGGATAAGAAAAATTATATTTCCCTTATTAACCAAGTTTTGGATGTATTTAGCTTCATGTAGTTAGGATCCATAGGTTTATGCTAAAAAAATCATAGTTTATGTGTTTCCTCGCAGCTGCAAACCTGCATACCCTTTCCCATGTTAATCTTATGGAGAATAGGCAAACTCCTTTATTTATGTAGATAATGATAACACTTGATATATGGTCAAAATGAAAATATTATGGTAAGAATGCCTACTTTCAGTTTTCCTCAAAGCAGCAAACCTGCATACTCTTTCTCATGTTAATGTTACGGAGGATGGGTATACTCTAATTTATCGAAAGGACTGGTATTGATCTTGTCATATACTTGTATTATTATTGCCATTATTATCATTTAGGTGCAGGTCTGCTGCAACGGGGTATTATTCTTTTGAGATTATTTAGCCTATTATTTAGTAAATTTTATTGAAATGGCAACCATACTACAAGGTAGGTATTTAATTATTATTAGGTATTTATTAGGTGTTTGTGTTTGTTGTGTTTGTGTTTGTTGTGTTTGTGTTTGTTGTGTTTGTGTTTGTTGTGTTTGTTGTGTTTGTGTTTGTTGTGTTTGTGTTTGTTGTGTTTGTGTTTGTTGTGTTTGTGTTTGTATTGTTGTGTTTGTGTTTGTGTTGTGTGTGTTGTGGTGTTGTGTTTGTTGTGTTTGTGTTTGTTGTTTTGGTGTTTGTTGTGTTTGTGTTTGTTGTGTTTGTGTTTGTGTGTGTTGTGTTTGTTGTGTTTGTGTTTGTTGTTTTGGTGTTTGTTGTGATTGTGTTTGTGTTTGTTGTGTTTGTGTTTGTTGTGTTTGTGTTTGTTGTGTTTGTGTTTTTTGTGTTTGTTGTGTTTGTGTTTGTTGTGTTTGTGTTTGTTGTGTTTGTGTTTGTTGTGTTTGTGTTTGTTGTGTTTGTGTTTGTTGTGTTTGTGTTAGTGTTTGTTGTAAACACAACAAACACTAACGTGTTTGTTGTGTGTGTGTTTGTGTTTGTTGTGTTTGTGTTTGTTGTTTTGGTGTTTGTTGTGTTTGTGTTTGTTGTTTTGGTGTTTGTGTGTGTTGTGTTTGTTGTGTTTGTGTTTGTTGTTTTGGTGTTTGTTGTGTTTGTGTTTGTTGTTTTGGTGTTTGTTGTGTTTGTGTTTGTTGTTTTGGTGTTTGTTGTGTTTGTGTTTGTTGTGTTTGTGTTTGTAGTGTTCGTGTTTGTTGTGTTTGGTTTGTTGTGTTTATGTTTGTTGTGTTTGTGTTTGTTGTGTTTGTGTTTGTTGTGTTTATGTTTGTTGTGTTTGTGTTTGTTGTGTTTGTGTTGTTGTACCAGTGGTTTTGTGAGGGTTTGTTTGTTGTGATCTCAAAAAAACAGGCAATTCGTATGTTTTAAGGTCCTACTAGCATAGCACTTCCTCCATGGACCAGTCCGATGATTGGTGAAATACAATGTATAATTTAGAATTTTGAAATAACTTCTAACAGTAAGATGATCAGAGACAAAAACATTGTGTTAAGTGACAAGTCGAACTTCTTTATGTTGACCAACTACTAAAATGCAATCAAGGAACACATTTCAAACGAGATATGACAGCAGTTAACACTTAAAAAATTGATCTGCACACTCGATTGCACAAGATATTAAATGGTGAGAAAAAAACACTGACATCCTTTGTAACTGGCAAAAATTCTTACGTCCATGCTCACCAGAGCATAACAAAAAATACCAACACCAGAGCATAATAGTCCTTACATCCTTAGAACATGACACAGCGAAACGAATTATGACTGTACCTTTAGCTCGGACACAAACCAGACATACAATCGCAACAGTTTTCCAATGTAATTTAAAAACTTAAAAAAAAAAACAAACATTAGTTCCATAAAGTTTTGCTCCATCCCAACACTGAGAGATAAAATATCAATACAATAAATTTTATTACATCCAATCCAATCTTATGGAGGAAAAAGAAAAATTTATATTTTATTAACCAATATTGGATGTATTTAGCTTCATGTATTTAGGATCCATAATGCTAAAAAAATCATAGTTTTTGTGTTCCTCGCAGCTGCATGCCTATTTATGTTAATCTATGGAGAATAGGCAAACTCCTTTATTATGTCAGATTGTAAACTTGATATATGGTCAAAATGAAAATAGTTATGGTAAGTGCCTACTTTCAGTTTTCCTCAAAGCAGCAAACCTGTACTCTTCTCATGTTATGTTACGGAGGATGGGTTTGTCTAATTTATAAGGACATATTGATCTTGCATATACTTGTATTATTATTGCCAATATCATTGAGGTCCGCAGGTGCTGCAACATATTATTCTTTGAGATTATTTAGCCTATTATTTAGTTAAATTTTATTGAAATGGCAATACTACAAGGTAGGTATTTTAATTTATTATTAGGTATTTATTGTGTTTGTTGTGTTTGTATTTGTTGTTTTGGTGTTTGTTGTGTTTGTGTTTGTTGTTTTGGTGTTTGTTGTGTTTGTGTTTGTTGTTTTGGTGTTTGTTGTGTTTGTGTTTGTTGTTTTGGTGTTTGTTGTGTTTGTGTGTGTTGTGTTTGTGTGTGTTGTTTTGGTGTTTGTTGTGATTGTGTTTGTTGTGTTTGTGTTTGTTGTGTTTGTGTTTGTTGTTTTGGTGTTTGTTGTGTTTGTGTTTTTTGTTTTGGTGTTTGTTGTGTTTGTGTTTGTTGTTTTGGTGTTTGTTGTGTTTGTGTTTGTTGTTTTGGTGTTTGTTGTGTTTGTGTTTGTTGTTTTGGTGTTTGTTGTGTTTGTGTTTGTTGTGTTTGTGTTTGTTGTGTTTGTGTTTGTTGTGTTTGTTTGTGTGTTTGTGTTTGTTGTGTTTGTGTTTGTTGTGTTTGTGTTTGTTGTGTTTGTGTTTGTTGTTTTGGTGTTTGTTGTGTTTGTGTTTGTTGTTTTGGTGTTTGTTGTGTTTGTGTTTGTTGTTTTGGTGTTTGTTGTGTTTGTGTTTGTTGTTTTGGTGTTTGTTGTGTTTGTGGTGTTTGTGTTTGTTGTGGTGTTTGTTGTGTTTGTGTGTTTGTGGGTTTGTTGTGTAGTGTTTGTTGTTTGTTGTGCGTTGTGATGATGTGGTCCTCTATAAAACAAGGTTATTGTTAATCTTCTACTAGCATAGCACTTCCTCCATGACCGTGTTGTCCATGATTAAAAACAATGTATAAAGAATTTGAAATACCTAAGTAAGATGAACAGAGACAAGGAAAACATTGTTTAAGTGACAAGTAACTGAATTCTTGGCTATGTTACAAGCCCTAAAATGCAATTTCAAAACAGGTTCATTTCAAACGAGATAAACAGCAGTTAACAGCTTAAGAAGAGTATGATCTGCTCGACTCGATTGCACAAGACACAAATGGTGAGAAAAAAACACTTGACATCCTTTGTAACTGCAAGTAATTCTTACGTCCTATGCTCACCAGAGCATAGGACATAAGAAGTACCAACAGTCCAGAGCATAGGGCCAATAGTCCTTACTTTCGTGATCCTTAGAACATTTGACACAGCGAAACGAATTATGACTGTATTCCTACAAATGCTCGGACGAGTTAGTAAACCAGACATATCGGTCAATGGGAACGGGTAGTTTTCAATGTAATTTAAAAACTTAAAAAATTAAAAAACTAAACTATTTAGTTCCATAAAGTTTTGCTCCATCTCCAACGGTACTGAGAGATATTAAAATATCTGAATACAATAAATTTTATTATAGGCTCCAATCTTATGGAGGATAAAGAAAAATTTATATTTCCCTTATTAACCAATAGTTTGGATGTATTTAGCTTCATGTAGTTAGGATCCATAGGTTTATGCTAAAAATCATAGTTTATGTGTTCCTGCAGCTGCAAACCTGCATACCCTTTCATGTTAATCTTATGGAGAATAGGCAAACTCCTTTATTTATGTCCAGATAATGATTACACTTGATATATGGTCAAAATGAAAATAGTTTATGGTAAGAATGCCTACTGTTCAGTTTCCTCAAAGCAGCAAACCTGCATACTCTTTCTCATGTTAATGTTACGGAGATGGGTATACTCTAATATCGAAAGGACATTGATCTTGTCATATACTTGTATTATTATTGCCATTTATCATTGAGGTCCGCAGGTCTGCTGCAACTATTATTCTTTTGAGAAATGCCTATTATTTAGTTAAATTAACACAAACACAACAAACACGAAAACACAAACACAACAAACACAAACACAACAAACACAAACACAACAAACACAAACACAACAAACACAAACACAACAAACACAAACACAACAAACACAAACACAACAAACACAAACACAACAAACACAAACACAACAATCACAAACACAACAAACACAAACACAACAAACACAAACACAACAAACACAAACACAACAAACACAAACACAACAAACACAAACACAACAAACACAAACACAACAAACACAAACACAACAAACACAAACACAACAAACACAAACACAACAAACACGAACACAACGAACACAAACACAACAAACACAAACACAACAAACACAAACACAACAAACACAAACACAACAAACACAAACACAACAAACACAAACACAACAAACACAAACACAACAAACACCAAAACAACAAACACAAACACAACAAACACAAACACAACAATCACAAACACAACAAACACAAACACAACAAACACAAACACAACAAACACATACACAAACACAACAAACACAAACACAACAAACACCAAAACAACAAACACAAACACAACAAACATACACAAACACAACAAACACAACAAACACAACAAACACAAACACGACAAACACAAACACAACAAACACAATCACAACAAACACAACAAACACAAACACAACAAACACAAACACGAAAACACAAACACAAACCCAAACACAAACACCTAAAAAAATACCTAATAATAAATTAAAATACCTACCTTGTAGTATGGTTGCCATTTCAATAAAATTTAACTAAATAATAGGCTAAATAATCTCAAAAGAATAATACCCCCGTTGCAGCAGACCTGCGGACCTCAATGATAATAATGGCAATAATAATACAAGTATATGACAAGATCAATACCAGTCCTTTCGATAAATTAGAGTATACCCATCCTCCGTAACATTAACATGAGAAAGAGTATGCAGGTTTGCTGCTTTGAGGAAAACTGGAAGTAGGCATTCTTACCATAAACTATTTTCATTTTGACCATATATCAAGTGTTATCATTATCTAGACATAAATAAAGGAGTTTGCCTATTCTCCATAAGATTAACATGGGAAAGGGTATGCAGGTTTGCAGCTGCGAGGAACACATAAACTATGATTTTTTTAGCATAAACCTATGGATCCTAACTACATGAAGCTAAATACATCCAAAACTATTGGTTAATAAGGGAAATATAAATTTTTCTTTATCCTCCATAAGATTGGATTGGAGCCCGTAATAAAATTTATTGTATTCAGATATTTTAATATCTCTCAGTAACCGTTGGAGATGGAGCAAAACTTTATGGAACTAAATAGTTTAGTTTTTTAATTTTTTAAGTTTTTAAATTACATTGGAAAACTACCCGTTGCGATTGACCGATATGTCTGGTTTACGAACTCGTCCGAGCAAATAAAGGAATACAGTCATAATTCGTTTCGCTGTGTCAAATGTTCTAAGGATCACGACAGTAAGGACTATTGGCCCTATGCTCTGGACTGTTGGTACTTCTTATGTCCTATGCTCTGGTGAGCATAGGACGTAAGAATTACCTTGCCAGTTACAAAGGATGTCAAGTGTTTTTTTCTCACCATTTGAGGATATCTTGTGCAATCGAGTCGAGCAGATCAATACTCTTCTTAAGCTGTTAACTGCTGTCATATCTCGTTTGAAATGAACCTGTTCCTTGAAATTGCATTTTAGAACGCCAACGGCTTGGCTCAACATAGCCAAGAAGTTCAGTTACTTGTCACTTAACACAATGTTTTCCTTGTCTCTGAAACTCATCTTACTGTTAGAAGTTATTTCAAAATTCTAAATTATACATTGTATTTCACCAATCATCCGGACAACACGGTCCATGGAGGAAGTGCTATGCTAGTAGAAGACCTTAAAACATTACGAATTGCCTTGTTTTATAGAGGACCACATCCAAGCTTCAAGTGTAGTGATTGAGGATTGGTAGGGTCCCATAACGGTCTCTGCTATTTATTGCCCACCGAGGCATATTATATCATATGAATAATTTCAAAGATATTTCGATACTCTTGGGAATAACTTTATTGCAGGTGGTGATTATAACGCCAAGCATCGGAGTGGGGCTCAAGATTAGCCACACCAAGAGGCCGACAGCTATTGAAGGTTATGAATGATAAACAATACGAAAACATTTCAACAGGCGAACTGACATATTGGCCATCTGATATGCGTAAACTTTCTGACTTATTAGATTTTTTCATTTCAAAAGGAGTTAATACTAACATAGCATCTTGTCTTGATTTATTATCTGGCCATTCGCGAGTTGTCCTAACTTTAAGCACACACGTATTTCAGAGACAAAAGAATTTAGCGTTATAGACACACTGATTGGGATCAATTTCGAAATTTAATAGATGAGAGGCTAAAATTGCAAGTTCCACTGAAGAGTATCGACAATTTTAAAGACGCTTGTAGCTGTCCAAAGTTCTGTCACTGAGTCACCTGTATTTCAAAATTTAAATTGTAACAAAGCGGGATTGTGCTACCCTATGTACAAAAAGATAGAATAGCGGAAAAAGGAGACTAATAAGGATATTGCAAAATAGCAGGAATCAAAATGATAAGGCAAATTTTAATAGGGCAGCTCAGAATTTAAAAAGGATGTTATATCAAATAAAAAATCAGTGGTTCGAGAACTAAACCCAATCTTTATCAGCATCGGAAGCCACTGATTACTCGCTTTGTAAAGCGACAAAAAGGATGAAACGACCAAAAATTTCAATATCGCCAATTTTAAAATGCGATGGAAGGTGGGCAAAGAGGATTGAAGAGAAGTCAGAGTTTCTCAATATTTTTTCAATGTTTTCAAACCAAATCCAAGCTTGGCTAATGATGAGGAGCTAACACAAGAGTTTTTAGATTCTCCTCTACAACTTGACCATCCTTTACACAAATTTAGACCAGTTGATTTTCAATCCGTAATAAACAACAGTTTAAATCCTAATAAATCTCCTGGTTATGATATTAATACAAGAAGATATTAATACAATTACCAAGAAAATGAATTATGTTTTTAACCATTTTATTTAACAGCTTCGTCTGGAGTATGTACCTTCTCAGTTTAAAAGAACCTTTATCATTCTAACCCAAAAACCTGGTAAACCTCCTTATCACTTGACTTCATACAGACCGATTAGTCTTTTTGTCAATTTTGTCAAAATTGTTTGAAAAACCTTCTTGGATATTAGCCAAGCTTTTATAATATATGGCACGTTGACTTATTATATAAAATTAAAAATCTTCTCCCTGGTTCATTTTTTCTTCATTTTATCAGCGAGACAGAGGATAGAATCAGGAATTCCTCAAGGAAGTGTCCTCTTGGATCTTTTTTGTTCATTTTATACACTGCGGACATGCCACAAGATGAGAACACTCAAATTTCTACTTTTGCGGATGACACAGCTATTTTAGCCGTTCACTCAGATCCTGTACAGGCTTCGTTAAATTTACAAGACAGTCTTAATAACATTTCAAATTGGTTTAGAACATAGAGAACCAATATTAATGAAGAAAAATAATCACACATAACATTCACATTAAATCGAAATTATTGTCCCCCTGTTAAATTAAACAATACACAAGTCCCTCACGCTACAGAAGTACAGTATTTCGGCATACATTTAGACAGCAAACTGACGTGGAAAACACTTATTTGGACGAAGAGACAACAACTTAATTTAAAAACAATAAAACTAAGTTGACTCCTTGGACATAAATCAAAACTTACCATGAACAACAAATTATTGATATATAAATCTATTTTGAAACCAATTTGGACATATGGTGTACAGCTGTGGGGGTCTGCATGTAAACCGAATGTAAATATTGTACAAAGATACCAATCCAAAATTTTAAGAAAAATTGTCAATGCCCCCTGGTTTGTTTCAAACAAAATCCCTACAAAAAGACCTTCAAATCCCAACTCTTGAAGAAGAAATAGCCAAAATTAGAAAGAAGTACATTGAAAAATTAGACAATCATTCAAATTATCTTGCTGCCAACTTGCTAGACAATGCTAATTTCACTTATAGATTGAAAAGACGTTCCATCTTGCCGTTTGGACTTCAGACACGAAGAATATTCCCATCAAATTAATTAATTGTTCTGCTATAATAGACTAACGTTTTTTACTGCTAGCAGTGGCAGGCATTAGAAAAGAAAATTTCCGTTCCTTTTGTTCTTTTATAATATTTACTTATTGTTTTGTATCTTAAAAACAGATTATAAATAAAATATTCATTTTAAAAATATTGAAACCCCCATTTTTACTGGTTGATTACGGGTTGATGTTTTTGTCCCACTGTAATTAATTATTAGTTTGTTTTTGTTTTGTGTGAGTGTAATTAATGAATATTAGATTACACGAGTACTATTATAAACAATGCCAAAATTCAGATGATTTAATCTTCCTAAAAACCATACTGCATTAAGATTTGATTTGGACACAGGTTGGATCGGAGCATTTTGAATCTATACACTTTTATTGGTTTGTTTTGTGGAAATGTTATTAATATATCGTATCCTATCAGTATTTTTATTACCTATACCACGACCCAGAAGTTCTAATATTTCCCAACACAGCCGTAGACCTAATGCCATTTGCTTTCGGAACGAGGCGAATCAGTCCACTGTAGAAGAACGAGGAATCGCACGGAACATTACTGCTAAGCGGTACGAAGTTCGCCGTGTCAGCTATTTGTTACATAAAACGTGTTTTGTTGCATATTTCCAAGTACAGTAAATAATTTACACTTCTTCTTGACACGAAACGCCACACCGGATCGTGCTCCTAAATGATTCTATCTGAGACGATTGGCAAGTCGGCGGGGAGCGGAGCGGTACATGTAGGTCGCAGTTCATTTTTGGTTTTCGTCACCAAGTGTCGGGGTGTCGCCACTGGCCCAGTCGAGGTCGCCCTCTCTGGCCTTTGTCGCCTCCTACATCACGTCGCCCTTCCCTCTCACGTGGCCCTCCACCTCCACCACATTCATGGGGTAGCCCCTTTATCGATATTTAAGCCCAGATTTATGGCAATTTAATGGCGTACATCCACAGCTATTTATACTTTTAAAATGACACTTTTACGAAAACAATAATTTTAAACCATTGTATTTCGAAACAGATCACACTTCAAATTGATCGGAATAACCATCGTAATCGTATTGTAGGTTATTGTATGCTGCTAAAACTGTTGCAAAATAATTGGTACATAGGTACCAACTACTTATACTCAGGAAAAGGAGAACCAATCTTCATAACTGTCAAACGTTGTGAGCTGTAAACTTCCATCCCACCACATAGTTACCTATAAATTTATTAAGGACTAGCAGTGAGCCCGTCCTTTGTACGGGATGTAGGGTTCAGTTTAAAGAAGAAAGATTATCATAACAAAATGTAAACCTGAAATCATAAACAAATCAGTTCAAAGAAAAAAAATCAATACCCAACTTTATTATTTTGGCATTTCTTTACAATTAAATAGATTAGAACATTTATACTATTATTAAAATTAGTTCTAAGTTAAAATAACTTTGTAATATAGTATGATTTCGAGATGGGTTTAAAATTAATGACTAATATAAACTAATATTGATTTTTAAACTAAAAAAAACAATCAGTAGTAGGTGATTCGTTGATACGGTAATTGAAAGCAAAATGCGACTAATATCGCGTAAAAATTGGGTTATATATTCTCGTTATTTACTTTTCAAGGGGCAGCGGTCAATTTCGAGCAGGCATTGAAAAACCTTCTTTGGAATGTAGAGAATACATGAAATAGGTTTCATGGTTATCAGTCCTCCCATTTTTTGGAGAAGACGGCGTAAAATGCCTTCTGGAGCGCCACGTACAAACAAACACAATTTGAGATTGTTTCGTGTTGACTTGTTTCGGGTTCTCTAACGCACGAAACATAAAAATAACTAAAAAATGATGAACTCCGAGAAAAGTACAGGCAAACCTCTAATTTTTTAAAATAGATTTCAATGTCAATAGAGAACTTTCTTAGAGTTGTGTTTTTTATGTTTACCTTAAAAATCCCTTACCTTAAAAATGAGGTATGTTTTCTGAAGATCAATTTTAGGAGAGAAACAAGTACGAGTAGAACTTGTAGTCTTAGTATAAATTGGCATAAACCAGAGCATTGAAATATAACTTTTCTATGTAAATATGATTTAAATGAAATATGATTTCTTGCTCTTTTAATCCAATATATTATGAGAAATTTATTAGGTTTGGTTGGGCTTGGTTAGGAATGTTTAGTGCCTGTGTTCAACAGCGAGAGACCACTAACATTAACAACGACGATATGATTATGATAAGATATCCATCGTCCTGAACTTCAACTGTGATGGGGACGAACCGTCATGTTACAGGAATAAATACCCCCGTCGCAGCAGACCTGCGTACTCAGCGAATTTCCAAATCAATCATTTAATATATGACAAGTTTTATAAAAATATGTCCATAAACATTAGAATTATTTGCCTATTCTCCAAAAGATTAACATAGGAAAGAGTGTGCAGGTTAGCTGCTGCGAGGAACACTGAAAGAAGTCATTTCTACCATGAATAATTTTTATCTTAACATTTATACCAACTTTCATCAACATCTGTCCATAAATAAAGGAGTTTGCCTATTCCCTATATGATTAATATGGGAAAAGAGTATGCAGGTTTGCTGCCATGATAAACACATAAACTATGATTTTTAAGCATAAATGGATAGATCTCAACCACATGAAGCTAAATATCAAGTTTTATCCAAAAATATTGATTAATATGGGAAATATTAATTTTTTCCTATCCTCCATAAGATTAACATTGGAGCCCCACAATACAACGTACTGTGTTTAGATTTTTTTATATCTCGGTAACCGTTGGAGATAGAGATAAACTTTAAAAATGTTATCGTGTAGTTTTTTAAGCTCATTCCAATGGTGAAATATAAAATTAGAATTTAAAAATAATTACATGTGAAAAACGCAAAAAAACCCATTTTGGGGTACAAAACCCCCCCAAATTACCCGTTCCCATTGACCGATATGTCTGGTTTACGAACTCGTCCGAGCATTTGTAGGAATACACGTCTCTACCAAATTTGGTCTTGATCGGACCATTTTTACGAGAGTTATTATTACCTTGTAATATTAGGTTTAAAATCTAAAAATTTAACACTATGCTTATGGAGAATCAAATGGAAACAAAACAAATCAAAACATATGTTTATAACCGTTTGACAGTTGTTGATTGAAGATGGTGGCAAATAATATGTAAATAGAGGTTTTGCATTAATGCATTAATTTTATGTATGTAATAAATGAAAAATTATCAAATTACTAAACAATTTGTAAAAACTAAAGGGTAAAATAACTGTGCGAAATAAAATCAGAGATAATTATTTCCAAAATCATTTGTGTTTTGAAACAAAACGTATTCATTCTATTGCTTGAAGCCACTGTAGCAAACCAATTAACTGGTGTAAAATAAATTTCCCTTTTGCTTTTCAATCCTCATTCCTTTTCTAGCAAAATCAGTTGATCACAGGATAATAATAACAATATGTATGGACATTTAAGTTCTGTATAAGATTAGCTAAACAATTGTGGTTGGCCAAAAACTCTTAAACGACGACGACAACTTGGCCGACGCCGTAGCTCAGTTAGTAGCGCTCAGTTCTCGCGTACGTTAGGTCGCGTGATCGATCCCCACCCGAGGGCTATATTTTTGTTCAGTATTTATGCCATCTTAATTAAAGGGTATGAAAACGGTTTTATTTAAACCCCATAAAGGTTTTCATTGAGCAGTTATTTTGTTTTAATTTTGCTAATTAACTTGTAAAAAACATGTCTTATTCTATCCGAGCAAAGCTCGGTCACCAGGTACTTATCCTTTATCCTCCTTAAGATTAGCGTTGAAGCCTTCAAATACAATGTACTGTGATTAGATTTTTTAATACCTTGGTGACCTATGGAGAGTAAAACCTTAAGGAACTAAATTGTGTAGTTTTTGAGTTTATTTCTATTGATGAACTTTAAAAATTACATAGAAAAAACAAAAAAACCCCATACAATAAACTACCTGTTCTTATTGACCGATATATCTGGATTACAAACTCGTCCGAGCAAACGTAGGAATAGACTTCTATACCAAATTTGGTCTCGATCGGACCATTTTTACAAGAGTTATCGTGTTCACACACACACACACACACACACACACACACACACACACACACACACACACAAATATCTACATATATATATATATATATATACACGGTAATAGCTTCTTCCCTATAGGAAATTCGCTAAAAGGAAAAAATTAATGATGTTTTCATCACCTAACTCAAATTAAGTTTTTAAAGTTAGGTGTGGTATTGTTTGGAGGTCGTTTTCTCATCACAATCTTTAATTTAAAAAAAAAACTTGTAACAGTTACTTTTTTATAATAATCTACTGCGCCTTACACTAAAGATAAAAGATTATTAGGAATACTACTCATGTTAATTAGCTATGTATAATTGTACTGTGAATATAATCCTTCTGAAAACTACATGTATGCATTTACGAGTATATGTTATTTTTCTTCTTTTTAAATTTTAAAATTTATTTAACTTTAAAATAGTAGAAAGTATTAAATTTATATTAAAATCATATTTAAATAGTTAGTTTTCAATAAAGATAGTGAGGATTTTTTCAAAGCCAACCCCTAAATATCTAGAAAGAGAAATGGACGTATTTGGGAAGCAATTGCTGAGAACAGAGATAACAAAAAGCCATTGAAACAAATCCTCTGATCCAAGAAAGGGGAAGGCAGCAGCAGCCTTGTAAGATGGAACTGATAAAATGTTATCAATGTTGGAGGAAACCTACTAAAAACATTTACCCCAAATTTTAAAGTTAAGTTAATAATTTTAATACTTTGAGTTTTTAATACTTTTAAGTTCAACAATGGGTTGTTGAACTTAAAACAAAATAATAAAAATAACTTTTTTGATGCATAAACCCAATATTCAACAATATTTTTTATGTAACAATCTATGTCTTTTATGTAATATATACAAGTAGATATATATATATATATATATATATATATATATATATATATATATATATATATATATATATATATATTAGGAGTAAACATTGTTCAAATAACAATAAAATTATATTTCTATTCAACACAAAATCGTAAATAATAAATTCAAACTGCGTTATTTAAAAAATCATTAAGACATCTTAAAAATCCGTGTCTAATCTCTTTACTATTTTAATATAAATACTAAAATAATAAATTCCCGATGATTAAACATGATAAGTTACTTTTCAAGCGGCGTGGGTGCTTTCCTGCCAGGCCGTGTTGAATGGAGCATAATATGGTGTTTTTAAACTATTTTAAACTTTGCGATACGGCAATGGAAATAGCGTGTATTAATTTATACAATATTTAAAAGAATCGATAGAATGTACGTTGGTAGTTTGTGAAGTGTTTGAGCTTGAGTCAGGGTGGGTAAAATCTATTAAAACTACTATCCGAGTTAATATTATCTACATATTTAATACCTTTCATAGTTTATTTTGACAAATTTGAATTAGTAGTAAACTGGAATGTATATTTCATCATCTTTGAGACCAGTAATTAAGTTTTAAGTTAAGTTCACCTTTCGTTTTCTGAACTCTTCAACGTAATAAGAATTTTACTATCGGCGTAAGGGAATGGTTGAATAGCTTATACATACAGGCAGTGGTTGAGTTATACTAATTGGTTTATATCAACTTTTTTCATATTAAAAATACAATAATAAAATATATAGTGTCATGGTAACGGAACTTCCACTTAAAAATTATAATTTTTAAAATTTCACGTTCAAGCTCAAGGCAAAATTTAAAAGCCTGCAACCCGTCCCCATCATGGCCACAGCTCTGTCTCTAGAGGAAATGTTCAAAGCATTCTCCAAATTTGGGGACACTCGCAGTGACGGAACCGCGATTACCCTTAGCCAGTCTGACAAATGGATGAAACAAGCAGGCGTCATAGATGGTAAAAAAATCACAACTACCGACACAGGGATATGCTTCAACAAGTTCAAGGCCAAGAGCATAAAGTATGGGGACTACGTCAAGTATGTGGAAGACTTGGCTAACTACAAAAAGGTGGACGCCAAGGAACTGAAGGACAAGTTGACGTCGTGTGGGTTGCCTGGGACGAACCAGACCACGGCCGCAGTGAAGGTAGGAATGACAATATGTTAAAGTAATAAGCGGTCCAACCGTTTAAAAATGCACCAAAGTTTATAAGCATGAAATTATAAAGCACGAACTCTTTCTATTCGCGTCTTGCAACTTGTAATTTGTACGAAAACCTCTATGCTTCATAGAGGTACAGTATGACCATGTCATACGTTCCTAACTCTCTATGAGTAATATCTTCTGATGATAAGAAGGCTCTGCTAATTAGTTACCATTGAACTATCTTGCAGGTAGGAGCAGTCGACCGACTAACGGACACATCAAAATACACGGGATCCCACAAGGAGAGGTTTGACGAGAGTGGCAAAGGCAAGGGAATAGAGGGCAGGGAAGACGTGAAGAGCAAGGATGGCTATGTGCAAGGGTATAAGGAGAAGGACACGTACGACGCCAAGCACTGAGCAAAACATAACATGCTCCGGCCTTACGGGTTTTTTGAAATAAAAGTAATACAAATCAGTTCACTTTTAGTCTAATTATTTTTGTTGTTAAATGAGTAAAAATAAGTTAATACTCATTCATCGGCACGGCAGCTCAGCGGTAACGCTCTTGCCCAGTAAATCAAAGGTTGCTGGATCGAACCCTGTGACCTGCGACTCCTGTCAGATCATGAGCGGTTACCTCTGGCTAGCCTATTTGACTAATACCACTTCGGTACCGCACAAAACCTCAGCTTATGTTGATGGACAGTTCAGGTTTTTATAAAAAATGAAAAAAAACATTACCCATAACATTATTTGAGGGATACAGAAATATGCCATTTAGTTATTTTTCTAGCAATTCGGTTGTAACACGTGATAACAGTGATACCAGTGACTTTGTATGATATGCAAAATTGTTTGTATGTTCAGCGAAAAAATTAGTTATAGCCCCCTGAAAGATGTATTCTACTCAAAAATATCAATAGATATATGAATTAAACAGTAGTTTAATGCTTTAAAATAGTATACACTTAATTAGAAAAGGTTGTATGTATATACATATATATATATATATATATATATATATATATATATATATATATATATATATGTATATATATATATATATTATATATGTATACATACATATTTTTGCTCAAAACTTCCCAAAGGCAAAAGACCAGTAATAGCCTTAACCTCAAGCATTATAACTCCATTTTACACAGTCGATTTGCAAAAAAACTTGACTGATGACAAAAATACAAAAAAATATATTTAAAAAACTAATTCATACAATGTATCCCAGGCTTGTTTTACAAAATGTTTGTAATTGGTTCCTAAGATATCGTATTCCTTAGAAATCATGAAAAATCAAACAATTTTGGTTTTTATTTAAATTTATATCAGAAGTTGAAAAATAAATAAAAACGACAAATTTGTTTCTTTATCTGTAGTTCCACGAAGTAAATACGTTTATAATAATGTTAACTTTTTTAATTGCTCAGAATTATACCTGTGTATAATTATTTTGTTTTATTTAAATTTACAAATCAAATTTTGCGTATTTTCCAAGCCAGTTGAGTTTTCTAACGTTTATGTGGGCTACGGGCCAAACTCAGGCCTCGTTACTACATCATGATTGTCTTTAGTTAGGTACGTATTATATAAGTACCCGAATAACTTAAAGAGTCATGTTTCTAAAACCATACTAAGGACTCTCAGTTGAATGCTTTGGAGTTTATGATGATACAGATTGTATCAGTTACAAATAACGGATATAAATGATTCATGATAATATATTTTTGTTCTGTACTGACAGCAATAGTTTATTTCCCAAATTATACAAACAAATATAATTTAATTCTAAAAAGATGACCTGGATTTGTTCATTGGAACTAAAGAGCGGAATTAAGCAGAGTTGGCAGATTTAAATGATAGTTACAACGGTCAATTAGAGAACGTCAACGGCGGATTTAGTTACGTCACCGCAAGATGTCTCCCGAGTACGTGACTTGTCACTTCGGGCGACAATTCCGCTAAGCACAAGTCGTTTGTGTCAATTAATATTTTGCATTAATTTGCCAAGGATTCAAATCAAATCAAATCAAATCAATGTTTATTATCTGCTTACAAAAAATACAAAATTACATCACAATTATTAAAAGAATAAACTTATTGCTCACAAAGGCCTAGCCTGTGTGTGAGCAAGAGTTGCTCAGCCCGCAAGATAATTGTATAGATAAAAAAGATGATATGAGCAACATACTTATTATAACTTATGTGATAAGAATATAGAAAAATAAAATTTAAAATTAAACTTAACACATGTTTCGTTACTTACTAGTCTGTGAAGACCATAATATTACTGTACGGTTTAAATATTAAATTAAAACTAATTTTGAAGTGGAAAAATGGGTAAGAAAAAAGGAAAAAAAACTGGTTAATTAAACTATAATTATTTTTGGTTTCAAGTGTAAACTGAATGGACGAGACTGTCTGAAACTTCTCTCCCAATGCTTAAGAGCCAATTGGTAACAATTCTTTTGTATGCATGGATACTGCCACCCTCAGCCATCTTAATTTCTTGTGGAAAATTTCTATAAACAATGTGAGCCAAATAAAAAGCATTTGAGTTATTAACGGACATGTTGAGTCTAGGAAAAGAATATCCAAAACAAAGTCTACTTCTAGTTTGGTATTGATGGTCAGTATTTTGGAATATTCTTTGCTTATTTTTAAAAATGAAAATAGCTAGAGTTTTAATAAAAAGCTGTCTAATATCTAATACGTTAAATTCATTAAATAATTCATCTGTGGAAAATCTAATAGGTCTTTTTAGAATTGTTTTTATAATAGAACGTTGAGTTATTGACAAAGGTTCCAAGATTCCTGATGAAGTGCCACCCCAAACCAGAATGCCATATTGTATGATGGACTGCACATAGGCATAATAAGCAGTCCTGCAATGGTCCACGGAAAGCACCCGCCCAAGCTGTGAGAAGGCATATATTAATTTACGTAAGCGTTGTTTTAAATAGAGTACGTGTGGAGACCAGCTGAGTTTATTATCTATAATTACGCCTAAATACTTGTACTGCTCCACACGCCCTACCTCCCCACAGCCACAGGCGACCGCCCCGTGGTCACCGCAGGAGTGCATCCTAAGAACCATCTGCTCAGGGCCACTGCCTTTTTTAAGAAAAATAGGTAAAAACTTAGTTTTGTTAATATTGACAGTTAAAATATTCTGGTCAAACCATGTCTTAAGCTTCATTAAATCCAGAGACGCCTGAGCAAAAGCCTCGTCCCAAGTTCGTCCAGCCGACACTAGAGCCGTGTCATCAGCGAACAAAAATAATTTACCTTTGACATTTATTTTTGAAATATTATTAATGTAAATAAGAAAGAGGAGAGGTCCCAATGTACTTCCCTGTACAACTCCAAAATTTAACTTTTTGCTATCGCTCTCTACATCGGTAATACTGACTATTTGTGATCTAGACTCAAAATAACTAACAAACCACTCAAGAGTTTTTCCTTTAAAACCAAAATATTCCAATTTTTTTATTAAAATTTTTCTATCTACAGTATCAAACGCTTTTGCTAAATCCAAAAATGTTATCAAAACTTTGTTGCCTTCAGATACTTTCTCAATTGTTACTTTTACAATTGTTAATTGTTCTTGGGGCTATCCCGAATACCCATTTATAATTTTATTTATTACTAAGCTATAAATTTTACTTCGTTTTTTTATTTAATCCCTTAGCCCTTTTGTGTCCCTGGTGTATCCCTTTTATGTAGACTGTTATTAACCCTAGAACACAAAGGCGTCGTCTGAGAGACGACGCGCAAGGTGTCATTTTTACCCCTTACCCACTTCCACTTCACTAAAATTCACAAAACTCCGTGTAGCTGTCGGTCTTGGCCTAGTATTAAAAGGGTCTGGTCGGTGTTCGCTTGCGTCCTTTGTTTAATGAGATTTTAAAGTTTTTTAAGTTCGTGTCGTCAGGTCGACTACGCCTTTGTAACAACGCACAGTTCGCGGCAGACTCGCAACGTGTACGGATCGTGGTGTCTTGTTGCAAAATGTAGTATACCTTCGCTTTTTCGCGTTTTTTGGTGTTAGTTAAACATTATATTGGAAATATATGTTGTATATAGTGTAAATATTTATTTGAATTGGACCAAATACGCAGTAACACTTCCTTCATTTGTAAGACAAGGAGGTGGCCCCTCTGCATGTTTATAACATCATAAACATCACTTTAAATGATACATAAGTATTATATGTAGAAAATAGTGTCTGAGCCGATTGTGTAAGCCCCCCTAAGTCGGCAAAATTCTTTAGATAAACGCACATAGAGCTCCTGAAGTACTGGCTTCAGGCCACAATTTTGCCACAAACTCTCGTCCGGCAATTTATTGCTTATATTTTAAATGTAAGTGTGCCAAATGAAGCTCCACAACCAGTCCAACAAGGTAGGAAGGTGTGTGCCTTCTTACCTCCAAGATTACGGCGCATGACAAAACATTTTTGTGGACGTTGCGCAATTGTCATGTGTGGCGAACACCAAGGGACAATCTGCTGCCAGTGGCAGAACAATTAAGATTTGGAGATTAAACTCTTATAAAACATTAATTCAATGTTCACTCTAAGTGTTTTTATAATTTAAAAAATTTCCCCGTCATTAAAAGTATTTTTTATTTATTTAAAAAAAAGTAGTCTGAGAGACTACGCCTTTGTAACAACGCTTGGCTCAGGAAGCCTTTGTGTTCTAGGGTTAATAAGAATTTTGTACACTATTTTTACGTCTCTTTGTAAAAGTAGTCTGTAACGAACTTTAAACTTGAGAACTCTATACTGCAAGATATATAAAGTACGTTTATATTAAATCCAATCGACTTATTACTTAAATAAAACAATTTCATAGGTAACTGATTTTACTAATCTTTATTTAAACTAGGTTTAATGATATAGATTTGAAATAAAAATAAAAAGCTATCACCGTTTGATTAGTGTTAGTTTTCGTGTATTTCTAAGGAAAGCCGTTAAGTTTTCACTCCAACGAAATGTTATATTGTTTTACTAGCATTTTTCACGTAATAAAAATTTAACAAAATTTGCAATGTACATTATAAAGTTGTTAGACGACTTTAAGTATGACCAATACTCTTTTAAAGTATAATGTATAGAATACGAGTGCATAAAAAAATATAAACAACTAACTAATTGATATGTTGCAATATGACACACAAAATTTTAGAAGCAAAATCTTTCTTGTATTATACATTTTAATTTCTAAATGTACAATTTTACTTTGACAGAGTTTACAAATTTTTTTGGTGAATATTTATCAAAGTACTTAAAGAATGACACAAAAGGGTGAGATTAGCCTTCTATTCTCAATTATGTAGAAATAATATTAGTAAACAGATATAGTTAAAATATAGGCGAATATGAGATATGAAATAATACAAAGAGGGGGAATGTAAGTTATGACTATGGTTCGTTCATTTGCACGAGGATTAAAAGTGAAGTTTACAGAGAGTGTTCAACATTTAAGGGAACCCAGTAGGTAAGAATTTTGGTTATTTTTGATTTTGATTTGTTCTCCGGATATTTTGATACATACTCGAATATACTACTATATACTACTTTGGTTAATATATTCCTATAACAGTTATACAACTAAAATAAGATTCCATGAGTCATTTTTTTCAAAACTGCAGCTCTGAAAATGTAATCATATTATGTGCATAATGGTGCTATTATAAAAAATTTCGTCTTTTTTCTAATACGTTGGCTACACTTTGGAATGCTCAGGAATAATAATTTCTGTAAAGTTCTGTTGCTATGGTGACGTTGCAATGGTGGTGTGAAGTTATAGAGTTACAGTATTTTTGTTTACATTATGTTTTAGCCTCAAAAAGCCACGTGGCTGACGCGCTAAAGGAACACGGTTCCGCCACTTTGGGTAATTATGAGATCTACCTAGAAGAGAAGTCATTAGCTAAAACAGGCTTCTCGTATTTTGAATCAGGCTTTGCCTAAAGCTAATTAATAAATAATACAATTTGCTACTAAATTTCGTAAAAGAAGTCCATAAAACTGATAGGTTCTCCATAAGAAATATAGAAGATAAGTTTGATGATCAAGGCAATCCAATGTCAAGTCATTTGTTAATGTTAAAGTAACAAAGTAATAAACAATGGAGTTAAAAAAATTATTGATTTCAAGTCGCGTTATAGAAGTTAAAAAAAGCTATAAATGCCCCCATCGCAGCAGACCTGCGTACCTATCGAATCTCCAAAGCAATACTAATAATATACGACAAGTTTTATCAATATATGTCGATATATATGAGAGTTATTTGCCTATTCTTCAAAAGATTAACATGGCAAAGTGTGTGCAGGTTTGCTGATGTGAGGAACATTGAATGTAGGCATTTTTACCATAAACAATTCTCATCCAAAAACATAAATTGATAAGTGAAGTATCATTTTTTCCTTATCCTTCATAAGGTTAACATTGGAGCCCCAAAATACAACGTACTGTGTTTAGATTTTGTAATATCTCGGTAGCCGTTAGAGATAGAGGAACACTTTAAGGAATTAAATTGCGTAATTTTTAATATAATCCCAATCCTAAATTTTACACAATCTCATATGAAGAGACAAATGCAGAGATGAAACATATGTAGAAAACATCCATTAAGGAATAACATTGGAACTTGAGCACTATCTTAGACTATCATTTAGGGACCCATATTTTGAAATCTCTAGGGGTTTTTGAAAGTTCAAACCCATATGGATTAATTAGTTACTTAGTTAATTAATTAGTTACTTCTCTACCATATGAAATATAATATTCCATTTTTTGACTCATGAGTCAGTAGCAAAAAAATAGTTTTAGATTAGATTATTTAAATAGCATCCGTACCACATGGTAGATATTTTAAGCCAAGTATGAATGATAAACGAGAGTAGGATTTAAATTTATAGCACGAAGAATATATAGTTAATAACATTATATAGCTAGTATAATGATAAGCAAAAAGACACAAAAATAGGACAGAATAGTTTCATACAAAACGTGAAATAATAGGTCTAGGGGACGTACATTCAGGTCCAAGCACAAAAGCGTGGCCATTTATTCCCCGCCTATATACGGGCATGAATAACATTAACATCGGCCGGTCCGATACGTAATGTCCCTAATGGGACTGTCAGCTATGAATTACTGTCCAAGTTATCGCTCTGACTGCTACTACATATCTCCTAGCAAACCATACTTGTTATTTTTTTCACGTTCTTAATAACAAGTTTGGTATATATTTAATAAGGTAGCCTATAGTTTGCTTCACACAGTCAACTTTTTATGTTACTCGAAAGATTTCTAGGATTGTATTTGGCTATAGATTTTTAATCAAGACATTCTTGTGGAAATGCCCTAACTATGAACTCAGTAAAAGCATGTTACGTACATTCTTTCATTGGTGGTAGTTTACCCAGCCGGTAGCTATGTGATAGAATTTTTTGAGGAAGGATCCTAGTATGCTTAGATACTATTTCAGTTATGTTAGTTTGCCAGGAAAGATGAAAATAATTTGAGTAATTTTAACTCTTTTTTGATAGAACAGACTTTAACAAAATTATCAAAGTAGAACTGTAAATAAAGACTTTGTAATAGTTTACATGTATTAACTAATGGTTTTGCCATGTTTTCCTAATCACAAGTCGTCAAATATCACAAAGAATTATCTTCTTCTTCTTCAACTATTGCAAAAAACTCCTATGCCCAACATTGACACTCAAAACAATAAGTCCTCACCTCGTCGGCTTATTTTAATTGAATTATTTTGGCCTACATATTTCCAAGTATCACAAAAAATTTGGGAGAAGTGGGATACAAAGAAACTGTGCCCAGTTTTAACTGATTAGAGCACATATAGCGAATCTCCCATAGGGAAGATGCTATTACCGGAGGTCTCATTGTAAGACTTAAGCTCGACCATGTTATTTTTTTATGTAGGCGCCCAGAGGCAAAAAACAATAGTGGTTTAAACATAAATATATATATATATATATATATATATATATATATATATGTGTGTGTGTGTGTGTGTGTGTGTGTGTGTGTGTGTGTGTGTGTGTGTGTGTCTGTGAACACGATAACTCTCGTAAATGGTCCGATCGAGACCACATTTGGTAGAGACGTGTATTTATACATTTTCTCGAACGAGTTCGTAAACCAGACATACCGATCATTGGGAACGGGTAGTTCGGGGGGCTTTGTACAAAGAATTGGGTTTTTCGCGTTTTCCACAGAATCAGCTCTAAAACTACACAATTTAGCTCCATAAAGTTTTTCTTTATCTCTATCGGTTACCGAGATATAAAAAAATCTAAACACAGTACGTTGTATTTTAAGGTTCCTATTTTAATCTTATGGAGGATAAAGAACAATTAATCTTTCACTTACCAATCAATCTTTTTTTATCAAACTTGGTATTCACCTTTATGTGGTTGACATCTTATGTTTAAAATGCTTACAAATTATAGTTAATGTGTTTATCATGGCAGTTAAACTGCATACTCTTTTCCCATGTTAACCATATAGAAAATAGGCAAACTCCTTTATTTATAGAACTTGGTATGAATGGTCGAAATTACATTTTTTATGCTAAAAATGCCTACTTCCAATGTACCATACAGCAGAAAACCAACATACACATTCCTGTGTTAATCTTAAGTAGAATAGGCAAATAACTCTTATATTTATCGACAGATATTGATAAAAACTTGTCATATATCATTATTATTATTATATTACTGATTTAAAATTCACTGAGTACACAGGTCTGCTGCGACCGGGGTATTTTCAAATAAACATGGCTGCCACCGGTTCCGTGGCAGAAAAATAAAAGTTTATCACTTGAAACTGTTCCTTAATAAACTATTAACACACATTTATTCACGAAAAATGTAATTTGTCTCTTAAAGATATCTCGTAGAATATATTTGAACAATTCAACTTACAATTTTCACAAAAAATAACAAAACTTTTTAAAAATTTCTCGAGATTGACTACGGTAGGTTTTGTTGACAGACTATCATAGAATGCTGTTTTTTAACGGCGTCCTAGATTAATCAAAAGGTATCCCTCATATCACGTTCTACCCAACCTTCCCCAACATAACATGTGCTTCTCTTTGCATTTTGCGTGTATTGAAAATCTAGTAAACTTTATGTGAGAAAACGTACATAAGTATTCAGAATATTAGCGACTATCTGGATTATAATGATGGGTTTGGTAATATAATCATGATCAAAGCCCACAACAGCACCACTTTATTCTCCACCTGTCTCCCAGAGGACCTTTGTTTCATCTCTGAAGCCTTTCTTTATCGCTTTCACCGCATAATGCTGCCGTTGAATTTTCTTTTATGTCTTTAGTGCACCTTTATACTGCCGTTATGTGGAATTGGAATGATGAAAGCAAAGAATTTACATTTATGTATAATGTTAATAGCTAAAGTTTTCTTAGGCAATAAACTAGTTTTGTATAGTCAATATAAGTCGACTAAACTAAATTGAACTTATAATAATTGTTGACTATATACTAGGTTGATCATAACAAAATTATTTTTTAATGTACGGCATAACATTAGAGTGTATTTGCAATATAAAACTATTTTAAAATAAAAATTTCACATATACAATGGTATAAATGTAAGCAAAAAATCCAATACTATAATACGAGCAAGGTTTATATATATATTTGCACACGGATCTCGAAAACGGCGCCGAGGATTTTCTTTAAATTTTGGAAATAACTAATTTCCGAGTAGAAAATAAGTTCTAGATAGGTCTAATGTCCAGGAAAATTCGTGTTTTACTGTAATATTAAGTTTAAAATCTAAAAATTTAACATTACGCTTATGGAGAATAAAATGTAAACAATACAAACCAAAACAGCTGTTTATAACCGTTTGACAGTTCTTGATTGAAGACTGCGGGGAACAATATAGAGGTTATGCATAAACATTTATTCTATGAATTAAATAAATGCAAAATTATCAGGTTACTAACAATTTGTAAAAACTTGAGGATAACATAGCTGTGCGAAATAAAAGCAGAAAAAAGTATTTCCAAAATCTTCCGTGTTTTGATAGAAAACGTATTCGTTGTATTGCTTGAAACAACTGTAACAAACCAATTAATTGATGTAAATTAAATTTTCTCTTTTGCTTTTCAATCCTCATTCCGTTTATAACAAAATCAGTTGATCACAGGCTAATAATAACGGTATGGATAATTAAACAGTAAATGATCGGCTTTGGCTAAAAGACGTTAAACGGCATCGCTCAATTGACTAACGCTGTAGCCGAGTTTTAGCGTGTCGGCCTCAAAAACTATAGGCAGCGAGTTCCATCCCCGCCAGGTATCCGTTCATCTATGGCGATACTTTTTGTTCAGTACTATATTAATTATGGTGTATTAAATCGGTTTTATTTAAACCACATAAATGTTTTCATTGAGTAATAAATGTGTTTTAATTTTTCTAATTAATTTTTATAATACATGTATCATTCTAAACGAGCAAAGCTCGGTCACCAGGTGCTATATATATTATATAATATATATTGTGTCGTAATTTGACTGGAGTTGAAAAAATCTCTGGAATGTTTAAAAAATAGTGAATGCCAGTTTTACAACTATTACGCCTAGTTTTGATCAGTAAACAGCTACAAGTAAATTTTTTAGTTGAGCAGTGATGAATATTTTACAATTTTGTATATGGTTATTGTGTGAATAATATTGATCATTTTCACTCACACTGAGGTGTTTCACCCTTCTCGCGGGTCACGTGACGGCGGGAGATTATACCTACTCAACAGCTGCTAGCCAACTGCAATAACCGTATCAGACATGGAGGGATTAAAGTCTTGTAAATACCCTTTATTAATATGATGATTTCAACATGGGCACCATTACATTTAACGATGCTAAGCACAACCTGCACTACTGTGCACTGGCGCTTCGCAAGAGAATAGCGACGCGTTGCATGTTACAAACTATTTAAGTAATGAAAGTGACCTTACGAAGATATCGATTACGTTGATCAAACTGTCTATAAAATTACAAAAGCCAGTTCGAAAATATAAATAAATTGTTCAATAAATAACTGATGAAAAACAACGGAATCATCTACAACGTTAGAACATATACAGAAGAATGTAAGGAATCCTACAAGAGATGGATTAAAGAATACCTGAAAATATCTGTAAAATAGATAACAACACGTAAAAGAAACCACTGTTTTTCAAAATAAATGTCAGATGTACAACGCGGTGGATGAATCTACAACATACGAGGCCGGGACGGACTCATTTGACCACCATTTTATATCTGAAATTAATAATCATGCAGTAACCTCTAGTATGCGTAAATAATAATTTCACCTTAGAAGACTATGTTCTCTCTGTCTCTAGTTAACCTCTGCTCACCCCACATATTAAATTTCTACTAATATATCTAGATGTATCTTTCATTCTCAAAACTCCTTGTACTGCTCTTTAGGGTCTTATTTTTTGTTTAACCATGAATTTATTCTCATATGGTAGTAGATAAAAAAAGCAATTAGAGCCATCAGAGCTTTTTCTTTGTTTTTCTTAAGAATAACATGGTAGGACAGTAATTTTAATTTTAATTTTGAAATTTATAATACGTGTGTGCTGGTGTTCATTTTAATCATCTAGGAAGTTGATAAGTCTGAGAAATGTAACAAACTATAGTAAAACACAATATGAGTAACCATACAATAGCATAGAACATTATATATATATATATATATATATATATTAATAATATATATATATATATTCTTCATAAGTGCCAAATGAATAGTTATATATATATATAAACAGATTAATAATACCCCCGTCGCAGAAGACCTGCGTACTCAGGGAATTTCCAAATCGATAATATAAAAATAATAATATATGACAAGTTTTATAAAAATCTGTCCATAAACAAGAGAATTATTTGCCTATTTTCCTTAAGATTAACATGGGAATGAGTGTGCAGGTTTGCTGCCATGATAAACACATAAACTATGATTTTTAAGCTTAAACGGGTGGGTATCAACAATATGAAGGTAAATACCAAGTTTAATCCAAAAGTATTGATTGATATGGGAAATATTAAAGATTAACATTTGAGACCAAAAATATAACGTACTGTGTTTAGATTTTTTAATATCTCGGTAACCGTTGGAGATAGAAAAGCTCTAAAAAATTTAATTGTGTAGTTTTTTAAGCTGATTCTAATGACAAAAGATATTTTTTTTTTATTACATGTGAAAAACGCAAAAAACGTTTTTAGTACCAAACTACCCGTGTCCATTGACCGATATGTCTGGTTTACGAATCCGTCAGAGCAAATGTGAGAATACACGTCTCTGCCAAATTTGGTCTCAATCGGACCATTTTTACGAGAGTTATCGTTTTCGTGACTGTTGTTTTTGGTCTCTAGGCACCTAAAGAAGAAAAAATAACATGGTCCTGGGCTTAAGTCTCGCCATGAGACCTATGGTAATAGCTTCTTCCCTATGGGAAATTTGCTAAAACATATTAAAATACAACGAGCAAATGTCAGCTGAGGAAAACCATTATTTAAAATTGACTCCCCATGTTATTATTAAGGGAAAAATTGCATATTCTGATGGTGCTTTCTAGCTTTCTTTCAACCTATGATGTTCTGCTCCGTTTTCTTGCCTAGAATACAATCACATATCGTCTCCCTTTACTCATCAGTAGAAATTTAGGCTAAGTTGATGAAAAAATATTAAATAATCTCTAGTAACTCTCAACCTCATTTTATACAAAATAAAAACAATACAATGACGGAAAATCAATCAAAATGAATAGTTATTCACTGTGAATTGTGAAATAAATAATATTGCTACGAAATACAATAGAAACATAGGGAGTTTACCGTGTTATTTACGGAATATCTCTAGTTCACTAAAGCCGTTGAACCTGTGTGGATAATGGCATTTATCGTTTAAGATTTCTAAATAATGAAACCAAAGAGATGGATATACTCAGATGAAAAACAGAGCGATGTGATGTTTTATGGTGAATAGAGAGGTGTTAAATAATGTGTAGACCCTACCATAATTTTGTCAATATTTACATAACAATAGCACGAAGCTTTCGTTATAATAACGACCAATCTTCAATCACACATTGAACTCATTGTAACCCACTTCATGGTGTTCGTTAAAAGAAACATTATTTGGCTTCTATATGGCTGAAGGTTGATTGACGTTCACATAAAAATTGGGAAGGATAAACACTTATGACATAGTATGTGTTTTGTAAGAAACTTTCATACATATTTTTATCACACAATGAATTGACATAAAATAAATACTTAACGCAGCAAAAGTAATCTATAATATTATAAAGAAGAGGTGGTTTCTGTATGTTTGTTTGTGGGTTTGTGTGTTTGTGGGTTTGTGGGGTTGTTGTGGCAAGTGAACGCAAAAAATACTGAACCAAACAGTTTGAAATTTTACACAAAGACAGATCTTAAACTCATGCAACACATAGGCATACTCATTTCCTTAAAATCCTCTCGGGCTACGCCCTGTGAACGTCCTAAGTTTCAATGTTTACATTTTTAGTAAATGAAAACATAAAATTACTTGAATGTCAACAGCTGTGAACACTAAAATTTGACAGTTCGAGAAGCAAAAGACATGGTTGCTGTAAATACCCTGGGATTCAATGTTTACAGTTTTTAATGTCAACATCCGTTTACTTTACATTTTGACAGTTCGGGAAGAAAAAGAAATAAAGTTAATTTTTACACATAAACTACTGGATCGAAATTAGTGAATTATTAGTTCGAAATAGTGGAATGGTAGATTTTTAATTTTCTCCCGATGCCTGCCTCTATTACGTTAATGCTTATCCTCTCCCAATATTTGACATATGTTACTTTGTCATGTTTAGATATATACTTAGACACGTGTTTTGTCATTTTGTAAACAATAAAGAATTAATTATCAATAACTTAAATGTATCTGTAGAGCCTACACCTCTCAGCCTTTTTTACCCGTGCAAAGAACGGGTACCCTACTTTGGCTAGTATGTACTAAAATACGTGAAGTATCCATGAAACATCAATAACCGGAATACAAACGACATTATATTTAACCACACTTAAAAATCTATGGAATTAGAAATCAGTGGAATACCATCATAAGAAGATCCTCGTTGTAATTAAATAATATAAAAATAATGTCGTAAAATATTATTGTTTTTTATTACATATGAACATATTGTCGTTAGAGTTTTTATAGAAAAGAGAAAATCCCGCTGATTTTATCATACAGTACTTATCATTGAAAATACTTCATACTATACTTTTTTTAAGCACAGATATTTCACGTAATCGTTTTTATTTCAAATTTAAATATCTATTAAAATACTCTGTTCTTGAGTTAGAGAGCTTGTAAGCTGCACAATTTCATCATCTTCAATACTAAAAATTATTTAGTGTTAAATATACTCGAAACCGAATCTCATCACCCAAGCCTTGTTTTGGGGCATATTCAGTTAGGGTTAGCCTTAACATGGTGGATTTTCTTATCTTAATCAACTTCAGTATTTATTATATTTCTAATAGCTATCACAGTTTCATAATTATGTTGGCCTCAGTCCTAGTCAACCACCTCGCAACAAATAACAATTCATCTCAACCCCATCTTCCCAGCTGATGTCACCTTGGTGCCGACTTTGTATCACCTTTACACCTTGTGAACAGCCATATCTGGAAGAATAAACTAGATGTGAACTTCAGTAGCCTGACATCTGTCTCTTTTTATTAAAGTAATGTTACTAGCAGAAATATTTTACAGCTTAGTATAACTAACTGATACAGTATTTACAGTTTCTTCGTAAGAAATCCCCGTTCTCCAATTGAAATAAATAATACGGTAAGTTATCAATTTTATAAAATTAAATTAAATACAAGGAAATAGTTTACTTCACTATTTTATTATATCTGGCATAATCTATAGTAAAGGTGAAATAAAAAAAATCTTCTCTTTAATTTAGTACCGTATGGTAAATTACTCAAAATCTACAACAGTTTATTATGACCAATAACTGTATTTTTACTAATTAAGCTTAAAACTATGTTATTGTGAAAGTTGTTTTGCACTTTAAGTTCCTAAATGGTGTACTATTTTGATAACCCTTGGTTTATTGTTCAAGTTGATAAGATAAATCATACAAATTTATTGATTCACTATAAATTATTAATATTTTGTTACGAAAAGATAATTTTATAAGGTTATATTTGATCAAATATATCAATTAATATTCCTGACAATTATTACAAATGTTAATGGTGCAATTATACTATTTTTCAAATTTAAGTTCAACAGTTTTCTCCATTTGTAAGAAATTCATGAAAGGTGACGTTTAATTTGTGTTATCAGGATGAAGTCAAGGGTTATAACAATCCCGTGGGTCACATTGCAACAAAACTTGGATACAAACTAAGATAATATCTTCTTGTTAAGTTGCGCCAAGCCTTGGGGCCTCGTCAAGCCGTGTCTATTCCAGACAAAGCCTTACACACTAGCAATCCTTGAAAATTCTCTTTTATAGAAATACCAAATCTGCTATATAAATTAATAAAATGTCATTTGATATAAAAATATGACGTGGAGACTTACCCCATCCCCTGTCTTATCTTTCCACTCCATTAAAAGTATTCTAATATGGATCATCATGGGAGGTATCCTTAAGATATTATCAGACGCAAAGTAATGTTTTAGAAGAAGCTGATACACATAGCTTAAGTTCTTCACGGTACCTATTTTATGTGGTACGGGCCTATTAAACAGCATAGACCTGGCAGCTATGATATTTTACTTTACTCTGCTACAACATATTATTCATTTCCACATTCAATGCGCAAATAAAAAAAAATATGGATACATAATTGTTTTGTTTTATTTTCACTTACTTTTTAAAGGAATAGACGTATTAACACTTTTTAAAAGTGTGTATTACTTTGTCTTTTTTAAGTGATACGCCAAACACTTTAATGTATAGGAAATATGTAAAAAATATTATTGAATAGCAATATTTTTTATATTACATTTTAATGCTGTAATAGTTAGGGGCAGAACAAGTTAGTCAATCATGATTCTCAAATCAATCAAAAGACCACAAAAAATATTTTTTGGTCTAGAGTTTATCGTGTACAAAATCTATTTACATAGACAAGATATTTTTATACCTATCCCTATTATATGTCTTAAACCATATCACAGCCCATATTTCCAAATTTAAAGGTGCTGTGTGGTATAATTGGTCTGGAGCTGGTGAAGATAAATTATGCCGGCAGATGTTGGCCGACCACAGGCTGTCCGCTAGCCGGACGACCACGGACACGTCCCGACCAACCTGAACCATCGATTATCTATAATCCTTTTAGCTCAATATTCCTTTTTGTCAACAAAACCTTTGACTCTTCAAAATGATTCTTGCAAAAAGGGATCAATAAAATGTATACAAATTTAGCATGGATTTAGCATTTTTATTGGTTAATAGCTTAATCAGCTCTTATTACTGCGACCTAATAAAAAAAAATATCTTAAAGCATTTGATATAAAAAAATGTAATCGTACAGCCATCAGTGGCTGTTACCAATTGAAACACAAATAACCGTTGTAATTATTCCATTCCTTTAACCATCAAAGTACGAGGACAAAGTAATATAAGCACAATACTTTTTGTTATACTAACTTGATTTTTAGTTTTCATTAAGCTTAGTTTAAATAGTAAATCTGGAATATTATTATATTTTATTACATTAAACAACATATTTACCAAAATTATTTTGCAGTAGGAATACTATATAAGAAAATATTATGTTTAAGCTAAGATATAACTATATACAAATAAGAAATAACTAACGTCATACTACCGTTGAGATTAAACTAAAGATATATTTTGATATTACAATATAACCACATGTAACTATTTGTAAAACATATTATAGTTGATAAAATATTATAATTCTCATAAATACATTCATCTATAAAGTTAAAATAGAAAACGAAGTATAATGTAGGCTTATCCAAAACGTAGCCTAAATGTGTTGAAAACGGATAAAGAAAACATTAAATATGTATCAGTGGAGTTTAGTAAACAATTAAGCACTCCATTGCAACGAGCATTAAAACCCCATGGAATAAAATTAGCATATAGAACATCAAATAAACTGAGTAAATTAATAAATCCTTGCCACAAGAATGATACTAATATGTTTGCAGCCACTGGAGTTTACAAATTAATGTGTTCTGATTGTCCAAAATTCTATATTGGCGAGACTGGACGTTCTTTTGAGACTAGGTTTAATGAGCATCTCCCTAAACCTAAATTACAAAAACAAAAATCTACATTTGCTGAACATTTGATTAACACCAATCACACTGTAAATAGTATTAATGAAAACTTAAAAAAATTGTACATAGATGCAAAAAAGGCCCATATCTTAACTCATTGGAAGAATTGGAAATTTACAAAGCTCATAAAACAGACCCTGACAACACACTAAATGATAAATAAAATTATGGTTCCAATGTTTTATTTAACAGTGTGATAGAAGTTTTTAAGAATAAAAATATTACTCCACTTGACAGTGGTCAACCTGACGAGGGAGGAGGAGGGGGAAGAAGGCACTGACTGATATGATAATAACCAGTTTGATAGTGGAAACCGGCCGGTAAACACAATACCTAAATTAGTTAAATTTTAAAGTTTTAAATGTTTTAAATGTACTGTTTTGTCTAAATGTGTGTATGTTATGTATTGAAGAGGATATAACGACCTCCAATGGAGTGAACAATTGACATTAGTTTGAAAATGAACCACGAGTTCGAAACCCTGGGTCACAGACGATAGTGACAAATAGAATTGGATCGACGGATATTAAAGTTAGTAACCTGTTATTTACTATCCACCAATTCAGGAGGCTTATAAATAAAAATGAATAAAGTGTGTATATTCATTAAAGTTAGTTTCCAGTTCCGTATGGGAGGTTTGGATAAACCGGCCGGCGTCCATCTGAAGCGTCCCATCTGGGTTGAGTTATCGTTCATTGTACTCCCCAATTGCTGATGAAACTTATAATAACAACGGAAATATAAGTGATTAGCAGTAGGAAACTTTTATATAATCAGGTTATCTATTTGTGTTTCGTATATTTAGGTTACATGAGTCCTTTGCCTCGACTTTAACTCGTTTCACGAAAACTACTACATCAGCCAAGACACCTAACAGTCCAGAAGCTCCTTATTAGGCTTGCCTGACTGAGCCCTTTGAAGACGAAAGAAAAGCAAACTGTACAGTGAAGATGTCCATGTCTGAAGATCACCACGACAGTGGCTAGAATATAAAATAGTTTATCGCGAGTCACCATAACCTGAAACTAGTTATAAGATCAACAATACAATTTTGCCTTCTTCAGATGGATATCATAGATCTTTAGTAAGAGAATATATGTCATAAGGTGAACGATTCCCACTGTTGACACTAGTTACAAGGTACAATGAGGGACTGAGTACATCTGTTTGACTATATTCTTAATAACTTACTAGGTCCGAGCGTCATCAGTAAATCTGCTTTATACCAATGACCAGAATTTATGTTTTATATATTTCCCACTTAATATTGTGAAGTTTTAAAACCATCAAAAGTGATGAAAATGAAAAAAAGGTTCTGAATATAAGAATCTGTAAATACACTGAAATGAGATTACAATTTTAGTAATGCTACGCATTTGGATGATTTATCTTGCAATGGTATTGCACAAAGACTGAGCTATTCATTACATCGCAACATTAATCAAATTAACGGCTTGTTGCTGGTAGATGTAATTGCCAATGACGCTGTAGGCAACGTAGGCCTACACTGAGCACTGAGTATGCGAGTTCAATAACTCGCATACTGTGCTACAACTTAGGACTCAATATAGGACTACAATAAATAAGAGGAAAGTGTTTTAAAGACATTGCGCTATTGATATTTAATTAAACTAAACTAAGCATTGGGATAATTTATTCATTAGATTTATTACAGTTCCTTTGTGACGTAAGAAGATCAACGGTAGCATACACAACTTTGGTTACAAAATCTACTGTATAATACCAGCATACTTTATGTTACTGGTACTTTTTGTTTTATTTCATCACTTTAAATCTACACATACACACAAACTTTATATTCTTTAAATCATTTAATTATTATTTTCAGTTGAAACTGAATTTCAAATAAAATTAACTCTAAATTAATACAAATTGGAATATAAAACCTAGTTCTAAAATTAGTCTCAAAATAAGCAAACCAAAACCAAGCAATCCCAAAATTGAATATCATTATATAAAATAGAAAAGAAAACTATTATATAATGTGTTTAAAAATTTCATTTTTAGAGGGAAATATAGTAAACCATAACAAATGAAAGATTGCTATCATATATTTAAAAACAATTAACATATTTGAGATTACATTTTTAACAGGAGAATACTTGCAAACAAAATTTCACATTAAGTCAATAAAAATATTTGAATACGATAAAGAGAAATAGAGATTTAGAAATTTTAGCCATATAAACGTGCCCAGCACATACATATTATACAATGTGCAATGTGGTTCCTCTTCGAAAAGTAATATAGGAAAAGTGATATTTTATTCATATAGTTAATTGTATGTGTAATTTATTTTAAGTTTAAAGTTAGTTACGTTATGACTAGAATTTATTTTCCGGTTGGTGGGAGTTTAGGAAATGTATACGAGTATATAAAATGTACTCGTACATATTTGATAGCTATTTTATATGCTTTTTCATAGTAACGTATTTTAATATAATATATTAATAAATTATTATGTATTTTACTAGGAACTGGGGGTATGGTAGCGTGATGGTAGTAGCGTGTTCGGCGGTGCTAGTGAGGCAGGAAGTCACGATGTCGTGACGTATGGTGAGAGGAGCCGGGGGCCTGGGCAGAGCACGCTAGCGGCCAGTGCAGACCATTGCAAACAAACCAGCACCGGCAGCTTCTAACAATCCGGCCATTCATTGCAAGTGGGACTGAAATGTATAATGTATAATGACTGGAGCTGTGCTTTATTTTATTCCCTGCTAGATGAAAACAAGGTTTATTAGTGTTACAATTACTTGTAATATATCAATATATTTGCACACGGATTTCAAAAACGGCTCAAACGATTTTCTTTTAATTTTGGAAATAGCTGATTACTGAGTAGAAAATGAGATCTAGCTAGGTCTAATGTCCAGGATAATTCCGGCTTTCTTGTAATATTAAGTTTAAAATCTAAAAAACTAACATTATGCTTATGGAGAATCAAAATGTAAACAATACAAATCAAAGCATCTGTTTATAACCGTTTGACAGTTGTTGATTGAAGATGGTGGTGAACAATATGTGAATAATGTTTTGCATACATGAATAAATAAAATTTATCAATAAAACAATTTTGTAAATCGTGGAAAATACTGTGCGAATAAAGCAAGGTATTCCAAATCATTCGTGTTTTATAGAAATATTCTATTTTATGCTTGTTGTTCTGTAATATAAATATCAAAAATGTGCTCTTTTGCTTTTCAATCGAATTTATATAAATCAGTTGATTTTATTAGTGAATAATAAATGTGTAAAATCATTATACAATTTTAGTAAAATTAAACGTGAAAAATTATAACTAAAAGCACGATAATATGTGAGAAAAATCTACGTGTATGCATAGAAAAGGTTTTATTTATGATTGTGATGACACCACTCTATAGGTGTTTATGCTATAGTATATGGTGTATGCATTGGTTTTATTTATGAGGTTGTAGTGATCGACAAGGGGTCTATTTTTGTTCTGTGTTTATGCTATTTTGATTAGGTGTGTATGCATTGGTTTTATTTATGAAAGTGAGATCGAAAACGATATTTTTGTTTTGTGTTATGCTATATTGAATGGTGTATGCAATGATTTATGAGGTTGTGAGATCGACACCCAGGGGTCTATATTTTTGTTTTTGTTTTGTGTTTATGCTATATTGATTATGGTGTATGCAATTGGTTTTATTTATGAGGTTGTGAATCGACACAAATCTATATTTTTTTCTGTGTTTATGCTATATTGATTATGGTGTATGCAATTGGATTTATGAGGTTGTGAGATCGATTCCCCGGGGTCTTTTTTTGTTTTCTGTGTTTATGCTATATTGATTATGGTGTATGCAATTGGTTTTATTTATGAGTTGTGAGATCGACAACCCGGGGTCTATATTGTTCTGTGTTTATGATATATTGATTATGGTGTATGCAATTGGTTTTATTTATGAGGTTGTGAGATCGACACAGTCTATATTTTTTTCTGTGTTTATGCTATATTGATTATGGTGTATGCAATTGGTTTTATTTATGAGGTTGTGAGATCGACACCCGCCCGGGGTCTATATATTTTTTTCTGTGTTTATGCTATATTGATTATGGTGTATTCAATTGGTTTTATTTATGAGGTTGTGAGATCGACACCCGCCCGGGGTCTATATTTTTGTTCTGTGTTTATGCTATATTGATTATGGTGTATGCAATTGGTTTTATTTATGAGGCTGTGAGATCGACACCCACCCGGGGTCTATATTTTTGTTCTGTGTTTATGCTATATTGATTATGGTGTATGCAATTGGTTTTATTTATGAGGTTGTGAGATCGACACCCACCCGGGGTCTATATTTTTGTTCTGTGTTTATGCTATATTGATTGAGGTGTATGCAATTGGTTTTATTTATGAGGTTGTGAGATCGACACCCACCCGGGGTCTATATATTTTTTTCTGTGTTTATGCTATATTGATTATGGTGTATGCAATTGGTTTTATTTATGAGGTTGTGAGATCGACACCCGCCCGGGGTCTATATTTTTGTTCTGTGTTTATGCTATATTGATTGAGGTGTATGCAATTGGTTTTATTTATGAGGTTGTGAGATCGACACCCACCCGGGGTCTATATTTTTGTTCTGTGTTTATGCTATATTAATTAAGGCGTATGCAATTTATGGTTTTATTTATACAACATAAATGTTTTCATTGAGTAATAAATTTGTTTTAATTTTGCTAATTAACTTGTATAATACATATCTTATTCTATCCGGGCAAAGCTCAGTCACCAGGTAATAGTATATATGTAATATATACCTGTAATATAGCTAATATTAGTTTGAATAACAGTATCTTATACTATTCAACTAAACAAAAATATAAATTAAATGTTGTATACAAAAGAATATATTTTAGCACAACAAGAATCAATTTAAACTAGTATTTAAGTTGGTTTAACTACAAAGAATAAACGAAAATGGAACCGCATAAATAATGGAGCACTAAAAATGCAACTAAAATGTGATTATTTTAACTCTCTTGAAATGATTTCAAGTGGGTAGCATAAGCTCGACAAATAACATTTCAATTTCTATCTAAAATAATCATTCGAATACTTCTCCTATAAACTCCTAATACGATGTCCCCATTTATTCTGTTTATCCATTAAATAATGACTCATTGGCATTTTAAAGCTAAAGGATATATCTTTGTGAGTGGACATGCATTTTCAATCGGAATATGTTTACAATTTAAAACTCGTTTATTTAGTAGAGAAGATAATCATTTGAGATGAATGATAATATTTTTCCTACAGTTGTACAAACACAGAAGCAGAGCAACAGATATAACACAAAATAAACCTGATTTTGGAGACATACGTTTTGTACAGTAAACATTATTGTAAGACATCTCCTTATTATACAATCATTTCAATCTGTTTAAATGATATTATTATGACTAGTATATTTTACGTTGACATTTAGTTAGTTACGTTGACGTTTGGTCCTTTAGTAGACCTATTCTATCACTTAAATCTCCCCAGACACTGTGCCATCCTGTTCCCACGTAGGTCACATGGGCATGTGCTTCGCAAGTTACTAAGACCATGTCTTACAGTGTGACAGGGAAAATTAACTTCCTCAACAGATTTTTTTCATAAAACTCATGATATTTATGGTTACATCAGTATCTTATTTAATGTTATGTCCTGTGTGTTTTCTACATGCCATACTTTGATAAGCATTTTATGCCCGGTCATATACTACAACATATTATTAACTAATTAACATTTTAGCCAGATGTACTTTTCAGACATTTTATCAATTTACCTCAGGCGGCATGACCAATAACTGACATTGTCTTTTTCATTGTCACTGTAGCTATCAATAAAATAAGTGGTGGTAACACGAGGCATTTCTGCTTTAGTGCCGGATTCAGCGATCAGTATTAATGCAGTCTCATTGTAATATAATTAACTAATTATCAATAAAATACCGCCCTAATATTCATATCAAATTTTAGCCAAAGTAATCGTACATTGCACAGGTAAAAAAGGTTTGAGAGTGGTTACCTTTTCTCTTCGGCATGAAATAAATATTCTAAAATATTCTTTGAATAAGAAAAATGCTTTATTTGAGTTAAAATATTATTCGCTTTAAAAGAGATATTTACTAATAGTGTTTTATAATAAACACGATCTCAAAACGTTTCAAACACGAGTGTCTATAACATGACAAAGTACCTTCTGTTAAGAAGTATGGTAAAAGGATCAGGAATAACGTAAAGAGACAGGTATCGGGAGAAAATTTAAAATCTACCATTTTCGGCAATATTGATTTCGATCCAGCAGTTTATCTATAAAAATGAACTTTCATTCTTCTCCTTCCTGGACTGTAAAATTAAACCTAACCTAAACATTGAAGTACATTCATGTTTGAAGAACATTGTAGTAAACATTGAAACCTAGGACATTTACAGCAACTGTGACCTCCGCTTCCTGAACTGTCAAATTTTATTGTTCACAGCAGTTGACATTATGTTAACAATTAATTAATTTCATGTAATTTTGTATCATTTTATGTTTTCATTATTTAAAAATGTAAATATTGAAACCTAGGACGTTCACGGGGTATAGCCCGAGGGCATTTTAAGGAAATGCCTATGAGTTGCATGACCTTTGTGGTCGGTTCAGTTTTTTTCGCGTTTACTTGTCACAACAAACCCACAAACATACAGAAACCACATCTGACATATTAATTTCCTCTCAAACTACGATCAGTATGATTATTCAAACAACTATTTGATGTATCATCACAGTCACACTCACATAATCTCGCGTACGGTGCGGCGCGTCGGGCGAGAGTCCCGAGTCCTGGAGCTGGCGCCATTACTGATATTACCATTACAGCTTGTGTGATAACTCAATGCTAATGCACTGGCAAGAGTCCCATTAGCAACATTACATGTCGGAGCTGGTGGTGGCGGTGACAGCGTCCCTTTAATACTCGTACTTACTACACATTGCACATTGGACACGCATTCACGAGTGAATCAACAGATTAGCCGTTCAGGTCCAGGTCAATTTATCTCTTTTAACTTACTTTTCTGCCTCTATCATATTATTTGTTAAATTATTTTTTTGAAATTAAATATTGTTCATATCCTCACTTTTGTTTGAAAATTAAAAACAAATAAAGGCATTCATAAGCCCTGGCACTTTTACAAAATATTTATTTTAGGGATTAAAACATATTTAATATTTATAATAATGATCCGTTCATTAGATATACCATAGAAAATATTGAGCCTGTGTTACAAATAAAGAGTACCTCACCGTGCAACCAATCCTAAACGCCTCTAGGAAGGCTACCGGTTGTGACCTAATCCAGGATAACAAACACAACTAAGCCAGAGCGTCTTCGTACTAACTGTCCTATATACATGTAAAGACGACAATACCTCATCGTCCAAATAATTCAAAACACCACTGGGATGGCGACCGGTTGTGACGTAATCCTCGTACTAACTGTCCTATATACATCGTCCAAATAATTCAAAACACCATGGGATGGCGACGGTTGTGACGTAATCCTCGTACTACTGTCCTTATACATGTAAGACGACAATACCTCATCGTCCAAATAATTCAAAACACCACTGGGATGGCGACCGGTTGTGACGTAATCCTCGTACTAACTGTCTATATACATGTAATGACGACAATACTCATCGTCCAAATAATTCAAAACACCACTGGGATGGCGACCGGTTGTGACGTAATCCTCGTACTAACTGTCCTATATACATGTAAAGACGACAATACCTCATCGTCCAAATAATTCAAAACACCACTGGGATGGCGACCGGTTGTGACGTAATCCTCGTACTAACTGTCCTATATACATGTAAAGACGACAATACCTCATCGTCCAAATAATTCAAAACACCACTGGGATGGCGACCGGTTGTGACGTAATCCTCGTACTAACTGTCCTATATACATGTAATGACGACAATACCTCATCGTCCAAATAATTCAAAACACCACTGGGATGGCGACCGGTTGTGACGTAATCCTCGTACTAACTGTCCTATATACATGTAAAGACGACAATACCTCATCGTCCAAATAATTCAAAACACCACTGGGATGGCGACCGGTTGTGACGTAATCCTCGTACTAACTGTTCTATATACATGTTAAGAGGGATTCAGTTAAAACCGAATAGTAAAAGAAAATGCTTATTGCTGGTTTACATTCTCATGTCTTAGAGATATGACATTGACTGTAGTTAAGAGGTAAATTTGTTATAAAAATTAATAATTCCTTTTTCATTACAAAATTTAAGAATTTCTACTAACATTTACATTCCAGAAAGTCATAGATATTTAATCAATCAATATTTGTTGACGATGATATTTTGCTTCCTTTTTATTTCGAATATGCTATAATACGTATGTGCTACATTATTATATATATATGACGAGACATAAAATGAGGATAAACCCAAATTCCACCATGAAAGACATAATATCGTCTTACATTTTGTCTGGAGAATGAGGTATTTACATCTTTATTTGTAACGCGGGCTTTATATTTCTTTAGGTTTACCGAATAAACGCATAACTATTGCATATATAATGTGTTTTCAATTGCTAAAAGAATTTGCTACGAGTAACATGGTCAATATGTATGTCCATTTTGGTTTCGGACTGTGGACAGTAATTATTAAATTGGTTGGCTTTAAACAAGGAACTGTTTATGTTTATTTGATGTGAATAATAATCATTCACCATACAATATTACGCCATAATCTTTGTATATCAATGAGACCCAGTTAATAATTGTATCATTAATACTATTTTACTAAACTATCTTATATCATGCAGCACTTTCATCAGAATAGTGGAGAATTTATACGTACACGTCATACATAGCATACTGTAATACACCAAAATGGTTGTGTTGAGAACACAAATGATGACGAATATGGTATTAAAAACCAAGTCGACTCGTGAGGTGAATACATCATATTTGATTATAATCACATAATCGTATTATATTGAATTTACTTACGATGAGTTTTCAGTCAAGTCAATAATAATTAGGAAAACTTAATTTTAAAAGTTGGCCATCAAATGTGCAACTACTGTGATACGCGCATTGGCAACATAGCGGCACGTCATTAATTACTCGCCTAATACATTTGCACGCCAGATGTTGTGGTTGTATATGGTATGGTTACCACTGTAACAGTAGGGCTACTTTGTAACCAAGAGTTTACGTCACTTTGTGCAACTTATATTTTGTCCTCAAATATTAAAGTATTATTAAATCTTTGTGAATTAACTTTTACAGTAATATTTTAGATTATTTCTAACTTCACTCTCTTTATTTAGACCTAAAAAATACTTAATTTGAAAAACACGTTCAAGGGTAACAAATTACTCTAGCTTAGTATGTTACAACGATTGTAATTAATTACGCTAACAACTTTATGTTTATATGTCAGTGTTCTTTAAAATAACAAATACATAAGAAAACATTACTTAATAGATGCAATTGACCAGATTGAAACAAACTTCTTCTAGATTACAAGAATAGTTTCTAGGACTAGTTAGTGTTATTTAACTATGAATAATTAATTTAAACATGAAATACTAATTTAGCGATGCAATTATAAATAATACGAAAGTGAGGTTTTCAAACTGATTACTTATCTAACGGCGAATGTCATTACTTTTGATTTTATAGCAGTAGCGTGTGTCCTGTTGCTGTCATGTGTTTATAATAGGCAGGACCTAGACACGTCATAAATGTGCCGGATATTAATTACAAATCTCTACCTATGATATGATATTACAAGTACATAAACGGGAATGATAATCAAAAGTACATTAATTAGAAGGAATTGGGACCACAATACAAACTGAACTTAATTACACTTATAAATTACGATAAGGTGAGGCTAGTGAACATTATATTTATATGTTAAACTACAAATTAAGTTAAATTCAAAAAAGTTAAGAAAAGTGGAAAAAATCAATCACTGAATTTTAATTTAATAACCATGTTTGTAAAATAATATTTTCTTTAATCATAGTCCCTTTACACAATCATTTTGATATTCTGTTCTACGAGTACACACAACAAGCCATGCAAATTTAAAACATCACTGATTTATTAATTCAGTCGACAACCTACGGGGTGACCCTAGCCTCATGTGTTTCTGTTAAGAATGACACCTGAAACCTGATTTTGGAGGGTTCCAATGATGAAGGCATCCTCATCAGTGATTGGAGGTCTTCCACGATGATGGCGTCCTCACTAGTGACGTTGTATTGGAGGTCTTCCACGATGATGGCGTCCTCACTAGTGACGTTGTAATGGAGGTCTTCCACGATGATGGCGTCTTAACTAGTGACGTGGTTTTTGGAGGTCTTCCACGATGATGGCGTCTTCACTAGTGACGTTGTATTGGAGGTCTTCCACGATGATGGCGTCTTCACTAGTGACGTTGTATTGGAGGTCTTCCACGATGATGGCGTCCTCACTAGTGACGTTGTATTGGAGGTCTTCCACGATGATGGCGTCCTCACTAGTGACGTTGTATTGGAGTTCTTCCACGATGATGGCGTCCTCACTAGTGACGTTGTATTGGAGGTCTTCCACGATGATGGCGTCCTCACTAGTGACGTTGTATTGGAGTTCTTCCACGATGATGGCGTCCTCACTAGTGACGTTGTATTGGAGGTCTTCCACGATGATGGCGTCTTCACTAGTGACGTTGTATTGGAGGTCTTCCACGATGATGGCGTCTTCACTAGTGACGTTGTATTGGAGATCTTTTATATCAAGGCATCCTCACACATGAAAACCATGTAGATATAACCTCAAGAGCAACTCAAACAAAATGTTTGATACAATTATAACTTTGGTGGAATTGACACAGTTGGCTAGCAGCTGACAGACGTCAACGGCCATTACAAGATTGCAGGGAAACGGATCACCCAGAAGATCTCTTAGAAGAACAAAAAACAGTAGTCACAGCTTTAACAATAACTCCCAGTGATAAAGCCAATACAGTAGCAAGTCTCAGTGAGAAACATTCATCTTTCAAAAACTAACCAAAATCGTACCATTAAATTGTACCACCATAATCATTTAAAATCATTTCCTAAGGTCATAAAATGCCTAATGGTAATGGTAATGCCTAAATTAGTTTTGTCAAATGAACTTAAATTCTTATCACCATTTTTGGATAAATCAGGATTGATTAGGGTGGGCGGTACATTAGAAAGATCACCAATGGAATACGACAAAAACCATCTAATTCTGCTCTCAAAACGTGTGACAAAATACTGGCCCATAAGTGGACGAAACACAGCTCGTAAGATAATCCTACGCTGTATAAAATGTTTCAAGGAAAACCAAAGAATACAAACCAGTTTATGGGTGACTTGCCTGGCTTCAGAGTAACTAGAGCAAAATGTTTTTACATACTAAAGTCGACAACTGCGGGCCATTCTACCTGAAAACAAAAAACGACGTGGACTTCACGGCCTTTGAAGTCTTACGTCTGCGTTTTTGTATGTCTGGCAACGAAGGCAGTTCATTTAGAACTTTGTACAGACCTAAGCACTGAAACATTCCTAGGAGCTCTCAGATGATTTGTTTCACGGTGAGGCAAATGTGCAAATACAAGGTCAGACAATGAAACCTTTGTTGAAGCTAATCGTGAAATAAAGGAGCTTCTAAAGCTTTTTTGAAAACGAAGCTTCAACAATAATTGACGCTTCTGCCAAAGAAGGAATACGCTGGAGATTCAACCTACCTCACCTCTCATGGAAGGCAGCTGTTTAAGTCATTAAAACACCACCTGCAAAGAATAATATAGCAAAAAATTAAGAATAAGAAGGAATTTACTTACTTACGAGATAGTTTAAAACTGCCTCTACCTGAGATAAAACTATATTGAACACCCCGTAACTGATATGTCAAATGATCTTATGCCAGAAATTATGACGTGTTCTTCGAGGGGGTTCACAAAATCGGTCAGGCCGATATCACCCAAGTTCGAAGAATAGTGGTCACGGATTTCACCAGATATTTCGGCTCGTCGTCGGAGAGAAAGTCCAGGGTCGGAACCCACGGATAGGAACCTTTATCACCCAACTCGTCGTTGGGTTTACCTTAGTCAAAATGGGTCGTGTGTCTTGATTGAAGTGACGGAATATGATATAAAAGAAAAATACCTGAAGGGATATTTGGGATGGCTTGAACCGGGGATAAAATAAAGAAAACTGTAATTGAATAAAATAAAAGATTGATTGGTTAATTAATTTGTCAACGGAGTCCTGCCAGCAACGACAGGACAAGACAGGACGGGTCGGGTTAAGGTGTTTAATAAAGTCCCAAAAGTAAAGTTAATAAATAAAAATAAATAATAAAAGCAAGTTTAAAAACAAAGGTTACGAATTAAGTTAAATGGAATGGAAATCTTACACAAGAGGCGTATCTTATAACCAAAACTAAAAGAGGTCTGTTGATCGACTATTACCATGTAGTCGTTGAGGCCGTGATACGAGAGCGGTTTCGTCGCGTGGTGCTTCCAGTCTCGTGGCTCGGTAGAGAGTAATCTCTCGACCGAGGTAGATTGGCCCCATCGGCCCAGGGCGTGGAGGGGGAAATCAGCTGGCTACTTACTTTTTTTTACATTTTCCGGTGACAGGAAAAACATCGCACACTGGCCGCTGGCCGTATTGGATTTATACTGCAAACCAGTTTGACTGACCACTACGCCACTGCCCTCCCAATCCAGGGAACGCACGCGCGCACACACACGCACACCACCACTACACACACGTACATTGACCAAGCCACCTTCACTGACACCCTTGCGAACACAGACTGGGGACCCGTCCTTCAGTGCAATGACTTAGATTTGTGTTCAGAGAACTTTAATAAAATAGTTAATAATGTTATGAAGACTGCTACTAAACCCATCAGATTTAAATCGTCTAGATATAAAAGAATTAAACCTTGGATTACTGATGGTTTAGTAAAATCAATAAGAATCAGAGATAAATTGAGTCAATCTATTAAAAGAGAACCTTTTAATACCAACCTGAAAAACTACTATCAAGAATATAGGCAGAATCTAAGCAGGTTATTAAAGAGTGTTAAACGGAATTATTATAGGGAACAAGTACAAATAAATAATCGGAATCCTAAACTATTTTGGGGAATAATTAATGATTTATCTGGAAGAACGGCAAATAAAAATTCATTTCCTCTTGAAAAATTCATTACTGTTATGCCTGCAGATCAGTCAAACATTAAAGAACAAATTGCCAATGATTTTAACAATTATTTTTCCACCGTTGGAGAAAATTTGGCCGATTCAATTATTAATGCAGGCGGGGACCCAGTCGTCAACGACGCCAACTATAGACTCGACACCACCCTGACTCTGAGACCGATCACTGAACAAGACGTTCTACGACACATCACGGGACTGCGAGGTGGCTCGGCTCCGGGTTTGGATGTGGTCTCGGCCGACATTCTCAAACGTAATCCAATTTTTTTCTTGAAACCTCTATCCCATTTAATAAATTTGAGCGTTACATATGGTGTCTTCCCTTGTCATTTTAAAACAGCTAAGGTTTTTCCATTATATAAATCTAATAATATCGATGATAAAACTAATTTTCGCCCTATTTCTCATTGCTTAGTGTTTTTTTCTAAATTATTAGAGAGAGTTGTGAAGGAGCAATTAGTGGAATACCTTCAGAACAGCGCAGTGCTATCAGAGGCTCAATATGGCTTTCGCAAGTATCAAAATATATCGGATGCCCTTTTTGATGTTTGTAAGGATATTAACACGTCAATTACTACGAACAATCGAACAATGCTAATTTTTCTCGATCTAAAAAAGCCTTTGATTCGATAGATAGGAATTTACTTTTACAAAAATTGGAAGTGATTGGAATCCGGGGTACGGCTCTCTCTTGGTTTCAGAGTTACTTGTCTGGTCGCTCCCAGGTTGTTTCAGTATGTGGAGTCAATAGTGAAATCAAACCTTTTAATTACGGGGTCATTCAGGGAAGCACTTTGGGGCCAATTTTATTCTTAATTTATATAAATAACATTTCAAATTTAAACCTACATGGTAAAATTTATCTTTTTGCAGATGACACCTTAATATTAGTCAAAGGAAAGACATGGCAGGATGTAAAGTCTAAGGCAATTAGTGATCTTTTTTTGTAAAAAAATGGCTGGACCAAAATATTCTTTCCTTAAATGTTAGTAAAACAAAATTTCTTCCAATTTCGCTTCACTCCAATACTGATTACAGTATGGGGAATCTCCAAATACATTGCTGTGATAACTTTCATAATGAAGATTGCAATAGCTGTGATTACGTTGAACAGGTCAATAGCTACAAATACCTAGGTGTTTACTTTGACTCACGTTTGTCGTGGAAAGATCATATTTCATTCCTTAAACAAAGAATGAGGAAATATATATATATGCATTTAGACAGTTGTCACAGATTTTAGATGAGAGGGAGGTTAAACTAGCTTATTTTGCTTCTGTTCAATCTTTGCTTTCTTTTGGTATCTTAAGTTGGGGAGCGTGCTTTCCCTCAAAAATTGAGCCCCTCAATATAGTACAAAAAGCAATTCTGAAAGCAGGGTTCCATAAAGGCCGAAGGTACTCCACTGAAGCCCTGTATCGTGAGACTGGAATGCTGACAATAAGACATCTTTATCTAAAATTTTTGTTAATCCACATGTTTAAAAATTTCAATTCAATAGTTGTACCAATTAATCACCAACATTTGACTAGATATTCACAAAATATTGGAATTTCTGTCCTCCAACCTTTTCGCTCTATATCATTAACTAACTCCTTCTGTGTATCACGTTATGTTTTCCGAAATTTAAGCCAACACATTGGATTTATAAATTTATTTAACTCACCTTCACTTGCAGTTTTTAAAAAAACACGCCAAAGCGCTTTTGCAAACTATTGGAATGGAGGAGGTCGAGGCTCTTATCAGACCCAACTACAACAGGCACAACCCTTGACCTCACTTTCTCCACCCCAACACGTTGGATTTATTCACCAAGTAAAGTGATTTGTTATATTTTAAATGATTGTTGCCATCGAAGAAGGGATATGGTATTGAAATATACTACACACTCACTTGCACCGTATTACATTAAACTAGTGTATGCACCCTTAATCAATAATTAATCAATCCATTAAAACAAAAAAAACATAAGTCAAATCATTCTTTAACTAAAACCAATCCCTAAGTCGAATTATTACCTCAATTAAGTGTTTAGTAATCTTTTTACCTGAAATTGCCATTAAAATTGATAACAACTGAGGTCTACGCACAGGCATCTGCCCATGTAGACCATTCCTTGTTAAATTGTGGCAAAATTTAATATTTCCTTTTGTAACGGTTACTATTATTATTTTAAATGTCACTCTGTATTTATGTATGTTGACTAATTGGGAATAAACTATTATTATTATTATGATCTCTCTGACTTGTCCGCGTTAACTCTCCTCGTTAGCTTTCCTTGCCCTTGGAAGGATCACTCACAGCGATCCCAGAACCATCGTTGAATCTCCTGGCCTACTGACATCGAACTCAACTCCGGCAGACACAACTTATTGAGAGTGGTGACAGTGAAAACAGCTACAGGTATATTGGCACGTGCTATAAGCAAGCTGTGTCCATCGCCAGTGTCCCAAGATAACAACAGTGTCTCGTAAACCTCTGCTTTTTATTACAATCAATTAAAAACACCTTACATTCATGTATAGTTTTGTATACTTTATTATATTGTTTGTTATTTTATCATGCGATTAATTTAGCTTAGTATTGTTATTGAAAGTCCAAGTACTATCAAGGTGGGCGAGATGTCAGGTACGTTGACTAAGTTCGACACACTCATTTTTTTACATTGATCAGATTCAACTGTACAGTCTTTTTGATTAGACCCACATTAAGTTGACTATATATATATATTTCTTTTACTGGATGTTCATTTTCATGTCTTTCATATGTTCATATGTTTGTTTTTAAAAGGTTTGTCAATAAAGTCATTAGTATTAATCAGTTTTTTATTTAAAATATTTTGTAATTGTTACCTACTTGGCATGACTCTTTTTCGTGCAGCACATTTAATCTAAATATAGCTTTAATTTTGACAATGATTCTCTAAAATAAATTCCTGATTAGGGCTAATTCAATACAAAGTAATACGAGTGCAGTATTAAAACAATAATACATCAAAGCAAATTATACTACAATTATTACACTAACTAGATTATGAAGACAAATGTTAACATATCAAACTTATAATACACCATGATGTCAACTCCAGAAGCCACTTTACAATTCACAACACTTGTGCGGTACTTACGAGTATGTGACTTCTGACTGTGAGATTAGATTTAGTTACTAAAGCTTAAACAAGTTGTCTTGTAAAGTACAGAACTACCCATGAATATAAACCGAAACATTTCATTACTTTTAATATGAATATAAATGTACAGTAAATCAAGTACAGTAAACATAATTATTGTACTCAACAGAAAAACTTTAGATTTAATGGGATTAAAAAACTAGGGGGTTTTTTTTATATAAATAGTTAATGATTTTTTACAATCATTGACGACATGAAAAATCGTTTATGTAATTAATTTATCCATCTATTTGTTTCACTGTTTATGTTTGAGAAAGCAATAAACTAAAACGTTTAACTTATTCATGTAGGCTATTTAGAAATATGTAAACACAGACTCGAGTCAATGTTGTTATCGCATGTTGGAGCCTCAGCAAGAAAAAAAATATCACAAGTCTATGTTTTTTCATGACAGGAAATTCGCTAAAGCTGGACATCACTTGCATAGATGGAAATATTTCTCTCGCGTTGGTTATAACTCTTGTTTGTATGTACGAGTATAGCTTTCACAAACCACGGCTTCCTATTGTGCCCGGTCTTTCATGGCGCAGTGTCAAACAATGCACTGAAGGACAATAGTTTTATCGATGAAACTCAAAAAGTGATGTTTATTTTTATAAATAAATTCATTCATATATCTGGGTTTATTGATAATAAATTATGATTATTTACAAATATATAAACACAGTCTCCAATTTAACCACTAATTCAATGAAACATAAGTATGTTTGATTCATGATTGGTGCATGATGAACAAATAAGTATTGGTTCATCATGCACCAATGGTAATTGTAATTGTATTTTTTAGAATTCGATCTGTACACTTGGTCTGTGATTGAAAAAAGTAATTACTAAAAGGTAATCTATTTATTTCAATTATATTCATACAAATTATTGATAATTAATTAAAACCCAAATACTATGGAAATTTTATTGTTGTAATAGCAAATCCCGGACACCATTTTATATTCATTTTATGGACGGGTTGAGATGTTCGAAACAGAAACAGACAGATGAGGTCCAGGATATACCTTTATGCTGGTGATACGGTACACCGTTCTACTGGCAAGCCAACTAAGAAGTTTCTACTTTAGACTTGTCATCTAGCTTTCGTTCCATTCCCAGATCCAACTTGTAAGGTGTAGTGGTCGTAGTGTCTGCTTCATGGCTTGACCTGTTCCATTCCCAGATCCAACTTGTAAGGTGTAGTGGTCGTAGTGTCTGCTTCATGGCTTGACCTGTTCCATTCCCAGATCCAACTTGTAAGGTGTAGTGGTCGTAGTGTCTGCTTCATGGCTTGACCTGTTCCATTCCCAGATCCAACTTGTAAGGTGTAGTGGTCGTAGTGTCTGCTTCATGGCTTGACCTGTTCCATTCCCAGATCCAACTTGTAAGGTGTAGTGGTCGTAGTGTCTGCTTCATGGCTTGACCTGTTCAATCTGTTTAATACACATGCATTCGTTTTATTTGCTTGCTATTTGCATAACATCATGATCTGATCATGAATTGGTTTTATTTTAATGAAAATTTTTTGAGATGTGCATGTCCTGTTTTGTAGTAAAATAATAACTAATATAGCTAGAGAATCTAAATTTTAAACTATGTCAAATAATACTGGAAAAGTTAGAAGTTAGAATTTAATTCCAACATCTAGATATCGTATCGGTTAGTGTGATCGAGTCGATCGGTGAAACTTACTTTCAACAGGTCTGGATCTTGTTTCTCAAATCTTTTACCCGTAAATAAGTTGATTTTTGTTGGTATTAAACTGTAAAAGTAGCATAATATTACTGTTGACCCGTTCCAGGAAATTGTACTTTCGTATATGTTGGTTCCTAACCCGTGGTGAAACCCGTTTAAAACGTGTTTTCAACGTTTATAAGTTCATATGAGTTCTGTTTAATTTTGGTTACATTAAAATAGTGTTACTTATAATCATGATTTAACAAATATAAATCAATAACTTCATGCAGTTTCCTATTAAGTAAGTTAGCTACTTATATTTCTCACAAATCGAGCACTGCAGAGAGTACTAAAGAACATAAATTTGTTAATAGTGTAATTGATCAATCATGGCTATGATAATTAGTTATACCTAACTAAAACTACAAAAATCAATTGAACTGTGGTAGACGGATAACACCTGATGCGGATGTACGGAGAGGCCCGAGCCGTGCAGGTGGCGTGAGCAAGTAGTAATATAACAGGTCTGAAGATATTAGTCATATTGCGGACCTTGCAGGGAGCGTGTTCAAGTGAAAGCTTGAGGTCGGATAACAGGAGGGGAGTGTTGGTCGAGGCCCATGACCAAGTTAATGGAAGTCAATCAAGTGAACGGTGGGAGTCGGATAACAGGTGTTGGAATTGTTCACAGAGACCCGGACTGTGCAGGTGGCGTGAGCAAGTAGTAATATAACAGGTCTGAAGATATTAGTCATATTGCGGACCTTGCAGGGAGCGTGTTCAAGTGAAAGCTTGAGGTCGGATAACAGGAGGGGAGTGTTGGTAGAGGCCCATGACCAAGTTAATGGAAGTCAATCAAGTGAACGGTGGGAGTCGGATAACAGGTGTTGGAATTGTTCACAGAGACCCGGACTGTGCAGGTGGCGTGAGCAAGTAGTAATATAACAGGTCTGAAGATATTAGTCATATTGCGGACCTTGCAGGGAGCGTGTTCAAGTGAAAGCTTGAGGTCGGATAACAGGAGGGGAGTGTTGGTCGAGGCCCATGACCAAGTTAATGGAAGTCAATCTAGTGAACAGTTGTAGTCGGATAACAGGTCTTGGAAGATGTTTGTAGAGGCCCGAGCCGTGCAGAGGTTGAGTGATCTAGTGAACAGTTGGAGTCGGATAACAGGTGTTGGAGATGTTTGTAGAGGCCCGAGCCGTGCAGGTGGCGTGAAATCAACTTGGCGTCTGTTTGCGCTGATGGAATGACCTTTGCTAACTTTTTCCATCACAACCTGATTCCAGCTCCCAAATGGTTTATATCGAACTTTTAAACGTCTTTTACCTGGTTGTTTCTAAAATAGAATCCTGACGTTTATTACATCGCCCTCAATATTGGCTTCTTTTTCTTGATGTCAAATGAGAGATGTGGAACGTTATTTTTTATTATTTTCCGTTATTGTTAGTTATTAAAATTTATGTAAATAATGTAAGATACAAATTACAGGTAATTATTAGTACACCTAATCATAAACGACAAACTGGTTTAAGCTCCATAAGTACAATACTAAACTGTTAACAGCAATATCACTTTTTAAGCCACAAAATAGATGTTTAAGATAATTTTACTATTAAAATTAAGGTAAAGAGGTTATCTGAGTAAACAAACTATTATAACTAATCTATAACTATCATTGTATATATTAAATTAAAAAAAAGACAATTCCTTGCAATTTTCAGGTATTGTTTCTTGTTTTTTTCTCTAAAAAGAAAATTAGAGAGCTCAATTCGTACTTTTATATTTCAATATTTTATTTCTACGTCCTATTTTAAGTACTTTATACTTCAACAAATTCTAATCAAATAATATCTCAACATTCTTTACGACTTTTACGTTTTATTTCAAGTAATGATTTTAGAAATTAACAATGATCTTATAAATAAAAAATGCAATACATTTATTAAATCTACGTTTTGAATATACGGCTGCTTTAACTTTACAGCAACGCTGAAATACGTATTTTCTGTGTAACTTTATCGTTTTAGTTTAATCGAGCATTATCATTTACAAAAATGCTCCAAACAATTAATTACCTTGTTACAACACAACACATGAACACATTACATTGTTTTTCATTTTTTTTGAATATATTCATGTTTCGAGCTTAATCTTAACATGTAAAAGAGCTCAAACACTCAGTCTTGTATTTGGTCGTAAACTATTCCAAACCATTGATGTTTTTAATAGCAGATAATGATAAATAGTTCACATAAAATATAGACATTGAATCAATCAAGCAATGTCAATGATCTGACTCAACTATTTTCTCCCAGTCAAAACTTTCTGTTTGACCGTATTCATTTTATTTTTTTGTCCTCCAATACCTATACTTTAATATAAAGAAAACACGTTACAAACAATAATATAATAAAATAACTCTATTATACGTTTACCATATTTTGATTCCTGAAATTGATAGTAAATTGAAGTGTTCAATGAAGAGAGTTATAATAGTACAAAGTAGGAATGAATAATTAGATGAAGATGTGAATAATTAGATGTAATTAGATGGTAGATGTTCTTAGTAAGAATTATAATAGCAAATGCAAGCTGATATCAATGTGTATGTACAATTGGGTCTGTGAATGAATCTTAAATATACAAGCAACATTTTCCGAGAAATATAAGATTGAACATTTCATTAGAAAACTTTGCAGGTAATGCCTAAACCAAACTTTACTTTTCCCACCTGATACTTGATAATTGTATTTAAACTTGGCTCCCCAAACTCGTTAAAGTTTCAAGTCGATAGACCACAGCCATAATTAAATTCACAAATGGGATAGAAAACAGAGTTATCTCTATCTAAACCATATAAATTTTGTATCTTTAAATATATTTTTTACATATTCGCGTATTTTGCATACTTCTTGTGATCTAAGATGGACCTATTTGCATATCTGTGTAGTTTATGTCAAGCTATCTGTCCTAACCCGATGCCAAAATTATATTCAAGTTTTTTGTGTACGCAGGGACGATCTTTCATTATAAATTCAGGTATTTTTTACTTAAGAGGTAATAACGTTATTTCATACCTCTCAATCAAGGATAACTAAATTTATCGTTAAGTGTGGTACCAACATTCATTAAAATCAATAGTTCATAATTTTTAGTTCCAAATACCCATCTATTTTGCATGTGAATACAGCTCAGCGATTAAAAATAAAATCTAAAAATGGGTTGACTTCATTACAGGACAACCATAATATTGAATTTGACTATACAATTTCACCAATAAAACTAAAATTTACCGGAACAAATTTAATTATTTTAATTTTTAGTCTAAGTAAAAAAACTGCGGAAAACTATGAACATATCTGTCGGTGGAAAACACGTTGTCTCCTGTAGTAGGGTCCAATGTAGAGCTAATTTTATATTATGGGGTGTAAAAACAAAATACAATGCTTATAATCCGTAATGCTTATGGAATATGTATCAAATAGTTTTAAAAGTAATCTTAATTCATAATTTTACACAGTAAAAATAACAAAAATATGTTATGATGTCTGTCGTGTTAAAAAGACATATCCATAAGCTTTTCGATAAACACGTTCATAATTATTTGAAACAGAATTAAATTTTTTCTGTAAAAGCAATTTCTCAATCTAGTTTTTTAATTCAAATTAAGAAAAACTTTCATGTTTGTATGTACATAAAATAATTTATAGAATATTTCACGAACGAATAGGTAACTCTTGTATGACATAGGGACTCCCGCTAAATAAACACGTTATAAGCATTGCGTTTGTGCAAAGCGTGTTGCAAGAATCAAAAAGAAGGTGCTGAGCAATGTTTCTACTATAGTGACATCATGATGAGGTCTATAAGTAGTAAATTATAATGTAGCTAACTGAATTGAATTTCGCTTAAGATATAACATCAGTCCTACTAATTGTATAGTTTCAAATCATAATTAGTAAACTTATGTTCATGCTTTCTTAATTTTAACTTATTATTCCGAACAAATATTGAGTAAGTTGGCAATTCATTGATAAAAGTTACTCACGTTTGATAAAAATAGAGAAAATAAAATATTTTAAATATGTATGGTGTAATGTCTTTGATGGATTAATTTTTTGAAAAAATGTTATAAACAAACCTCATGAAATACCTCATAAATTTATTTTCTATGCCATTTTACTTAATGTTAAAACTGCATGGTATAGAAACTAGTAAAATTAGTATGTAAAGCAATTTATATCTCAATTAAAATTAGTTTTTCATTGAAAATTAATAGTCGTTGGCAGTCTAAATGCTACACGAGTAATTGGTTATTTTCTTCAAAATATTAGACATAGTAAAACGTAGGATTCTTGCTCAGCTGTTAAATTTAAGTCACACCATAATCTTTTAATATAAAAAATAAAATATCGCCTAGGGAAATTATTAAACTTTCCTTACAGTATTACGACCAAAGCTGAACAGAGACAAGACCATTTCCTGAGTCCAGCGAGGAGTTGTGGGTTCCAGGAAATATCGCCAGTAAATACTACTGTATTCTGGTTATACTGTATTATACCGTATAAGTAATATTGTATTAAGTTAAATACAAACGTTTTATTGAAATAAGAAAAAAATATATACAACAATTCTCAGCCATATAGGGTTGCAATTTCCTTAAGGTTACAGACATAAGCTAATTATTAAAAAAATAACATATATTAGCTATAACCTCTTATGGTATGTAATTGCCAAAATAAATATATTAAAAAATATATATTTTATTATATATAATAAATATACATTATATGTTAATTGTTTAAATATTTTGATGCATTACTAAATGTACAAATTGGATTTATTTATAAAGTAATGAAATGGAAATATCCATGGTTTTAAGAATGCATTTGTTATAAAAGTAGAACTATTGAATAAAATCGTAAGCAAACTAGCTGTGAATCTCGAAAAAATAAACAGAATAAAATGTTTTATTATTGAGAGAAATAAATAAAATCTCTATCACGTCTTTTCCTTACAAGCATTTTTAAAATAAATCCTTTTTAGTTAGAATAGCATTAACTTTTTGGTTTCCGTCAAAAAATAAAAATGTATTTATTTAGAATGTATTGTTTATATCTCTCATACATAGGAAGTGCCTATCTTTCAACAAATTTTATCTATTTGACGCTGGTACTACTTTAAACATTGTGTATTCGTAAAAATGCTTAAACTGTGAACTCTAAAAGACCCTTGACATACACAGTTTGAAGACATTTAATAAACGATTTTTCATCGGGAACACTTCTTGCGCTTCTTTATTTGCAATTCTTTGTATTTCTTTATTTGCACTGCTTGGCCACTTTCATTGCTATGTTTTTTCTTACTTACTTTTTACTTTCTCCCCTTATACATAGTATATGGAGAAAGCATTGTTTTCGTCAAAATTTTCGAATTCGAGTTGAGGGTGGATATATCCGTTTTGGGGTCCCCTGAATCCAAAAAAGTGGGTTTTGACGTGATGTCTGTCCGTCCGTGTGGCTGTGTGTGTGTGTCTGGATGTGTACAGTGCCACAGCCCACCCCGTTGGTCCAATTTAGATGAAATTTGGCATGTATGTATATATTCACGGTATCTCCAGGTGTTTTTTTTTCATTTTTTTGGAATTTTTGATTTTTAAGGGTAGTTCACCCTTAAAAACCGTGAAAAATTCAATTTTCTCAAAAACGGCTCTAACGATTTTGATAAAAATTTGGTAGTTTATAGTGTACAGAGTACTAAATAATTTGGCACCACCCGCATGTCTGTAAAAATGATGGTTCAAAAGTTATGGGCTTTTAAATGTCAAAAAAATCAAATTTTTTAAATTTTCAGCGAAAACTATAAAAGTAAAGTATAACTTTACTGGTACCATTGAAACCAGCTTAAAAAGCTAAACAAATTAGTATCTTGAATTATTTGTCTACGACTAACGGTTCCAAAGAAAAGTTAATTTTACTGTCCACGATAAACGCAGTACGTTGTCTGAAAGCGCCCAATGTTCTTCTTATGGAGAATATAAAAAATCAATTTCTTCCTTACTTTCCAACCATTTTCCATGATACTTGGTATGAAGCATAAGGTCAAATCACCGAACAAAACCAGCTCAAAAAAGCTTGGTATTACTGGGGGGGGCTCCCCCATACAATTTTAACAAAAAATTATTAAATGATATTTAGAATAACTTTGTAGAACATGATAGTTTTATTATAGATAGTCTTTTTTTAAATTTACTTAAGGGAGAAAGTATGTGTCAGTCCACTGGTACCGTTTATTTCTTAACATTCTTAACTTAACAAAATGAAGCTTTTATTTCTACGGTTTCAAAGCTCTAGTTTGTAAACATATGGTTAAATGGGTTACGGTCCAGCTGGTGGCTTGTGTTGTGGCTCAGTTGCTCAAGACTGAATCTGAACCTTAGTCAGCTAGGTCAGCTAGGTCCTGATGTAGTAAACAAGGTGTCCGAGTCGGCTCATCCCTATCTTAATACCCCTCACACACAGGTTTACATGCCGTGTAGGGGAGAATCATATCGGCAAAATAGGCTCCGACCCTAGTTATCTTAAAAATGTTATTCAGTTCTGCTGCATTAGAATACTATGAACATTTTTGCCCAGTTACAAGTAAAAAAATAGTAATCAGGGAGTACTAAATAAAAAGTCCACAGAACAAAAGTATGCTCACAAGTTTAACTTTGGAACTCTACCCTGGAAGAGGATAGAAGGAAATATTTTAATCTGCTTGCTAAGTAAGATGAAATTAGTGCAGCAAAGTATCCGTAGTTAACATGAAATAAAGAATATTTAAAGAGTTATTAAAATTATAGACTAGACCCCCAAACCGGTTCATATTTGACACATGTTTAATCATATCAAGAACGTGGAAAGAAGTATACACTGAATTAAATCAATGCAATAATGGTCGTTTGAGCAGACATGGAGACGCAATATAGACATCGATTTGCTTTATTAGGTGCAATAACAAGATCTATAAACTTGTATTGCTTGTACTTGAGTGCAATACGACGAAATGTTCCACAGATTTCAAAAGTTCAGATAAATTGTTATTTCATGGATACTTTTTCAAACCCCCAAACAAGAATTCAGTTATTGTTATTTATATCGCATAAACTATTCAATTTGCTGGATATAACACAGCTATCATAGGAGGAAGATTGTATGAAAAGTATGATACTGTGTCATTAATTATTGTGTGAGATTCTAAAATATGTGTGACTGTGCTATTACCTTTACTACTCTGAACTATAATAACAAAGGCTATAAAACAAATGTTTGTTAAGATATTAGATTCGTGTCTGATAGCTATAAAAGCACATAACAAGTGTGTCTTAACCTAACATAACGTTACGGTGACGATGAAATATTATTTATCGATTCAGTTTCTCCCAATCAACTGAGATGAGTAAAAACTACAATTAATTGAATACAACTCTAAAACAAATACTACTCTTACATTAATAATATGAATAATAGTTTAAGAGTATGTCATAGTTTAAATTGTGCTTCCTGTCTTAAATCACTTTGCATAACGAGAATCTGGGTTTGTAAACTCGCGTCGGTTCTAAAACTCAGTCAATCGCAAAAGCGTTAAGTTAATTTTCAAGGGAATGTTATAAGACGTAATCCAACGTTAAGCCGTGCTGAGCTTGAAGATAAGACATAATTGTCAATAAAGGAAGGAAAGAAAACGTAAATCCAATCAGAGGCCGGACAGTGTTATCTGGACAGTTGGCAGTTGGGCGGAACTCTGATATCTCCCTCCATCTGAAAGGTCAGGTTTCCTTCGCTCTTCGCTACATAGCCGTTTAACCTCTACTTTAGATAGACCTACAATATAACGGCCTATCTTGTGAGTTAAACCCCTCCTTAAAAGTAATACTTAATATTTTAATTTAATGATTTTACAAAATTTTGTTGGTTAAGTTTGGCCTCTTACACTTGTAACTACGAATATGTCATTTATAAAATGTAAAGAAATGTATTGAAACTTTTCTTTTATATTGTTACGACGCATTTCATAGTAATAAGCTATTCTGGAGCACTGGTGTATTCGAGAATCATTCTTGAAATAACAAAAAAGTTACATATTCTTTAACTTAAATATGTGTTTCCTGTCGACAGTTTTCAACGGAAGTTTAAGGGGCTATTATCGGTTAGATTTTGCTCTAAGGTAGAAAAATAAGCTGCTCACAAGCTCACCTCCTAAATTTCACAGTATATTTAATATGTAAACGTTTCTGCACTTCACTGATAGGTTATTGCCTGTATCGGGAAAGGTAATCGACTATCATTATATTCTATATAGATAAATTAGTGCCTATATGTTGCTTGGAATTACGATATATTTGTTATCTTAGAGTTTCCCATAGGGAAGAGGCTATTACCGTAGGTATAATGGTAAGACATAAGCCCAGGGCCATGTTACTTTTTATTTTTGAGGTGCCCAGAGAAAAAAACAATAGTCTTACATGGTACGCAGATCTACTGCGACGAGGGTATTTACGTTTTACACCCAATATAAGCCGACGTCAAGGTCTTATGTCAATTTCTGTCAGTCTATCTGTAAGTCGTCTTTGTGTAACACAAACAACGTTTACAATAATAACTGGGAACATGCGTTCAAATCCCAAACCCTAACAACTTCCCTGTTTTCAGCATTGATGAAAGTGTCCAGGAAAAAAATATAATTTGCAAGAATGTGCTTAGCCACTTAGTTTATAAGCAGTGTAACATGCTTTCCTTTTTCACGTGAAGAAAATCTAAATCCTGAGCTATGAAGGGTGTTTGAGAATCCAAAGTAAGATATGTGAAATCTCTAGTGTTTGCACAACACAGTTACACAATTCAGACCATTCTTGTAATAACCAATCATTCTGCAATTGCAGTTTTAGTGGTAGAACAGGTGTAATGGTGATTAATATTTAACTCTTTCGTGAGGGATTGAAAAATTCTTTAACTTTATTAGATTGAAAATTCTTGAAACCAGCTAGAAGGATTGTTTTTATCACCTAGTTTTAATCTTAGTTCTCGTAGAAAAAGTATCTACGTGCACATGCGACATGCACTCAAGAATAGTCATCTACACTCACTATGTCCTTCAAATCACTTGAACTTGTATATGTTTTCGGATATATATATATATAACTGTTATGACACAATTATAACATATTACAGTAAAATAGTGCCACTGTGGAGGGTTGATGTTGTAGTCAGGTTCTTCATTCTATGACTAGTCTGTGTCTGAGCAAAGCGCACCAAACACGTTTTTAAATTGCTAAAGTGTCAATTGATAGAAATTTATCGTTTAGTTATGAACTTGGTCACAAATTTCAATATTTGATGAAAACTAATGTCACTGTATATTCATAGCAGTTCAAATGACACATCTACGTGTTGAATCCTGTCAAGGTATGAATATTGATTGTTTTAGCGAATTTACCATAGGGAAGAAGCTATTACCGTAGGTCTCATGGCAAGACTTAAGCCCGAGACCATGTTATTTTTTCGTCTTTAGGTACCCAGAGGCCAAAAAATAGTCGTTAAATTTTATATATACAGTATATATATATATATATATATATATATATATATATATGTGTGTGTGTGTGTGTGTGTGTGTGTGTGTGTGTGTGTGTGTGTGTGTGTGTGAACACGATAGCTCTCGGAAAAATGGTCAGATCGGAACCAAATTTAGTAGAGACTTGTATTCCTACATTTGCTCAGACGAGTTTGTAAACCAGACGTATCGGTCAATGGAAACAGGTAGTTTAGGGTGGAATTGTACTAAAAAATTGGGTTTTTTGCGTTTTAAAATTATATGTAATTAAAAATCCTTTTGGATTTTATCTTCCACCATTAAAACCAGCTTAAATAACTACACAATTTAGTTCCTTAACGTTTTTCTCTATCACCAATTGTTACCGAGATATTAAAAAATTTAAACATAGTACGTTGTATTTTGAGGCTCCAATGTTAATTTTACGTATGGATAAGGAAAAATTTATATTTCACTTATAAACCAATATTTTTGGATAAAACTTTATATTTATCTTTGTGTGGTTGAGGTTCATCCATCTATGCTTAAAAATCATAGTTTATGTGTTTATCATGGCAGCAAACCTGCATATTCTTTTCCCATGTAAATCATATGGAGAACAGGCAAACTCCTTTATTTATGGACAGATATTGATGAAACTTGGTATAATTGGTCAAAATAAAAATTGTTCATGTCAAATCAATCAATTGTTCATGCTAGAAATTTCTACTTTCAGTGTTCCTCACATAATTTGATGATACACCCAGGTCTGTATTGAAGTTCCCTAGAAGAATAATAGGCCTACATTGGTTGTTGTAAACATTGGTGACGATCCAAGAAATCCAATAGGAACTTAAAAAACATGTCATGAGTACTATAAGGGGGTCTGTAGACTCCCACAACTTAGAGATAATTATATACAGTGCTAACTTTAGATGCGGCTAACTCACAAATACCCTCCAAATAAAAATTCTCCACATCAACGAAAGAAAACTCAATGCGATCCTTACAAAAAAGGACTACGCCACCTCTGGCTTTATCACTTCGACCAAACGCACTGATGTTCTGATAGCCATCCAAACTAAAAACCTTTAACTTAGGTGATCTAAGGTTATGTCCAGAGAAACAAATTATATCAGGACATGTGGAGTCATTAAATATTTCCAATAATACGAGTATTGTTTTCAAGACCACGTCTCCACAGATGGACCAATTTGATTCAGTCAGGTGGTTAAAAAACTTTTCTAAGTCTCCCAATGGGGCTTATATTGTAGGGGTGGGTTGTCTAAAAAGTATTACAGCACCTTTGTACCTTACTAGACTGGACAACATTCAAGAAAGTTCGTGCATGAAATAACCAAAATAATAATCTCCCTTTCTATTGAGATGCCTTCCATCACTTGGAAGGGGATACATGCGTAAAAATCATAAACTTCAACATGTTGTATATTAAAATAAAAACCATTTAATTTAACCAAATTTTTAACCAAATTTAAACCATGAATAGCGACAAAGCGACATCTGTAAAACTATACAATAAATTGCCAATTACTGTAAGAAGTATACGTTTGAACAAATTTAAAAAGGTTATTAGGCTCTATCTGACCCAAATTTCTTTTACTCTATTGAAGAATATCTTTCTTGTAAAAAGTAGTTTATGTGAATATTCCTAATAGATTAGTATCTCTCTCTCTTTCTTTGGAATTTGGGTATTACAAAGATGTATATAGTAGGCGATGTAGATAATTTAGTATGTTTGTCATTTTATTAGTTTTAACTAGAATATATATCTATAACTAAATGTTATATTGACAATGCCTATGCAGACTTTTGTACTTATGTTTTTGTATATTTGACTGTTCTTGGTTAATAAACGAAGTTGAATTTGAATTTTAACACTATTTGTTCGTTACGTTTAAAGAGAGATTTTTTTCTCAAATCCTTTTTCAATAGAATACTATTATAAATATCAAGGAATTTGGAAATCTAATTTTAGCGGCGTATAACAAGTCCGCCATTGTAATGTAATATTCATAATTTGTTCCGATATTTAAGTAGATAGCTGAAGGCTGTTTATTTTCATAAGACAAAGGTTTCCGTTTGGTATGTCCAATCTTGGCACCAGGATTCATGTCAAGAACTGCACCGTTGTTGGAACGTTGTTTGCCAGGGAAGCAAGGAGTCAATGATTAAACAATTTACAAACTAAAGGCTCATGACTAGTTTGCTTCACAAAAGGATCTCCACTTAAAACTAAGCTACAAGATTTGTCATTATCAGGTACAGAAGTACTGCAAAAAAATGTCATCAGACACCTTATTCCCCATACATCCAGAGACAACAATAAGTGAAGAATCATTAGAAATTTTCTTATCTACTACAGTACTACATTGTTTTCTACAGATATAAATATAGGCCTTTTTATATGTTTTCTTTTTCGTAGCGGTTCCTATTTCTCAGTAACTACAAGACATAGAACAAAGTATCAAAATACTAAGCTGCTAGTTTTTGAGCTAATTTTATTGGTGCTGGTAAAATTTGAATATCTCAAATTAAATAAACTCCGGCGTACAAAAACCCTCCAAACCTTTCTTTTGATATCCACATTTGGGACTGGATTTAAAAATTAATTGAACAATGCACACTTGCATATGTGCACAACGTTTGATCGAGATTGGTATTATCATGTGACCACAGCAATAGCTCCATTTCTAAGAGGAAATTGGCTTAAATTGTATTATTTTTTAGTAGATCATCAAGCCAGTTAGTAGTGCTGCTACAAATTAGCGATATTCTTAATGGATAAAAGGACTAGACGACAGAATAAAACAAGGCGTAAGAAATTATAACAAAACTCCTTTTAGTTGTAAATAGATTTTTCTTTTATAAGTATTTATTAAAGTTGTTTTATTATCTCAGTTTGTATTGTGATGAAATGATTTCACAAAGATCAGAACTACAATTTTATAGGTAATATTTTATGTTTTATGTCAAATTTAAAATCGAGTATTGGCTTTTACGTATGAATACAGTTTACTTGTAAGGTGATGAAAAAATAAATTATCTCATAAAAAAATTATGCAAGGCTTTATATAAAACTCTCGTTTGTTTAAAATTTAGTGGATTAATATCTAGGTTTTACGTTCAGCTGTATTTCAAAAACATCCAAAGAGATAATGTTGGTGAAGCGGGTAGGTCAAAGAACGAACTGAAATTTAATTTACAGAGTGTCCCTGAGGGTGAATAAATACACGTTTGCCTTTTGTAACCGTTGCCTCGCTAACTTGTTTCCCCATACGGTGTAGCTGCAAATTAGACCCCAGTACATAGTAGTATTTTCATAAAAACTCATAACAGTATTTGCATTTATAATATACTGAACATAAAATACAAAATGAGTAGCCAAGTTTTAATACTGTTAAAGACATCATAACTTTTAGTGAATTTCATATAGAGAAGAAGCTGTAACCGTAGGTCTCATAACAAAATTCAAACCCGGAACTATATTCTATATTATTCCTCGATTTGAGGTGCCCTGAGGCCAAAAAAAATAATCGTTACAAATCATCAAGTTTTAAAATATTATCTTCAACCATTAAAATCAGCTTAAAACTGCACAATTTACTTTCATAAAGTTTTTCTATCTCCAACGGTAACCGAGATAATAAGTACGTTGTATTTTGGGGCTCAAATGTTAATCTTAAGGAGGATAGGGAAAAATTAATAATTCAGTTATCAATCAATATTTTTGGATAAAACTTGATATTTAGCTTCATGTGGTTGGGATCCATCCATTTATGTTTAAAAATCATAGTTTATGTAATTATAATGGTAGCTAACCTGCATACTCTTTTCCCATGTTAATCATACAGGGAATGGGTAAACTCCTTTATTTATGGACAGATGTTGATGAAACTTGGTATAATTGGTCAAAATAAAAATTGTTTATGCTAGAAATTCCTACTTTCAGTGTTCCTCATAGAGGAAAACCTACATACTCTTTTCCCTGTTAATCTTATGAAGAATTGGCAAATAACTAACTCATATATTTATCGAAAGATATTGATAAAACGTGACATATAATATTATTTTTAAGATTAATTAAATAGTCTAAATTAATTATTAATTAATTAAATAAGATTAATCGTAAGATTATTATTGACTGGGACGGTGGCGACGTCCTGTAATCCAGCTACTTGGAGGTCACGAATTGTGGATAGTTGTGAGCGATGGTCGGTGGGTGTAGTGTTCTCTTGTGTGGATTAACGTCCGCACTATTGTATACTACGTTAATCCGCAAAATACCATCCTCATAATTAGACCAATTCGTAATTCAGAGGCCGTGGTTCGTATTCCACGTTAAACTGTATGTCCATTAGTTGCCATCGGCTGTTGGGCTATTAATTAACAGTCCTGTCTAAGGAACATGTCAGCCTTAGTCAGTAACAAGACTACAAGATCGCGCCACAATCATCCCACAATCATTTCTCATTCATACTTGGCTTAAAATACCTACCTGGGTAGGTCGCCATTTCAAATGGTCTAATCTATTATTACATTATTGATTTGGAAATTTGCTGAGTACGCAGATCTGCCGCGACGGGGGTATTTAATATTTATACCAACTTTCATCAACATATGTCCATAAATAAAGGAGTTTGCCTATTCTCCATATGATTTATATGGGAAAAGAGTATGCAGGTTTGATGCCTTGATAAACACATAAACTATGATTTTAAGCATAAATGGATGAACCTCAACCACACGAAGCTAAATATAAAGTTTTATCCAAAAATATTGGTTAATAAGTGAAATATTAATTTTTCCTTATCCTCCGTAAGATTAACATTGGAGCCTCAAAATACAACGTAGCCTACTTTGTTTAGATTTTTTAATATCTCGGTAACCGTTGGAGATAGAGAAAAACTTTCAGGAACTAAATTGTGTAGTTATTTAAGCTGGTGGTATTTAAGCTTAATGGTGTAAAATAAAATCCAAAAGGATTTTTAATTACATATGAAAAACGCAAAAAACCCAATTTTTGAGTACAATTCCCCCCTAAACTACCTGTTTCCTTTGACCGATGTCTGGTGTGTTTTAATATATATATATATATATATATATATATATATATATATATATATATATATATATATATATTGACTATTTGTTTTGGCCTCTAGTCACCTAAAGACGAAAAAATAACATGGTCTCGGGCTTAAGTCTTGCCATGAGACCTACGGTAGCGTCTTCCCTATGGGAAATTGACTAAAACAATCAATATTCATACCTTGACAGGATTCAACACGTAGATGTGTCATTTGAACTGTTATGAATATACAGTGACATTAGTTTTCATAAAATATTGAAATTTGTGACCTAGTGCATAACTAAACGAAATATTTCTATCAATTGACACTTTTTAAAATTTAAAAACGTGTTTTGTGCGCTTTGCTCAATCACAGACTAGTCAAAGAATGAAGAACCTGACTACAACATCAACCCTCCACAGTGGCACTATTTTACTGTAATACGTTATAATTGTGTCATAACAGTTATATATACCCGAAAACATATACAAGTACAAGTGATTTGAAGGACATAGTGAGTGTAGATGACTATTATTGAGTGCATGTCGCATGTGCACTTAGATACTTTTTCTATGAGAACTAAGATTAAAACTAGGTGATAAAAACAATCCTTCTAGCTGGTTTGAAGAATGTTCAATCTAATAAAGTTAAAGAATTTTTCAATCCCTCACAAAAGAGTTAAATATTAATCACCATCACACCTGTTCTACCACTAAAACTGCAATTGCAGAATGATTGGTTATTTCAAGAATTGTCTGCTCATGGTTGGACATGCTTCAAAGTCGATTGAAAAGTATATAGGACAATAGGTATGAAACCAAATACTGTTAAAGGATACATATATAGGAGGTTGAGTCAATTGCAAGAAAATAAGCCTGAAAACAAAAAAAAATTAAGTGGGGGATGTTGAGAGGGTATAAATATGTGTTTAGTAGGGGTATACACCCAATTGAACAGGTGCAGAAGTAAAGAATACAAGACCTAGATGTAATAGAATAAGAGGTGTATTTTATTAGGAAGAACTATTAAAGACGTAATATAAGGACACTTATTTAGTAGAGAAAGTAATTAAACTGAAAGCAGAGTTGTATGTTAAGTAGTAAGGATTTCTAAAAAAATCATGGAATAATGCTAATAATTGTGAGATAGATGGACACTAAATGAAAAATTAATAATCATGCTAGGTGCAGGTGTTGATGATTGTGTGAGTCTTGCAGTAGTGTTATGAGCAGCAGCCGGGGACGCGTGCGCAAGGTTTCTCGAATCCAGTAAGGTGTATGCTTTTGAAATTTTCTTTTATTTTCATAAAACTGTTGTGGTATAATATAAGGCAGTATATTGGATAGGAATAAAGATGTTTTTATAAATATTTTAATCTGTGCAAAAAATAATCCCAACAAATATTCTGGGTTTAAAACGGTGTTTTCCTACATAAATGGGAAATATGTACTGATTTTGTGTTTAAAATGTTCTTTTCCCCCTCTAATATGGAAAAACGTGCCGATTTTGGGCTTAAAATTTAAGACGGAGTCTCAACACACCCAACCGGTTGGTGCCCGATACAGTGATCCAATGAATGAGTGCAGGTTCAACACGCCGATGCAGTGGAAAAAATGTACGGAGGGGTCTAACGACTAAGTCTTACACGCCCAAGCGGTGGGGGTAGGCTTAATAGTCAACTCACTGATTTAATGGGTGCAAGCTCAAAACACCGATGCAGTGGATCCAGGATCAAGACGCCGATGGAGTGAGGAAAATGTACGTCGAAAAGACTTTAGGCTAATCACGCGCATCCGGTGGGTCGGACCGCTAGTCTCCAACTAACTCATCGTCCTTCGGTGATTTTGACTTTTACCCCCAAGGATGGTGAAATATACTTACTTCGTGGGCTATGATACTCAACTCCTCTTCCCAATACATTTTCTGAAGGAAATTACCCAGGGCAAATGTCCTGAGGAATTTAACTGGTCCTCGAGGTGACACGTGGCAAAACCTGTCAGTGTTTACTCAATTTGTTCAGTTTGGAAAACAGTTAAACACAATTTCCCTAGATAACCATTTTAACATTAACACCTCAACCTCAAAATTTATATTGATCTGATGGAGCTAAAATAAAAAATTTTGCCACTGAAGACATTAAGGTAACGGAAACTCAAGCTTATAGTCTTTGTAAGTAATGGGTTTGTAGGGAATGCCATTTAAATATTATTTTCTCAGTGATTTTGCTCAAAGTTTCTAATAATTAAACTGAGATACCCCTCTGAGCGGTGGTGACCTATGTTTCTTTAATCATCGGCAGGTGTTATTATGTTCTCCATACTCCTTACTCGATTGTTAACAATACCACACAGCAATACTGGCAGTGCTATCCAAACCAGATTTCAGAGTTTGGTGATGGTTTCAGTTATCAAGGGTTTCATGGGTTGTTACTTATTAAACATACTGTCATCTAGTAATTTCATCACTATAATTAAACCAAAAACTAAATATATTACCTATAAAATGTTAGACAATTTGGCAATTCTGCAGTTTTTTCTCATTTATTATCAGTATTGTAACACTTTATTATTAATCTGTTGCATGAAAATAAAAGTGTTCTATTGCTCGTGGCCAAAAATGCAGGATTATCGTCAATTATTTTAGAAAGGAGAAATGCGGTCGTTGTGAAATATGCTGTATAAAAAGCTACTAGGTATACAACATAATGTTTCATATGTATTATGTTTCACAATAAGTATTATCCTTCCGTTTCCGTTCTCAGTTGACGTTGTCACATCCCTATCTCACATCCGATCTAAATGAGTTGTCTGGCAGAAGTCTGTTGTTGAATGTCTGCTCCGCTCCCTCGGGAAGACTCTAACCGAGAATCTTAGCGGTTGTCTGATCCATGTTAGTTATATATATTTTATGTAGTGTAGTAGTATATACTACATAAAATGAGTATATTACATCTAAAGGATGTAGTGTCTAATAATTTATAGTAAACTAGCGTATGCCAATTCTTTGTAAGAATTCTAGGATTCTATGTCAAGACAAAAAATTCACGTACACACATAATACCAGTAAAAGTACTGAATCTTCGATTTTTATCGTTTTTTCGATTTTCATAATTATTTTGATTTCATTGGATAGGGAATTTCACACAACTTTTTATTCTTAATAATTTTTAAAACAATCAACCCATATCCTTCTTAAGCTTAAGCTAAGCTTAAGCTTAAGCTATTATTTTAACATTGTTTAATGGCATCAATTTTGAAATTAAACATTTAATCGTATTGATATGTTTGTCTAAATTGGGTCTTTACTACTTAAATATGTATTCCAAGATTCAAAAATTCATTGAAAAATAACTGAGTTATTAAATATTTTATAACAAAGACAAAATGGTTAATATCTGGATAGGTATGCGTTTAAGACATATCTCTACAGGACGTCTTTGCATATTTTTACGCAATGGACCATATCATGAAGTTTGGTGTCGTAGGTGGCAGACTTCCTTTATATCTAATATAGAACTGGGTTTTTGATGGCTTATTATTTTATTGTAATAATCTGTGGGCCAGTTTAAAGAATAAGTAGAAGAGTTTATAGAATAAATATAATAAATTTCTTAACTGTGGGTGCTCTGGTTTTTACGGTGAAGAAGAAAAATGCCTTATTTAGCGCGACAGACATACAGATAGATAATAATTTAGATATGACCCAATTCGACTTTTCGGGGCTATAAAACAACGAAACATCACAAACATTACAATCCCAAGCAATGTATAAACAAAACTTTAATTTTATTTACATAGAAGATTGGTCTAATTATATTTACCTACATTAGATGCATAAATAATTTTAAATATTGAGTTGGTTAGTGAAATTACTGAATCTGTTAGTTCCAATTATTTAGTGTTTCAAGGTACTAATTTTTAATAATTTTCGAACTAATTGAATTTTTTCATTTTATTTACTCATGATTTTTTTATTAAACCAACACTTTACTAATAGTATTACAGAATGAATGTCAATGCTATGTTATCCCATAGTTCACTAAGTGAAACCAAACAGTATTCCCAAGGAACCCCAGATACATTATTCTCTGCAGTATCCAACGATTTATTGCATCACAAGCAGAACGTTAATTTCCGCTCTACTACTCGCATATATTATAATACATAACACATTTCTTCCTATTGGAACAGCACGATCCAATATTTTATATATTTTTATTTTTATCGTCAAACGTTAAAAACTGCTGTTGTAATAAACCGTTATTAAATGTTTTATTGCAATTGTGTTCGAACACATGTCCTTAGCATTACATGAATTTCATCAGATAATTATACAAATTGTGTTACACCAAGGACACCTGTAATTGAAGCAATGAGTGCTTTTACGGTGCTGTTTGTAATTGTCCAAGATAGACAATGTAGAAAAATATGTGCCAATGGGTGTTGGAATCGTTTACGAGAGCCGGGAAAGCTTCAATCAATTAGATTATACTGGAAAAGTTAATGGCTGTTATTGGTTAGTCGGTAAAGATCCATATGCTAAAGTGATGGAAATATCAATCAATGGTCAAAGGTACAAATGAGGGATGAGAATGTTTTTCTAGCTATGATGTTCCCAGAGCTATCATAAGGCTAGACGACATCACAATTTTATGCACTTCGGATGAATGCCTCCAGTTCCTAGTTCAATATCAGACTTGTGCTTGAAAAAAACAGAAACATAAACGAACAATCTGAAGGGCATTCGCCACGAAATTGTTGAGAAATGTCATCTTTTAACCTCAGAAGGTGTATTTTAAGCTGCTAAATAGCTTATTCGTTATGCAATTTTATAAGTCCAATATATCTAAGGATTAAGTTTAAAGCCATGATATAGGTAATTTGATCAATACAATGGAATGAAAAGATCTAGTATAAAACCCAACAGACGCCCTTACTTTATGTTTCCAGCATTTCACGATACCATTCATCTAACAGTCTACAACCTGAGTTGAATCGTTCAACACAATAGTTGATTTTCTCATTTCCTCGTTTCCTTCAGGACGCGAGGATCTCCTGATTATGAATATCTACAGTCTATGAACGTCTAAAGTTTCATAGAAAATTATTGGGAAATAAGAAATAAACTGATTGTTTAATATCCTCCTTTAGAATAAGATTGGGCGATATCAGACAACGTACTGTGTTTACTATGGATAGCATTTTTTTTAATGGACTGTAACTTTTCTCCGAAACCGTTAGGCGTAATTTTAAATACGAATTCGATTAGTTTTTTAAGCTGGTTTTGATGGTGGCACTCAAATTATACTTTATCTTTGTTGTTTTCGCGGAAACTTAAAAAAATGTTTCTGGCATTCAAGAGCTCATAACGTTTGAACTGTCATTTTTGCAGACATGCGGGGGTGTCATATTATTTAACACTGTGTGCACTATAAATTACACCGATTTAATTAAAGTCATTTTTTAATGTTTAGGGGTGAACTATCCTTAAAAATCAAAAATTAAGCTGTTTCTTGGATATACGCTGAATTTATACATTACGAAATTTCCTCTAAATCGGACCAACGGGGTAGGAAGTGGCTCAGTAAGCCTACACATACACACACACACACACACACACACACACACACACACACACACACACACACACACACACACACACACACACACACACACACACGGAGAGATCAATGGGAGATCAATGGTGACGACAGCAGAGATAGCATTCATAATATACAGGACAGATTACTTTACAATACTTAGCTCTAGAGCAAAGATTGTTAAGGAGTTTCGATATAACTAAAGTATGTTATTATAAGCCAAATAATAACTCCTGGTGAATTCCTAAGGAAGGAGAACATACATTTCTCAACCGCCAATGCCATGGAATTCACTTTGTCTTGGAATATCAGTGAGCATTTCCAATTTGAACCTTTATTTACAACGCACGTTTCAAACAAAGGTATATATCACATAACAATGGTTAATCTAACAAATAGCATGTTATAATATTACATACGTAACATAGAGCTCCTATTAGTGGAACTTAAAATAAATAGTATTATTTTTTTATTTTTTTGAAAATACTGTTCTCAGTCATGTATTTATTTTGTTCATTAACCGGACAAAATTCCTTTTTAAAGCACTATTGTTACTGCCATTAGCATACGTTCACAAATATCTCGCTCAGTAATATGATTTTAGCGAATTTCCCATAGGGAAGAAGCTATTACCGTAGGTCTCATGGCAAGAGTTAAGCCCGAGACCATGTTATTTTTTCTTCTTTAGGTGCCCAGAGACCAAAAACAATAGTCGTTAAAATTTATATATATATATATATATATATATGTATATATATATGTATATATATATATATATATATATATATGTCTGTGAACACGATAACTCTCGTAAAAAAGGTCCGATCGAGACCAAATTTGGTAGAGACGTGTGTCCCTACAAATGCTCGAACGAGTTCTTAAACCAGACATATCGGTCAATGGGAACGGGTAGTTTGGGGGGGGGGGTTTGTACCCCAAAATGGGGGTTTTTGCGTTTTTCACCGAGACCAAATTTAATAGAGACGTGTATCCCTACAAATGCTCGGACGAGTTCGTAAACCAGACATATCGGTCAATGGGAACGGGTAGTTTGTGGGGGTTTTGTACCCCAAAATGGGGTTTTTTGCGTTTTTCACATGTAATTTCTAAGAATTTCTAATTTTATATTTCACCACTGGAATCAGCTTAAAAAACTACACAATTAAGTTCCTTAAAGTTTTTCTCTATCTTCAACGGTTACCGAGATATAAAAAAATCTAAACACAGTACGTTGTATTTTTGAGGCTCCAATGTTAATCTTATGGAGGATTAAAAAAAAAATTAATTTTTCACTTATTATCTAATATTTTTGGATGAAACTTGATATTTAGCTTCATGTGGTTGAGATCCATACATTTGTGCTAAAAAATTATAGTTTATGTGTTTATCATGGCAGCAAACCTGCATACTCTTTTCCCATGTTAATCATATGGAGATTAGGCAAACTCCTATATTTATGGACAGATGTTGATGAAAGTTGGTATAAATGTTAAAAATAAAATTTTTGATGGTATAAATGGCTACTTTCAGTGTTCCTCACAGCAGCAAACCTACTCACTCTTTTCCATTTTAATCTTATGGAGAATAGGCAAAAATTCTCATGTTTATCGACAGATTTTGACCAAACTTGTCATATATTATTATTATTATATTATTGAATTGGAAATTCGCTGAGTACGCAGGTCTGCTGCGACGGGGGTATTTTCGATAAACACATAAACTATGGTTTTTTAGCACAAATGTTTGGATCTCAACCATATGAAGCTAAATATCAAGTTTCATCCAAAAATATTAGATAATAAGTGAAAAATAAATTTTTCCTAATCCTCCATAAGATTAACATTGGAGCCTCAAAATACAACGTACTGTGTTTAGATTTTTTTATATCTCGGTAACCGTTGAAGATAGAGAAAAACTTTAAGGAACTTAATTGTGTAGTTTTTTAAGCTGATTCCAATGGTGAAATAAAAAATTAGAAATTTTTTAAAATTACATGTGAAAAACACAAAAAACCCCATTTTGGGGTACAAAACCCCCCCAAACTACCCGTTCCCATTGACCGATATGTCTGGTTTACGAACTCGTCCGAGCATTTGTAGGAACACAGGTCTCTACCAAATTTGGTCTCGATCGGACCATTTTTACGAGAGTTATCGTGTTCACAGACACATATATATATATATATATATATATATATATATATATATATATATATATATATATATATATAAATTTTAACGACTATTGTTTTTGGTCTCTGGGCACCTAAAGAAGAAAAAATAACATGGTCTCGGGCTTAACTCTTGCCATGAGACCTACGGTAATAGCTACTTCCCTATGGGAAATTCGCTAAAATAAAATTTTTGATGGTATAAATGGCTACTTTCAGTGTTCCTCACAGCAGCAAACCTACTCACTTTTTTCCATTTTAATCTTATGGAGAATAGGCAAAAATTCTCATGTTTATCGACAGATTTTGACCAAACTTGTCATATATTATTATTATTATATTATTGATTTGGAAATTCGCGAAAAGGTCTGCTGCGACGGGGGTATTTTCTTCTTTAGGTGCCCAGAGTCCAAAAACAACAGTCGTTAAAATTTATATATATATATATGTATATATATATATATATATATATGTATATATGTATATATATATATATATATATATATATATGTCTGTGAACACGATAACTCTCATAAAAATGGTCCAATCAAGACCAAATTTGGTAGAGACGTATATTCTTACAAATGCTCGGACAAGTTCGTAAACCAGACATATTGGTCCATGGGAACGGGTAGTTTGGGTAGGTTTGTACCCCAAAATGGGTTTTTTTTGCGTTTTTCACATGTAATTTTTAAAAATTTCTAATTTTTTATTTCACCATTGTTTTTCTCTATCTTTCTATATCTATATTTTTAGCGAATTTCCCATAGGGAAGAAGCTATTACCGTAGGTCTCATGGCAAGAGTTAAGCCCGAGACCATGTTATTTTTTCTTATTTAGGTGCCCAGAGACCAAAAACAATAGTCGTTAAAAATTTTTATATTATATATATATATAATATGTATATATATATATATGTATATATATATATATTTGTCTGTGAACACGATAACTCTCGTAAAAATGGTCCGATCGAGACCAAATTTGGTAGAGACGTGTATTCCTACAAATGCTCGGACGAGTTCGTAAACCAGACATATCGGTCAATGGGAACGGGTAGGTTGGGGGGGTTTTTGTACCCCCAAAATGGGTTTTTTGCGTTTTTCACAAGTAGTTTCTAAAAATTTCTAATTTTATATTTCACCATTGCATTCAGCTTAAAAAACTACACAATTAAGTTCCTTAAAGTTTTTCTCTATCTTCAACGGTTACCGAGATATAAAAAAATCTAAACACAGTACGTTGTATTTTGAGGCTCCAATGTTATCTTAATAAAAATTGTTATTATTATTATTATCTAATTGATTTTTGGAAATTTTAAGATATGTTGCTTTCATGTGGTTTGAGATCAGTTTTTAGTGAAAAATATAGTTTATGTGTTTAATAACCAAACATACTCTATTTCCCATGTTACTTATATGGAGATTAGGCTAAACTCTATAAATATTATGGACAGTAATGTTGATGAAAGTTTATAAATGTTACAAAATAAAATTTTTAGCTATAAATTGGTTCTATAGTACTTCCTCCAAGCTATAGTCTTTCCAATTTATCTTTTAACTCTACTAAAATGTCTTGTTTATAATTTTAATAATTGTCAAAATTATTATTTATATAGTAAATTTGAGTACAGGTCTTGCTGCGACGGGGGTATTATTAATCTAAATTTTTTTATTTATTTTATATTTCATTATAAATTTTACAATAAACACAGTACGTTGTATTGTCGTTGTTAATTATATTAGGGAAAATCATTAATTAATCAATGTATATTTTTTATGAAATTCTAATTTTCTTCATGTTTAATCTAAATTTTGTATCCTACATTAGTTTATGTGTTTATCATGGCAGAAACCTGACTTACTCTTGTTCCCATGTTAATCATATGGAATAAAGTTCCTTTATTTATGGAACATTGTTGATGTTTTAACTTTTATAAATAAAATTTTAAAAAAGCCTACTTTCAGTGTTCCTCACAGCAGCGAACCTGCACACTCTTTCCCATGTTAATCTTATGGAGAATAGGCAAATAATACTCACGTTTATTGACAGATTTTTATAAAACTTGTCAAATATTATTATTATATAATTGATTTGGAAATTCGCTGAGTACGCAGGTCTGCTGCGACGGGGGTATTTTAGTGAGTTATGATGTAGTAAAATATTATTGTTAATAATACTTCACATATACTTGTTACTCTTGTACAAGCCTAAGATCTAACTCACCTGTCAATATTATGGCTGAAATTTATACGAACGAAATTTATTTATAAATTTATATAATCAACTATAGTTTCGATTTATTTTTAACTCTACTAAATTTCGTAAATTACTTTCGGAAGATTTATGTAATTAAGTAAATTACTATACAGGTCTTCCCCATTTATTATACTCCTAATTATTTATCTTGAGTTTTATATTTCATTTATAAATTTCACAATAAACCATTGTCAAAATTATGATGTCGGTTGTTAGAAATCACTTTAATTATTAATATTAAAATGTTCTTAATGTTTGCTAATTTCTTATTTATTCTAAATTTTGTATCCTACGTTGTATTAGGTTAGAATGGGTTGCGGAAAGTGACATACGATAGTGCGTTGAACCAAACATTTGTGTTCCATGTGGAAAATAAATACACCAATGCAACAATGAAACTGTGCTTAAGCCTGTTTTGTAACTTTTATAATAATAGATAAGTAAAACTCATGGCTTTTTAAACAGAACCTTTTTTTAATTTTTTTAAAAAATCTATCGTTAAAAGAAGTGTCGAAATACAATCTCTATATATAAAATTGAATGTACGTATGTACGTATATCTGTATGTCTGTACGTCGTTGCCAAACTACTCATCCGATCGCCATGAAATTTTAAGAAGTTGCTCTATATGTGTCCGGGAAAGTTTTAGTGAAAAAATATTTTCGAAACCCCCATAAGTTTCCATTTTATGGCGTTTTTAATATCTAATGTTAACCTTATGGAGAGTAAGTTTGTTTACAAAATGTCTACAATGAAAACATTTGATTTCTTAGCTACAGCTGATTGGTTTACTTTCCATTAGCAATATGCGTTACTATCCAATGCCATCTGAATCATTCATTAATGTTAAACTATGTAGTAAATGTATACTGTAAAAAATGAACAGCTTTATTCACCACGTTAATATTTTACGGTTTTGGGGGATTAAGTATTTTTATTTTTATTTTCTGTCTTATTAAAGTCTTATATGATAAGTCTGTCTTATACGATAATTACAATGTTTATATTATTACGTTTATTATAATAATCAGCTGTTGTATATCTTTCCTATAAAAGCCGTATTACAGTTAGGTTTCGTTTGGGTTTGGATTGGATTTGAAAATTGTGAATTAATCCACTCAGATTTATTTGTTTTATGGGAATTTTATTAATATGTTTTATCGTTTCAGTATCGTTATTCACTATGCAGCGACCCAGAATATATAACATTCCACAATGAAGCCGTATTGCTATTTGTCTTCAGAACATGGCCAATCCTAAAGTTAACATGTGTTTACTGTGAGGCGTTGCGAAGTTCGCCGGGTCAGCTAGTTTATAATAAACGCATTTGAATACATTGGTTCCTGATAAGATGGACACACTATTAGTCCAAACAAATTTTACAGTGCACAAAACAGCCCCACGAATTTCTATTCTTGACAGGGTTAAAAGTGTCACAAAACACGTGGAAGTTAATCATTCATATATAGTAGGCTACACGTAAATTGATATAAGTTCCATATTTATAAACATATTAATATAACCTTCAAACTCAGGCTTTTCCGGCCGGTGACAATAATGTCAAGTTGAGTTTTCGGTATCAACAACGTCGACATGGAGTTTGTGTTGCCTTTTCTGCAAACCCCTTCAGTCAACCTCATAAAACCAAACTCAGGCTTTTCCGGCCGGTATCAACAATGTCAAGTTGAGTTTTTGGTGTCAACAAGGTCGACATGGAGTTTGTGTTGCCTTTCCTTCAAACCCCTCCAGTCAAACTAATAAAACCAAACTCAGGCTTTTCCGGCCGGTATCAATAATGTCAATTTGAGTTTTTGGTGTCAACAACGTTGACATGGAGTTTGTGTTGCCTTCCCTGTAAACCCCTCCAGTCAACCTCATGAAACCAAAATCAGGCTTTTCCAGCCGGTATCAATATTGTCAATTTGAGTTTTTGGTGTCAACAACGTTGACATGGAGTTTGTGTTGCCTTCCCTGTAAACCCCTCCAGTCAACCTCATGAAACCAAACTCAGGCTTTTCCGGCCTGTGTCAACAATGTCAAGTTGAGTTTTTGGTGTCAACAACGTCGACATGGAGTTTGTATTGCCTTCCCTGTAAACCCCTCCAGTCAACCTCATGAAACCAAACTCAGGCTTTTCCGGCCTGTGTCAACAATGTCAAGTTGAGTTTTTGGTGTCAACAACGTCGACATGGAGCCTAGCCTAGCCACTGAGTACGCCGCTTCACAGAGTGTCAGTACTTTTAAGAAGGAGCTTATTTTCAAATTAATTTTAATAATTATAATAATAATAATAATAATAAAGCTTTATTTCAAGAAATACAATTACAATGTACAATAACACAAATTGAAAAAAAAGAAATTTTCCCCACATGGGCCACTGCCTGTGTGTGGGGAAAGAGTCTACAGTCTATTGCTGCACCACTTGGTGGTACAATATAGTAAAACAAAGAAAACTCAACAATAACGTACACAAAATAAAATATAAATTACAATGAAAACATAATGCAGGCGCATACTAGAGGAGAAAGAATTGATAAAACGTCCGAGACCTGACTCACGCACTAACACACTACACAGGTTCGAGCACACACATCCGCAACTAACACAATAAACACACTACTCAACAACACAAACACAAATACGATACTCATTCGCATAAACACAATTACAGAAATACACACATTTATCCGCACGCACACATTCACACAACAGTAATCAAACATTTTGGCCTATCTATCTATATTGTGAATAAAAACAGTTTCGAATATCCCGACGACCAACACGATGAAGCCATTCATTGGTGAGTTTTTTGTATCGCTCGTGGCTGCACGGGTGTGGATTTTTTAAATTTTCAGGAATTTTCGGAAAGACCATACTAGCTATATAATGGGATGAAGTGGAATTTATAGTTTTTACCAATCGAGGTGCGTTAATACCAATTGTAGTTGCTGCTCGTGTTGAATACTGATGTGATATCGGGTTGAACAGATTATCTTTGTTTTTGAAAATATATATGAGAAGATTCCTCATATACAATTGAGGAATATTTAAAACCTGAAAATCTTCGATAAGTTGTTTAGATGGGAAAAGGCGATTTTTATGTAAGGTTTAATTATCGCTTTTAGAAGTAATTCTAGAGGAGATAAATTGGTTTGAAAACAACCACCCCAAGCCAGTATTCCGTACTGTAACAACGATTGTATATACGAATAGTAAATCATTTTAAGTAAATGTAGAGGAAGAACTTTGTTTATTGATGAAAAAATAAAAATGAATTTCCGAAGTTTATTTCTCAAATATGTTATGTGACTGACCCATTTCATTTCATTCGATTATCAAAAATAACACCCAAATATTTATAATCATTCACAATCTCCACTGATTCACACGTCGAGCAATCGCGCCGGCCGCCACATTTATGCAGTCGCAGGTTAACGTTGATCGGATCACGATCGGCTCTTATTGAGACTGGTAAGCATTTGGTTTTTTAAATATTAACTGTGAGCCGACTTTGATCAAATCAATATACTTGGCTTAGCAGCAAGTAGGCCGCGCTCCGCCAAGTCAAAAGCCTCCTCCCAACTGTCGCCCTCGAAAAGCAGGGCGTGTCGTCGGCATAAAGAAAAATTTGTCCACCCTCCATAACAATCCTCCCCAGGTTATTTGTTGGTTTTCATTGGTCTTATGGAGTAGGACAGATTCGAAAACATATAGTGTTTCTTTCTTTATGTTTTAGGTGAACAAAACACAACAAAAGTAAATAAATTACTGCGAAAGGTGAAGTTTCAGTCCGTCTCTAATCAGTACCCGGCGAAGACGTGACCCTACAAAGCTTTACACTTTGTTCGCAATACTAATCTCTTCAACTCAACAAAACTGCAGTTTTGATTTACCTATCAATAGCAAAAACGATACAGTTCAGAACTGATACTAAGTAGGAATCCTGTGATGAAGAACGTTTAGGCTCCAGGAAAATATTCACATTTTCACATCACTACGGTATATATGCATTTATATAATATGCAAATTTGTCAATCCAAAAATTACATTTGCAGAGTACAAACAGTAAGATCCTATTTGGTCCACAAAGCTCTCATTGTTGGAGAACCTCAGTACCTCTGTGAAAAACTCTCGCTTCGGCATGATGTCATTTACTTGGCACCCGGCAGTACAGGCTCCCGAGGACAAACCAAAAACCAACAAAGACGATGACTATTCTTGAGGTTGACTGGATGGGTTTGCATTGTACAGGGACACCATGTCAAGCTTCAAAGACTTATGTTTTTACTAAATAGAAAAATGTTTGTTTTTTTAGCGAATTTCCCATAGGGAAGAAGCTATTACCGTAGGTCTCATGGCAAGCGTTAAGCCCGGGACCATGTTATTTTAGCGAATTTCCCATAGGGAAGAAGCTATTACCGTAGGTCTCATGGCAAGAGTTAAGCCCGAGACCATGTTATTTTTTCTTCTTTAGGTGCCCAGAGACCAAAAACAATAGTCGTTAAAATTTTTATATATATATATATATACATATATATATATATATATATATTTGAGTTGGTAAATGAGGGCTACTATTAATATTAAATAATTATGCATAACTTAGCACCCTTTTTTTTTGTTTGAGAAATTATTTTATTTTAAAATTCACAACATGTTTCAGACTTAAGTCCATTATCAAGTGATAATGGACTAAATGGAAATAATTGGAAATAATGGAAATAATTGTAATTAAAAATTACAATTATTTCTCACTTGATAATGGACTTAAGTCTGAAACATGTTGTGAATTTTTAAATAAAATAATTTCTCAAACAAAAAAAAAGGGTGCTAATTTTATTATTTCACATTATATTATATATATATATATATATATATATATATATATACATGTGTGTGTGTGTGTCTGTGAACACGATAACTCTCGTAAAAATGGTCCGATCGAGACCAAATTTGGTAGAAAAGTGTATTCCTACAAATGCTCGGACGAGTTCGTAAACCAGACATATCGGTCAATGGGAACGGGTAGTTTGGGGGGGTATTTTGTACCCCAAAATGGGGTTAATCGTTTTTCACACGTAATTTTTTAAAAATTCTAATTTTATATTTCACCATTGGAATCAGCTTAAAAAATATTTTTGGATGAAACTTGATATTTAGCTTCATGTGGTTGAGATCCATACATTTGTGCTAAAAAATCATAGTTTATGTGTTTATCATGGCAGCAAACCTGCATACTCTTTTCCCATGTTAATCATATGGAGATTAGGCAAACTCCTTTATTTATGGACAGATATTGATGAAAGTTGGTTAAAAACAAAATTTTTGATGGTATAAATGGCTATTTTCAGTGTTCCTCACAGCAGCAAACCTACTCACTCTTTCCCATTTTAATCATAAGGAGAATAGGCAAATAATTCTCATGTTTATCGACAGATAATGATCAAACTAGTCATACATTATTATTATTATGTTATTGATTTGGAAATTCGCAGAGTACGCAGGTCTGCTGCGACGGGGGTATTTCTTTATTGACGTAAATTATTTCTTAAATATTTTATACTGATGATCACCTAATTAATAGAGGTTTTATTATCATACACACCCAACATCCAAACCTTTTTTTCTTTCTATATTGGCATACATGGTTACGTAAAAATATGAATACTTACCTGGTTCTTAACGTATCTCTTCATCGTAATCTGGACAGAAACGGGTTTGCTATTGATGGTCAATACAAATAAGTAAGTAACAACAGCAGTTTTTTTCTTAAAACGAGATTCTTTTAGAAGTAAATCAACTGATAAGTTGAAGAGATTGGTCTTGCGAACAGAGTGTGAAGCTTTGTAGGGTCACGTCTTCGCCGGGCACTGATTAGAGACGGACTGAAACTTCACCCTTCGCTATAATTGATTTACTTTCGTTGTGTTTCTTTTTTCACAAAAAAAGATAAAGAAACAAACACTCAAAATTTTCAAATTTTCCATACTCCTTTATAATAGTACCAACATTTTTGGGTTGGGCCAAGGGGCCTAAAATTTTAAATATCAGTAAAATGATAGGTTTGGTGAATATCCCATAGGGAAAAAGCTATTAGTAGGTCTTATTGCAAGACTTAAGCCTGGGATCAAGCTATTTTATGTATTTAGCTTTCCAGAGGCCAAAAATAATAGTCGTTAAAATAGTTATTAGTAAATAAAATTAAATTGAGCACCCTTTAAAATTAAAATGGTGCTTAAGTTTATTTAATTTACTAATTACTATATTATTAGCAGCCCTTATCTGTGAATTAGATAATATATATATATATATATATATGTGTGTGTGTGTGTGTGTGTGTGTGTGTGTGTGTGTGTGTGTATCTATGAACACGATAACTCTTGTAAAATGGTGCGATCGAGGTCAAATTTGGACCAAATAAATGTGAATTGCCACATTTACTGGGACAAGTTTGTAATCCATCTTCGTTTGAAATCGATATCCAGACATATCGGTCAATCGGAACGGGTAATTTGGGGGGAGGGGTTGTACCCAAAAATAGTTGTTTTTGCGTTTTTTCCAAGTAATTTTTGAAAATTTCTAATTTTATCTTTCACCATTAGAATTAGCTCACAAGACAAAAAATAAGGTCCTTAAAGTTTTTCTCTATCTCGGTTACCGAGATTTAAAGTATCTAAACACAGTAAAAAGTATTTAGGGACTCCAATGCTAATCTTAAGGAGGATAAGGAAAAATTCATATCGCCTTTATTATCCAATAGTTTTGCATGAAACTTTTTATTTAGCTTCATGTGGTTGGAATCCATATTTTTGTGCTAATAGATCATAGTTTATGTGCTTCTTACAGCAGCAAACCTGCATACCCTTTCCCATGTCAATGTTACGGAGAATAGGCAAATACAATACTTTTATTTTTAAAAGTATTGATTGATCAATCCTGGCATATACTATTATTATTATTATTAGTGCCATATTATTGAGGTGGAAATTCTCTGAGTACGCACGTCTGTTGCGACGGGGGTATTTTATTTATTTGGTATTACTTTTGTAACCACGTGCTATTGTGATATTTGCATGTGATTTGTAGTAACTGAAGAAAAATTCATGTTATGTAATTGTTATTCTTCATAACAATAAAAAGTTTTCACCCAGTAGGTGGTAGAAAGGAAAGAAGCAGAGGAGGGATTCTTTATGCCGCCGACGCCCCGTAAAGGTATTTCCGGCGTTCCGGAGCCAGGAAACAAATGTGTCTCATTCTTTCTGACTGCGCAAAATTGTTATGGCTTCAGTGTTCATCTCTGCGAACCGCCCGTGCATTACTTCCTGCAAAGTCTTTACGTTTCGACGCGACGTACGAGATTGTGAGGGCCAAAACGACCGTATAAACCGGTTGATTCTGAAAAACCTCAACGAATTCGCAGGCTGACTCAACAAAAAATTAAGAAAATGTTTCTGCCAACACAAATCCTAGCATATGGGTTTTCTCATAAGATTTGTACCTCATTACATGCTCTGTGTGGTTCAAGAGGAAATCTTAAAATAATGTTAGCTTTAAACGTTTAAAAGATTATATATGATTGTACAAGTGGCCAGTGACTGATGTCAGGTCATGGGCGGCCTTATCTGGCAACCAGCGGCCGATGACTGATGTCAGGACATGAGCGGCCACCTCTGGCAACCAGCGGCCGGTGACTGATGTCAGGACATGAGCGGCCACCTCTGGCAACCAGCGGCCGGTGACTGATGTCAGGACATGAGCGGCCACCTCTGGCAACCAGCGGCCGGTGACTGATGTCAGGACATGAGCGGCCACCTCTGGCAACCAGCGGCCGGTGACTGATATCAGGTAATGAGCGGCCACCTCTGGCAACCAGCGGCCGGTGACTGATGTCAGGACATGAGCGGCCACCTCTGGCAACCAGCGGCCGGTGACTGATGTCAGGACATGAGCGGCCACCTCTGGCAACCAGCGGCCGGTGACTGATATCAGGTAATGAGCGGCCACCTCTGGCAACCAGCGGCCGGTGACTGATGTCAGGACATGAGCGGCCACCTCTGGCAACCAGCGGCCGGTGACTGATGTCAGGACATGAGCGGCCACCTCTGGCAACCAGCGGCCGGTGACTGATGTCAGGACATGAGCGGCCACCTCTGGCAACCAGCGGCCGGTGACTGATGTCAGGACATGAGCGGACACCTCTGGAAACCAGCGGCCGGTGACTGATGTCAGGACATGAGCGGCCACCTCTGGCAACCAGCGGCCGGTGACTGATGTCAGGACATGAGCGGCCACCTCTGGCAACCAGCGGCCGGTGACTGATGTCAGGACATGAGCGGCCACCTCTGGCAACCAGCGGCCGGTGACTGATGACAGGTCATGAGCGGCCACCTCTGGCAACCAGCGGCCGGTGACTGATATCAGGTAATGAGCGGCCACCTCTGGCAACCAGCGGCCGGTGACTGATATCAGGTAATGAGCGGCCACCTCTGGCAACCAGCGGCCGGTGACCGATGTCAGGACATGAGCGGCCACCTCTGGAAACCAGCGGCCGATGACTGATGTCAGGACATGAGCGGCCACCTCTGGCAACCAGCGGCCGGTGACTGATGTCAGGACATGAGCGGCCACCTCTGGCAACCAGCGGCCGGTGACTGATGTCAGGATATGAGCAGCCACCTCTGGCAACCAGCGGCCGGTGACTGATACATCAGGTCATGAGCGGCCACCTCTAGCAATCAGCGGCCGGTGACTGATGTCAGGACATGAGCGGCCACCTCTGGCAACCAGCGGCCGGTGACTGATGTCAGGTCATGGGCGGCCTTATCTGGCAACCAGCGGCCGGTGACTGACATCAGGTCATGAGCGGCCACATCTAGCAATCAGCGGCCGATGACTGATGTCAGGTCATGAGCAGCCACCTCTGGCAACCAGCGGCCGGTGACTGATACATCAGGTCATGAGCGGCCACCTCTAGCAACCAGCGGCTGGTGACTGATGTCAGGTCATGAGCGGCCACCTCTGGAAACCAGCGGCCGATGACTGATGTCAGGACATGAGCAGCCACCTCTGGCAACCAGCGGCCGGTGACTGATACATCAGGTCATGAGCGGCCACCTCTAGCAATCAGCGGCCGGTGACTGACATCAGGTCATGAGCGGCCACCTCTAGCAATCAGCGGCCGGTGACTGACATCAGGTCATGAGCGGCCACCTCTAGCAATCAGCGGCCGATGACTGATGTCAGGTCATGAGCAGCCACCTCTGGCAACCAGCGGCCGGTGACTGATACATCAGGTTATGAGCGGCCACCTCTAGCAATCAGCGGCCGGTGACTGACATCAGGTCATGAGCGGCCACCTCTAGCAATCAGCGGCCGGTGACTGATATCAGGACATGAGCGGCCACCTCTGGCAACCAGCGGCTGGTGACTGATGTCAGGTCATGAGCGGCCACCTCTGGAAACCAGCGGCCGATGACTGATGTCAGGACATGAGCAGCCACCTCTGGCAACCAGCGGCCGGTGACTGATACATCAGGTCATGAGCGGCCACCTCTAGCAATCAGCGGCCGGTGACTGACATCAGGTCATGAGCGGCCACCTCTAGCAATCAGCGGCCGGTGACTGACATCAGGTCATGAGCGGCCACCTCTAGCAATCAGCGGCCGATGACTGATGTCAGGACACGAGCGGCCACCTCTGGCTAGCCAGAGTATCGCTTTTAGGGTGTCTCGGCAGGAGATATCCCGCTCGTTTAGTGAAATTGTGGAAATTTGACATGAGATTATGGGATGGGTTTATTCATAGGTTTTTCTTTTTAAAGGAACTTTGTTAAAACAAAATTTTAAATACAAAGTTTTATGCTGGTCCTGATCCACATATTTTGATGTCTTTTTTGGTAATTATCTTATTGAGCCGATATCAGTAGTTATTCAAATCATCAAGCGCAACGCTTGGATGACGATTTGATTATATTTTGTTAAATATTTTAATTATATTTATTTCTATTTTTGATTATTATATCTAAATATGTGTTCTCCAGCATACAGTACTCGTATTTATGTTATGATCGTATATGTGTATCCCGCGATTGCATTTTATTGGATTTGGGACTGCTGCACACATTACAAAGGTAAGTGTCTTTTTTTTAATCGTCGGAAGAAGTTCACAGACTAAAAGGTAAATTATATCAACTCCAAACAAAATGTAAAGTGTACTACCTAACCCACTGGAAATGGCACATCCGAAAAATAATCATACTTTTTGTAAATTTCTTACAAAGATTTATTTTAAAAATGTATAAATTGCAGAAAGTCATCCTTCATTGAGAACGTGGCCTCATCCTGCGCCGACGTACCTAGTGTTTTCTCTTTCAAAATCTTACTTAACAAGTTAGTTAACCTACTTATGTGTTGTGATTAGCCTAAGTGTGTGGATATTAAGGAGCATTATATTGTCAGTGTATTCTACATTGCCAGTTCAGCAGTCGCAGAAGCTAATATTTTATAAACATAACCTCAAACCTAACCTCTAAATGGCTGCCTGTGGGGTAAGTAACAAACCATTTAAAACAAACGATTTGAGGATTCAGAGCTCAGAATGATAAAGTAATAAAGATTACCATGGCGCTTGTGTAAAGATGAGCAACGTTGTTCTTGATTGTCTCACTAACACAAAATCATAATTACAAGAGTATAGAAGAAAATCTTGAAATAATTGAATTCACAACCAAAGGACATATCATGGATACAAAAGAAGAATATTACATTTATTCAGGGCAGAAAACTGACCCTCAAAACATTTTGAACAACCAGATAACAAAAACAATCCAATTTTTGAAAAAATTAGAAAGCTCAAACAAAACATATAATTACATTTTACATTTATATAGATACAACAATGTTTTAACCAACTTCTTCAAGAACACGTGTACATCCTTTAAATTTAAATTATTTAATTTAAACATATGTGATTTAAATATTGTTTATATTGGATTATCATTTAGAATTAACTTGAAAATGGCCTTTAAGGTTAAAAAGTGTCGTTGAAATAATAAAAAAAGTTTCTCAAGGATACTCAGTAAATTTGTTTGTATATATATATATATATATACATACATATATATATAAATATATATATATATACATATATATATATATATTTATATTTATATACACATTATCCATGAAACGTGTCTATTAAAATCCATTTAAATAAAATATTTGTTACCCCTCTCTAAAGCAATACATTCTCCAATTATTGAAAAAGGTAAATGGAGGATGAAGGTTTCTTTTAAATAAAAGTGTAGCTGCATATTATCAATAATTCTTATGAGGAATTGTTATAGGTTAAAATTATGCCTAGTTAAATGGATTCTTCCTTCGTAGTTTAGAAGGACTAGTTACGCACTGACTAATTTATTAATAATATATATTCACAAAATATTGTACTCTTGTGCAAAGAATAAAAACAAGAATAAAGGATCCAAGTTAGGCCTACCCAGCTGGAAGGGAGAAAGTTCCTTTCTGTGATTAGAACCAAGACCGAGTTGTAACGTGGGGTTGAACTTTCGTTTTGTAAAATAAATATTATCAGATTCCTTAGTGATTGATTTCATAACAAATTTGATAGACAAAGTTTTAAATACATTTTATTTTATTTTTCGTTCAGAAAAACCAGTTTTGGGAATCCCAGTTAGAGGACCATGGTTGGTGATATATAACATGTGTTTTATGGTCAAATATTGAAAACCTATACAGCGTATGTGCTATCTTGTTCATGATTTATGACTCAACGCATTTTCTCATTCTAGTCAGCAAGTTTCTCATTTAATTGTAACAAAGTAAATGCCACACAGTTTTACTATTTCCACCAATCTGATCTTGATTATGAATTGGGGTTTTCCAGGAACAGTTTTAGAGAAATGTGGATTTTTGCTGAAGGTGGTGTTAACGACTACCCATCTGTGTGATCTGACAGGACCTTTATGACTCAACGCATTTTCTCATTCTAGTCAGCAAGTTTCTCATTTAATTGTACAGGACCTCAGTAAATCACACAGTTTTACTATTTCCACCAATCTGATCTTGATTATGAATTGGGGTTTTCCAGGAACAGTTTTAGAGAAATGTGGATTTTTGTTGAAGGTGGTGTTAACGACTACCCATCTGTGTGATCTGACAGGACCTCAGAACATCACCCTGGGCAGCGTGGTATTGTTGCGTCACGAATCACAGGCTAGCTGCAGGTGAGTGATCTGACAGGACCTCAGAACATCACCCTGGGCAGCGTGGTATTGTTGCGTCACGAATCACAGGCTAGCTGCAGGTGTGTGATCTGACAGGACCTCAGAACATCACCCTGGGCAGCGTGGTATTGTTGCGTCACGAATCACAGGCTAGCTGCAGGTGAGTGATCTGACAGGACCTCAGAACATCACCCTGGGCAGCGTGGTATTGTAGCGTCACGAATCACAGGCTAGCTGCAGGTGAGTGATCTGACAGGACCTCAGAACATCACCCTGGGCAGCGTGGTATTGTAGCGTCACGAATCACAGGCTAGCTGCAGGTGTGTGATCTGACAGGACCTCAGAACATCACCCTGGGCAGCGTGGTATTGTAGCGTCACGAATCACAGGCTAGCTGCAGGTGAGTGATCTGACAGGACCTCAGAACATCACCCTGGGCAGCGTGGTATTGTAGCGTCACGAATCACAGGCTAGCTGCAGGTGTGTGATCTGACAGGACCTCAGAACATCACCCTGGGCAGCGTGGTATTGTAGCGTCACGAATCACAGGCTAGCTGCAGGTGAGTGATCTGACAGGACCTCAGAACATCACCCTGGGCAGCGTGGTATTGTAGCGTCACGAATCACAGGCTAGCTGCAGGTGTGTGATCTGACAGGACCTCAGAACATCACCCTGGGCAGCGTGGTATTGTAGCGTCACGAATCACAGGCTAGCTGCAGGTGAGTGATCTGACAGGACCTCAGAACATCACCCTGGGCAGCGTGGTATTGTAGCGTCACGAATCACAGGCTAGCTGCAGGTGTGTGATCACGATCTGAGGTGTGTGATCAGGACCTCAGAACATCACCCTGGGCAGCGTGGTATTGTAGCGTCACGAATCACAGGCTAGCTGCAGGTGAGTGATCTGACAGGACCTCAGAACATCACCCTGGGCAGCGTGGTATTGTAGCGTCACGAATCACAGGCTAGCTGCAGGTGAGTGATCTGACATGACCTCAGAACATCACCCTGGGCAGCGTGGTATTGTAGCGTCACGAATCACAGGCTAGCTGCAGGTGAGTGATCTGACAGGACCTCAGAACATCACCCTGGGTAGCGTGGTATTGTAGCGTCACGAATCACAGGCTAGCTGCAGGTGTGTGATCTGACAGGACCTCAGAACATCACCCTGGGCAGCGTGGTATTGTAGCTTCACGAATCACAGGCTAGCCGCAGGTGAGTGATCTGGCAGGACCTCAGAACATCACCCTGGGCAGCGTGGTATTTTAGCGTCACGAATCACAGGCTAGCTGCAGGTGAGTGATCTGACATGACCTCAGAACATCACCCTGGGCAGCGTGGTATTTTAGCGTCACGAATCACAGGCTAGCTGCAGGTGAGTGATCTGGCAGGACCTCAGAACATCACCCCTCGGCCACCATGCCCTATAAGCTGCACAAAGGCCGATTGATTTGTCTGCACAATCACCGAAGGAATTTACATCAAGATCACACCGCCATGCAAACTGTTAAGTCGTTAAGGGTCAAATGAAATCCGCTAGGTCGGCGCTAGTGTCGCTATTCAACATTTCGCTAAAGCAATTATAAACTTTATATAAACATAAACATAAACGTTATAAATATTTCATGCAAGCTTCTTTAGTGATTTGCTTAATATAACAATTCTATTTCTTGTGCATTGTTAAGCATCAAAATTATATATGTTATTATCGGATCAAAAATATTGCTTTGAAAATTCTTTTTCTGTAGTAGGCTATATTATGAAGTTTTTTTCCCTTTTTTCAAAATTTTTACCTACGTCATGTCAAAGAGCTTTGTTTATCATGCATTCATTTTGCCTAAATTTGAGCTCAAAAGCATTAGTAATTTTCCTACACTTCTTTCATAAAAATGAATTAATAACCCTGTAACTCAAAAAGTTTCATTGAAATCTTAAAAAATATGCTAAAGCATAGCCTATTACCATGATACAATTAACAAATAAACGTTTATGTTGTTTTAAGTCAAATTTTTCACTCGCACCAACTTAAAAACTCTTCTCAACTAAAAGTAACAATATTTTAATCTCATACCTTTTTACTATTACTACCACCATGCAACACGTGCACAATCGAGGTAAAAGCGCATTGTGTTTGTTCCAACATATAGGATTGTATACTCATTGCCGAATAGAATAGTAGTTTAAACATGCTTCGTAACTTACAAATAGGCTACTTATTTAAGAGTGCATTTTTCAACTTCCCTCTTCACAAACAAAACGAAATGCAATTAAATATTTTCTTGCTCACGTTATTTTGTTCAAGAAAAGTATATTTATTTATAATATATATGAAAATACGTGTACATTACATTAATATCTATTAAAAATGATAAGTTTTGCATTTTGAAAAAATTAAATTAATTTTATATACATCTGTGAAATCTATACTTTGAATGAACAATTAAGTGAACAGGGTAAAATAAACCTGAGAGTTCTCTGATGGAAATCATTTTGTAATGACGGAATACAGCTTTTTATCTTTTATCGCCTCACAGGAAACAAGCAAGACGTTGATTTACAATAGTGCCTGCAGCTTGGAGATACTATCATCATGACAGTGCTGGGTAGTGATCGGTATCTTAGGATCAACGGCGTTATTCTTTTATATTAAAATGTGATTTTATTTCTTACATGACATATTCCGGTTTTATATTAAAAATTGTTATTGCAATGTTTCCTATTTATATATTCAAAGTTTAATGTTATAATAAATAAATACATGTTACGTTACTTATTTTAAGCTTCTTACTTCCAAAATACCTTAAGGACAAACATTTTTTTCCTAAACAAAATCAGTTTTCTCTTTTGGGCATGTTAAACGTAATTGGTCCTAAGTACATTAAACGAATCAAATTAACAATTTTCTGGCGAGTCAAAGATAAAAACTCTTTATTTCATTATGACTCATTTCTTAAAAGGCCTCGAGTCTTGATTGGACAAAGCGTTCCCAACTCAGTCTCGGTCTGTAGTTGAGTGATTACATTTACAATGCCCCAGTATTAATCTCAATTAGAAGTGTTAAAGTATACGGTATAAAAAGTTGCGTTTAACGTTATTTTCTGGGAAGATCACTTCCAACTGTTTTTGTCGTAAAATATTCCAAAAAGAGTTTCACAAAAAGCGTGCTTTTCAGAACCAAATTTTAGATACTAAAACAAGTAAAAAATTACCTTTTACTTCGAATTAGCCGTAATCCGCCTTTTGCTATATTGTTATAATTAATATTTTTAAAAACCCTCTAGGATATTTTCATGAAAATTGGTATACGAATTTTATTTTGTTGTTTGAACTACTTCACTAAATTTTGTTTGTCAAACTGTAAGAATTGCAAAATAGCTACTACTAAAAACAACCTTTGTATTTGTGTTTTTTCTGGGGACGATATGCACGTGTCAAATAGTCATGTGTCAAGTAGTTTTAACTACAAAAATAAAACTGTTGTATTGATTTTCAAAAAAATATCTTGAAGGGTTTCCAAATTATAAATTATTTTCACATTAAATACGAATTGGAGGATTATGGTTAAACTAAGCCGAAACCAAAAATATTACAAAGAACGTTTTAAAATGATTTTTGTATGTATAATTCGCTACTACAAAGCATTTTTTTGACACCCTGTACGTATAAATTATTTAATCATTTTTGTGGGTACAGAGATATAAATACCTTTAATGATCGGACCTAATTCTAAATATGAAATTGTTTTTTTCTTTTTTCTAAACTTTCAAATACGTCAAGTGAAAGACCTTTGTTATTCATCCACTGCACCAAAGTTTGAGCTCAAAAGCAGTTTACCTACACTCCTTTTTATAAAAACCGTAAACCTTTTTTTATGAAACCGAATTAATCACTTCCTAACTCGAAGGGGTTTCACTAAAAACTTGAAAGAATATTTACATTTTTTACATGAACGTGAAGTTGAAAATCTCTAATACATTTAAAAGTCCAGGTAAATTAGTTACAATTAACTAACTTGCTACTGTACAACTAAACTAACTCCAATTGGTTGCTTGGACACAATTCATGACATACTTTTACTTTGTTGCACGTATTTTGTTAAAAAGAACTACTTCAGGCATTCAGATTTCCATAGTTTATACAATCTCACACTAGGTGGGCTGATGTTGACAAACTCAAAACGTTAATGCCCACGCTTTGCAAGAGAGACCCCTTCTGGTTTGCTACCATGCGGATGCTGGATGGCAAATTTCTCGCAATTTACGTCATCGACGTCGGAGGGACGTCATTCGCAACTAAGTTTGTTCGTACTCGACCCATCTGTTATAGACTATACACATATATGTATGTTATGCCATACAGCCAAATATGGATTAGTAAGGGCTCTTTCAAAACTATTTTCCCGTACATTATATTACTATTTTCGAAATATAACTCTTTTATACTTTGGAACCATTTTGAAGGTTTTGCTCTGTTTTGACAACAACTGCCACATTTTCTAATAATCCTCTCGATACCCATTATTTACGGAGGAAGAACTCAGAAAACAAATACTGATTTGGTATGAGCACCAGCCTATTCTTTATTCAGATTGTGGTGGCGGTGTTTTGGTTTTGAGATAGGCCACATGTGTTCCAATGCTGTATTCTGATTGCCCCTTCCGCATCTCTTTGTTTACTTGTTTCGTTTACTACAGACTAGCAAATTATTTTTTATTTGTTATTCTTTTTTTATTACTGATTCCAGCAAAAGATTTATTTAAGTGTTTCTCTTTGAACAAAATTTAACTGTTTTAATGGTTATAGTATCATTCTTCATGATAATTAGTAAGTAAGACATGTATGTTCAGATTATTTATGGGTATATTGGTAATATAAAATCACCAATTAAAGAGATGCATGGGAACGTAAAATGTCTACCACATATTATGCAGTATGGTCATGACACCAACATCACATCATGACAAATTTATGATTAAAAGCTTTATATTGTGTTAACATTACCTAGCTAGCATTTTGATCGATGACGTAATATAAATACATCTTACAAGCCAATGTTCAAGATCATTCAAGTCAATGCTCAAATTCATTAAGGAAACTGTTATATAGCAAGAGTTCAAATTAACTTTGGTTATTTTTCGTTGACCATAAATAGGTATTGTATTTCAGAATTTTACTACGTTTTACAGGGAGTAGCACAGTAAATGCATTTTTTGGTGTGGTATGAGAGTAGCTGTAAATATAAGAGCTATATGTGGTTATTCGTGCTGAGTTTAAAATAAAAAAAAACAGTAAAAATGTACTAAAAAGGATCCTGGTTAGGCAAAACTATTTATAGAGAAAGATACAAATTGACTTAAAAAGGTTGCAAGCCCTCCAAGTTACAAAATTATTAACTTAAATAAAACGTAAACAAAACTTTCGGGAATTTAACGAAACAATGTTTTTAAACTAGTAAAAAACGAGTATACAGTTTATTGGTCTACTGATTAGAAGATACAAAACTTCGGGTACTTTTTTCGGTGTGCTAAAATCTATATCTTATTTTCAAAAGATTTTACCATTAAGTTTTCAGTTAGCTAAATTTATGGTAAATAGCCTTAGTAATTCTTAGATTGTGATTTCCATGTCGTTATTAATTGAACCTTATAATAGTGGGATTGAACAAGTACTGTGGTAAAATTATATAAAACGTTAAGGGGAGAAATTGGAGGAATAAAAAATCCTGAACGATAAAAATGTGAGGTTGAGGATGGTCGGGGAGATATGCTTTTAAAGAGTGTAGCAGTAAAGCGTTAAGGGAGAAAGGTGGCCAGATGTAAGGATAGTAGAGAAGATATGGCTGTAACGTGTAGCCGGTAAAGGCGGTAAAGGTGAAAGCTGGCCAGACGTAAGGTTGGTAGAGAAGATATGGCTGTAAAGTGTAGCCGGTAAAGGCGGTAAAGGGGAAAGCTGGCCAGACGTAAGGTTGGTAGAGAAGATATGGCTGTAAAGTGTAGCCGGTAAAGGCGGTAAAGGTGAAAGCTGGCCAGACGTAAAGGTGGTAGAGAAGATATGGCTGTAAAGTGTAGCCGGTAAAGGCGGTAAAGGGGAAAGCTGGCCAGACGTAAGGGTGGTAGAGAAGATATGGCTGTAAAGTGTAGCCGCTAAAGGCGGTAAAGGGGAAAGTTGGCCAGACGTAAGGATGGTAGAGAAGATATGGCTGTAAAGTGTAGCCGGTAAAGGTGGTAAAGGGGAAAGCTGGCCAGACGTAAGGGTGGTAGAGAAGATATGGCTGTAAAGTGTAGCCGGTAAAGGCGGTAAAGGGGAAAGCTGGCCAGACGTAAGGGTGGTAGAGAAGATATGGCTGTAAAGTGTAGCCGGTAAAGGCGGTAAAGGGGAAAGCTGGCCAGACGTAAGGGTGGTAGAGAAGATATGGCTGTAAAGTGTAGCCGGTAAAGGCGGTAAAGGGGAAAGCTGGCCAGACGTAAGGTTGGTAGAGAAGATATGGCTGTAAAGTGTAGCCGGTAAAGGCGGTAAAGGGGAAAGCTGGCAAGACGTAAGGGTGGTAGAGAAGATATGGCTGTAAAGTGTAGCCGCTAAAGGCGGTAAAGGGGAAAGCTGGCCAGACGTAAGGGTGGTAGAGAAGATATGGCTGTAAAGTGTAGCCGGTAAAGGCGGTAAAGGGGAAAGCTGGCCAGACGTAAGGTTGGTAGAGAAGATATGGCTGTAAAGTGTAGCCGGTAAAGGCGGTAAATGGGAAAGCTGGCCAGACGTAAGGGTGGTAGAGAAGATATGGCTGTAAAGTGTAGTCGGTAAAGGCGGTAAAGAGGAAAGCTGGCAAGACGTAAGGGTGGTAGAGAAGATATGGCTGTAAAGTGTAGCCGGTAAAGGCGGTAAAGGGGAAAGCTGGCAAGACGTAAGGGTGGTAGAGAAGATATGGCTGTAATGTGTAGCCGGTAAAGGCGGTAAAGGGGAAAGCTGGCAAGACGTAAGGGTGGTAGAGAAGAAATGGCTGGAAAGTGTAGCCGGTAGAGGCGGTATAGAGGAAAGCTGGCCAGACGTAAGGGTGGTAGAGAAGATATGGCTGTAAAGTGTAGCCAGTAAAGGCGGTAAGGGGAAAGCTGGCAAGACGTAAGGGTGGTAGAGAAGATATGGCTGTAAAGTGTAGCCGCTAAAGGCGGTAAAGGGGAAAGCTGGCCAGACGTAAAGGTGGTAGAGAAGATATGGCTGTAAAGCGTAGCCGGTAAAGGCGGTATAGGGGAAAGCTGGCCAGACGTAAGGTTGGTAGAGAAGATATGGCTGTAAAAAGTGAAGCCGGTAAAGGCGGTAAATGGGAAAGCTGGCCAGACGTAAGGGTGGTAGAGAAGATATGGCTGTAAAGCGTAGCCGGTAAAGGCGGTAAAGGGGAAAGCTGGCCAGACGTAAGGGTGGTAGAGAAGATATGGCTGTAAAAAGTGTAGCCGGTAAAGGCGGTAAAGGGGAAAGCTGGCCAGACGTAAGGGTGGTAGAGAAGATATGGCTGTAAAGTGTAGCCGGTAAAGGGGGTTATGGGTAAAGCTGGCTAGACGTAAGGATGGTAGGGAAGACATGCCTATAAAAGGTGTAGCCAGTAAATGGAGTAACGGGTAAAGCTGGCCAGAAGTAAGGATGGTAGAGAAGACATGCCTATAAAAGGTGTAGCCAGTAAAGGGGGTAATCGTTAAAGCTGGCCAGACGTAAGGATGATTGGAAAGACATGCCTATAAAAGGTGTAGCCAGTAAAGGGGGTAATGGGTAGGAGCTGGCCAGACGTAAGGATGATAGGGAAGACATGCCTATAAAATGTGTAGCCACTAAAGGGGGTAATGGGTAAAGCTGGCCAGACGTAAGGATGATTGGAAAGACATGCCTATAAAAGGTGTAGCCAGTAAAGGGGGTAATGGGTAAAGCTGGCCAAACGTAAGAATTGTAGGGAAGGCATGCCTGTAAAAGGTGTAGCCAGTAAAGGGGGTAATGGGTAAAGCTGGCCAAACGTAAGGATGGTAGGGAAGACATGCCTGTAAAAGGTGTAGCCAGTAAAGGGGGTAATGGGTAAAGCTGGCCAGACTTAAGGATGGTAGGGAAGACATGCCTGTAAAAGGTGTAGCCAGTAAAGGGGGTAATGGGTAAAGCTGGCCAGACGTAAGGATGGTAAGGAAGACATGCCTGTAAAAAGTGTACCTAGTACGACCAGTAAGGGGGGAGGTTGGCCACTGGCCAGACATAAAGATGGGTGAGGAAGGTATGGTTGTAAGTAATGTAGCCTGTAGGGGAGTAAGGGGAAAAGTTGGTCAGACGACCAAGGAGTTTACACTCCAAATAACACGGAGTTTAATTGATTTTGTTTCAACAGTGAAGTTACTGCTTTGAAATCCCAGAGGATTGTGTTAGTCATAAGGTTTCATTTTAGAGGTTTACATTGTTTGAGTTTTGAAATATAAAATGAATCATAATCTTATAAATCTGAAAATTATAAAATCTTTTTATAATCTTTAAATCTTAGAAACATGTATTTCATCATTCATTATAAAATATGTACACCTGTGTTTTATATGTTCCTCTTTTTAAAGTGAGTAGCTCAGTAGATTAACTTAATTAATTAACCTATACGAACTAAATTAACTTTTTAACATTATTTTATATTTAATTTTTCCAAACAATTTATTATTATTTACATTTCGGTAACTGCATACGAATACAAAGAGGCTCACATGTACATGTACTCAGAGATGTAAAAACCTTTACCAGAAAACCAATTACCAAACTATATTTTCTTCTATATCTTCTATCAAAGTTATTTTACTATAAATATATAGGTACATTTTTTACCAACTCTTATAGAATCTTGCTCTCTCTCAGTCGTTGGTGGTGACAGCTCAACTGCGGACTTCTGTAAATAAAATTCTAATAATATCTGCTACAATGTGCCAATGACCCCTAACATCTTTGAGCTTCGTGGGGGCCGAAGTAGTTTTGAAATCAAAATCACTTCCTTTAATTATATTAGGTATTGTATTTTAACAGTTTATTGTTTCAAGTGCGGTCCGCATATAAGACAAATGTAAAGGTAATTGGAAATACTTTAAGGGGAGATGTGTTTTACCAACGATGGAATTTTTATGTTATCGTCACTATTGTGAATTATTAACCTACGTATTTCTAGTAAGTCAAAAGGTAAAACGCTGCATTATATTTTCCTTGCTAAAGTTGTATAACATATTTTTAATAGTTACTCCATTACTAAATATTACTTTTAGGCGTATGTCAAAAATTTTATTAATATTTATTTTTGGATAGTATTCATATTACCGTACTCCTCACGTTAATGATCGTTCTAAAGATCGAGCAATAGGGATGTATATGAAGAACATCTTATAAGTTTTATCTAAAAATAAGTAGTAGAGAAACGCCCTTTGGTGTGCGAGCCAATTATTGTCTTAGAACATTACACTGAAAGGCTCCCTTGCGTGATCCACCGCAGTCAGAGCCACTATACATCTGAGTAGATTGGGGATATACATGTATATAAATAAGAAGTGCAGAAATGACCATTGGTGTGCGAGCCAATCGCCTTAGAACCTTACACTAAAACTCTCCCTTGCCTTAGCCATCGCAGTCAGAATCGCTAAACATCTGAGTAGATTGGGAATATATATATGAACATCAATAAGTAGTGCAGAAACGACCATTGGTAAGCGATCCAATCATCGCCTTAGAACCTTACACTGAAAGTCTCTCTTGCCTCAAACACCACAATCAGAACCGCTATACATCTGAGTAGATTGGGAATATACATCTACATCAATAAGTAGTGCAGAAACGACTATTAGTAAGCGATCCAATCATCTACTTAGAACCTTACACTAAAACTCTCCCTTGCCTTAGCCATCGCAGTCAGAATCGCTAAACATCTGAGTAGATTGGGAATATATATATGAACATCAATAAGTAGTGCAGAAACGACCATTGGTAAGCGATCCAATCATCTACTTAGAACCTTACACTAAAACTCTCCCTTGCCTTAGCCATCGCAGTCAGAATCGCTAAACATCTGAGTAGATTGGGAATATATATATGAACATCAATAAGTAGTGCAGAAACGACTATTAGTAAGCGATCCAATCATCTACTTAGAACCTTACACTGAAAGTCTCCCTTGCCTGAGCCACCGCAGTAGTGTTTGTTTCTATATTCAGAAAGTATCATCCATTGTACTTTTTATTTCTCTGATACGTTTTGGAACTAACTTATTTTATTTTATACTGTAGTTATAAACACGAAAATCTATGTACTGATAATCATCAACCCGCAAATATAGATTAAAGGGTCGTCTTTCACTTTTCAAGTTCCCAGGTGTATTTGGAACATCAAAGAGAATAAATTTCTTTTGTAGAATGCTCGGTACAAGGGCTTTTAAAGAGATTCCTACACCGGAAAATCCTATGTAAAATACTTGTTTCCATTACTATTAATGAATAAATATTTATAAATAAGGTCAAAAGTAAATTAAAAAATTTTGCACCTGAATTTAACCTCTATAATTAAAATTAGAGCTTTGTCTGGACATTGCTCATTCATTATTAGTTACTCATTCTTTAGTTAATTTTACATTTCGTTTGTTAGAGAATCCGAAACATGTCTTAGCTACATTTGAATCCGAAACATAACAAATATTTGTGTATGTTTGTCTATGACGCTCCAGGAGGAATTTTACGCCGTCTTCTCCGAAAAAGCGGGAGAACTGATAACAATTAAGCTCATTTCATACATTCTCTACATTCCAGAGAAGGGTTTTCAATGCTTGAAATTGTCCACAACCCCTTGAAAAGTAAATCTCGAGCATTTAAAAACCCACTTTGTACTATAATATGCGATATTAGTCGCATTTTGCTTCAGTTTTCAATTAATATCCTACTAGTAATAATCAGCTGTCTTTGTAGTATAAAGATTTAATAGAAAGAAAACCAAACAGTGTCATATCAATATTAGTTTTTTTCTATAACTTTTATTAATTTAATTTAACTATCATCTTTTTGCACATTGTAAAATGCCTACAAGACAAAGAATATTTAACAAATACTTAATTTCGTAATTAATTTGAATCGTTGTAAAGGTGATTTTGTTGTATCCTAATGGAGTATTTGACCGCTGTTGAAGCCATAATGTTAAAAACCTTTCCATCTGGGTTAATTCCAAAAGTCCAAAATTAACTCCAAAATTCTTGGACCAATTCTGGAATGGTTCTTCTTGCGCCAATTAAAATTCCAAATTATTCCAATAATGTTATGTTATATTTGTCAATGTAATAAGGGACAGTGTTTTTGAAAATATTTATTATTTTCAATTTTGACATCTGTAGGCTGATCCACTCCAATCTCAAACCTTATAGGTGGATCAACTTTGATGCTTTGATTTTTTCTGTCAATAATTACTTTGTCACTTCGCCTTATTGACCCATTCATTTGGGTAGTAGTGACTTCTTCATAAACTTCATACTTACCTTTGGCTCTAAACTGGTCAGCAATTATTCGTCTTATTGTGTGGTGTCTTATGTTACGAACAAGAACATTCTGTGGACAATTTCCAAGAACATGGGCTAAAGATTCGACAACATGTTTCTAAGTGTCGGAACAATGCCGACACTGGTGCCCGTCCTTGATCCTTTCGTTTATAACACGAACAGGGGCCACATAATTTATCATTTTAATACTATATTTGTATTCTCATTCGGTCAATCCATTGCATCTATTTAATTTTTTATTTACTTTTGGGCACTCCTTGTACAAAATAACCCCACTATCCTTGTAGGGCAGTTTACTCTACTTTTCAAAATCAACCCCCTTTAATTTTCACGTTATATTCTTGTTGATATGCTAGGCGGTCCTTCTTTATGTAAATCGAGTTTCTTCAGACAGTAAATTTCTTCCAGATCAAATCTTTTTAGATTATTTATGGATTATTAGTAGCCTTTAAGACGCGGCAGATGTTTATGTTTTGGATTATTGCTTCCCACATTGATTTAGACTGCCCAAATCCTTTATACTTAGAAGGAGAGTAAGAAAAGCGTTTGGCGTGTCATTTGGCAAGTTTAAAATTTCTTTTAGAATCGATCTCACAACTATATCGATATAATTACAAAATTGAAGAGAAAATCTTTTATCCTTCCCAGCAGTCTAAAAAGGATAAATCAATGTAGGCCAAATATAAGAATTTAAAATAAATAATTTTGTTAAATTTTAAGAAAGGTGAGCATGTTAACCTTTTAGATTTGTTCGTTAGTGGTTTATACACTTTTTCTAGTCAAAAATTATTTCATTGGTGAAGTTAACTCCTGAATATCTACTTTTATTGGACCAATTACTTGTATTTCTGTTATATCAAGCAAAAAATGTTCTTGTTTCAGTAAACCTTTCTCAAAGTGAGTAATTTTAGTTTTAGCTGGATTCGAATTTAGTCCAAATCATGTGAACAGGTTATTTATTGTGTTTTATAATAATATTACAACGTGTTTACTTTTTCCAATTTGAACAGTGTCGTCTACAAACCCTAAAATTACTTATTGAAGGTATGTCTTTGCAAATGTTGACACCAAATTTCTCACTGATAGATTGTTCAGATATTTTATATGATTTTATATTATTTTTATATTATATGATTTACACTTAAATTATACAGAGTCGAATATAATGGTGACCCTTGTAAAACTCTCCTTCCGAACGCTATAAGTTTTCTTTTTGCTTTTTCAGTTTCGATTTGTGTCGTATTCTGCGTTTTTAATTAACTGCAGTACTGAATTTACAGTTGATGAAGGTATATGTAGCGAGTTAAGAGCTGAAGCTACATGTAAAATGACTTACGGTATCATAAGCTTTCTCTTTGTCTAAAAAGAGTATGCTACAACTTTGCCTTTTCATTTTAACACAATGCATATTTCATTTAGGATTTGGGTATTTAAATGTGTTCCGGGAACGTTGGTAAAACCACCTTGAAATTTGTTGGATAAAACATATTCTTCTAATCGTTTATCAAGAACTAGCCAAAGTACCCGTTCTTCGCACGGGTAAAAAAGGCTGAGAGGTGTAGGCTCTACAGATACATTTAAGTTATTGATAATTAATTCTTTATTGTTTACAAAATGAAAAAAACACGTGTCTAAGTATATATCTAAACATGACAAAGTAACATATGTCAAATATTGGGAGAGGGTAAGCATTAACGTAATAGAGGCAGGCATCGGGAGAAAATTAAAAATCTACCATTCCACTATTTCGAACTAATAATTCACTAATTTCGATCCAGCAGTTTATGTGTAAAAATTAACTTTATTTCTTTTTCTTCCCGAACTGTCAAAATGTAAAGTAAACGGATGTTAACATTAAAAACTGTAAACATTGAATCCCAGGGTATTTACAGCAACCATGTCTTCTGCTTCTCGAACTGTCAAATTTTAGTATTCACAGCTGTTGACATTCAAGTAATTTTATGTTTTCATTTTCTAAAAATTGAAACTTAGGACGTTCACAGGGCGTAGCCCGAGAGGATTTTAAGGAAATGAGTATGCCTATGTGTTGCATGAGTTTAAGATCTGTCTTTGTGTAAAATTTCAAACTGTTTGGTTCAGTATTTTTTGCGTTCACTTGCCACAACAAACCCACAAACACACAAACCCACAAACAAACATACAGAAACCACCTCTTCTTTATAATATTATAGATTTTCTCATATTCTTCTTAACACCAAGCACATTGTAATTGGTCTCCAATTATTTACATCACCACCCTTGGAAATCAAAACCATTCGTGCTTTTCTGAAGCAATTTGGTACCAAGCCTGATTGATGAAGTCTACTGTAAATTATACATGGTATTTTTTCTACTCCTTTTATTTTTACAGCCCTCATCAACACTATCAGGTCCAGGGGTGGTATCAATTTTTATTCCATATAACACTTAGAAATTCTTGCTCATTAATCAAGAAATTATAATTAAGATCCAAATTTTCCTTTACTTGTTCACCACTTGTTTTCTATCCTCCTAATGTTTTAATTGGTGAGTTTAGAAAATATTTTTCAAACATTTCACTCAAATAATTAACACTTAATCTGCAACCTTTATTATCAGATCCTATTATTTTTCTCACAGTTGCTATAATTGCTGTTATGAGGTATTTCTTTGTTTTTTCCTTAAGTTTAAATAGTATTTTATCGCCGGAAGTTTAGGACATGGTAAATAATATATGGCTGTCGAAGAAACCTTGAAAACTCCTCAATTCTATTTAGGAACTCTTCATTTTAAAAATATTTAGCCAACGTTTTAATTCTTTATCAAGGATATTAGAACTGTTTTTAAGTTTGCTAAATTCTTCCACCTCATCATCCAATACAATGTTTTCCTCTTTTTTAAAGGTTTTAAATTATATTTATTTAATACATTATTACATCGTAATAATGTATTAAATAAACTGCTGTGATGAACTTTTGCTGTTTGAATATTTCAACCATACTTTTTTTTGCACATTTTGTTATATTCTTTGCATTTTTTTATTTTTTTAAGAAAAATGACATCTTCAAAAATGTTTGTGAAGGAATTGTTGTTGTCATTATCTAGAATCAAGTTTTTGATACGTCACTAAAATTTATACCCGTAATACCGTTGTCGTTCTTTTCTTTATTCAGGCTTTTGTTTCTATATACTTGCGGTGAGGAAGATCCCGATTTATTGTTCGGATGTCTTTGTTATGTGCTTTTTTTATGTTCATTAGATGTTTGCTTAACACAGTAGACTATTTTGTTATATATTTTTGAGCTAGCTTATTTGCATTCAGTTTATATTAATTATTTTTTTCTAGTTTTGTCAGGTGTTTCTTTATGTTCACGCACTTTGGAAGATCTTTTGATAATCTAATATACAATATTTGTAATGTTTATAATGTTTGTATTAATTTAAAAGAATGCAATCTTTGTGTGTGGCATTAATATGTGGTTTCAATCTTTTAAAATACTGATTACAAAAATTACACTTTTCCTTCTCATTATTTTTTAATTTACTAACCAAGTCTGAGTCGGGGCCAGGGTTCGTTTCAATGTTACCACTAATTATTAAAAGAAGGAAACAAGAAACAGATTAATGTTTATTTTAAGAAATGAAATTTTCCAAAAATTTTTCTATATGCTTTTGTTTTTCCTGAAGTTAATTTTGTTTAAACTTTTATCCTTTTGTGTTTTTATATAGAAAAACCAAAGAGCTTTTTTATTTTATTTTATCTTTACTTAACCAGACAAAGGATTTTGAAAAGAATCTAGATGACAAACACCATAAATTATTAAAATAACTATATGTTTTTATTTAAACATAAAATATATCCTAAATATTCATTGAGGCTTAATTTAACACAAACTTTCACAAGAACATAAAATATCTGTAGAAAATCAAGGAGAATATTTTAGTTTGATTTCTTGTGTTCATTGTCAGCTGTTACAATAAAATCAATATTAGTTTATATTTGGTCATTGATTTTAAACCCATTTTCAAATCCTACTATATTAAAAAGTTATTTTAATGTATAACTAATTATAATAATGATATAAATGTTCTAATCCATTTAATTATAAAGTAGGTAATGCTAAATAATAAAGCTGGGTATTGAATTATTTTATTTGTACTGATTTTTTTAGGATTTCAGGTTTACATTTTAGTATAATAATATTTCTTTTTTAAACTGAACCCTACAACTCGTACAAAGGACGGGCTCACTGCTACTTAGTTATAAATGCTGTTTACAAAACATTGAATGTGCATATTGGTTCGAATAGTTTTTATATATGAAGTTTGTTGACTGACAGTCAAAATACTTTTGCTATTCTGTAAATTAAAATTTTGTATTGTTTAGAGTGCGTTTTTTAAACCATAACGGCTTATAAATGGTTTGTATGAAAAATCTTCTAATTTAATTGAATTTTTGTAGTATGATCAAATAATTCACTGTAACGTATTATCACCGTGGAAAAAGTACTGTTTACCATAATTAGTTGTTGTATTTGATACTTATTTGTACCGTATTCCATACAAACAACTGTATAAACATTCCGCATTAACATTTAAACAAGGTTCCATTAGTACTTTTTCATTTGTGCTACACATTGCTATTACCTTAGCGATTCAAGTAGACACAATACGGAGGCGGAGTTTTGCTATTTCATCCGAGGCTCGTTATCCAGATATGATTTATTGATAAGGTACTACTTGTAAAACATTAGGCGATCTTTCATCCTCTCTAGAAGTTTATCGGTTTTGTTAAGGGTGGTTGTTTTACTGTGTAGACTGCGAAGGAAATGTCTGCGATGATATGTTGCAAAGAACCGAACTATTAGCTAGTCATTTTTAGTAAATTGGCACGAGGTAAAAATAGAGAGAGTCGACGGAAAAAATTGGTAGAATGATAATATTGATGATAGTGAGATGCGAAGGAATAACAACAGCATGCAGGAACAAAGGTGGTGTAATATATTACATTCAAAGAATTCAGTGAGGAGGGATTATCTTGGGATTCTTACATTGGACGGCTTGAAAACTACTTTGGAATTATTGGAATTGTAAATAAAGACAGTAAGAAATTCCTAGTGTTAATTCATACCATGAAAATCAATTCCTATCTACAGTTTTGTGATCGTCTATGTACAGAAAAACCAAGTTCCATGAGTATTATAGTTGGTTGAAACTGTAAGTAAAAAAAACAAAAAACGGCGAAACAATTCATCAATAGTGTGTGTGAGATAAAAAATGTCACAGTACTGTAACTTCAAGTTGGCTCGATGTGTAGCGTCAACCAAAGAGGAACATCTTCAAACAGTTTATATCTGGTCTATGCAGTAAAACATTATGAAGGAAATTGTTAAGAATCACAAAACTATGACTCTGGAATGTGTCTATTTAGCTAGCTGAATTGGACTAAGTGTGTGTTCTTTGAAAGCAAAGTTGAGTATCTTGTACATGATATATCCAAGTAGTGGAATTTCAAAACATCAAAGTAGCGTCAAAGTTCGAGACACTCATCGCCCGTAAAATGAATAAAAAATTAGAAGCTTGTCAACAATTATAGAAAGTTCGTTGAAACTAAAGCCTCTATATAAACTGTTGGAGAAAGGAACAAAGTTTTTATGGTCGATAAATGCAGAAGCACGCTTTAACCAAATAAAGATTGACGTCACTAGTGAACAAACCTTGATTGCCTATGACCCATAGTTACCTTTAGTTCTGCCAACGGATGCCAGCCCACTAGGTCTTGAAGCAGTAATAAGTCACACTGCCCGATGGCACTGTATGGCCTGTGTTTTGCATCCAGATGTTTAAGTGATGCATAGAGAAACTATAGCCAAATCGATAAAAAGGTTACCGTGATATATTAGACTCTGCCTAAGTTTTTTTCAGATTTTGTTATGAAAGAAGGTTTACCTTAATCACAGACCACAAGCCAATAGTCATGATTTTTAATCCATAGAGACCAGCACTGAGTGATCACAATTTACATCGATATGCAATGCATATGCAGGGTTTTGAGTATTATATACAGTACAAACCTACAAGTCAACATGGGAATGCATTTGCGTTATGAAGATTACCCTTAGCGAGGACGATAAGGGATGACTTTCCATATGATACTACATTTCATTATTTGACATTCATTACAGCTCAACTTCCTGTAAGTTTTGTGGAAATACAAAAGGAGACAGAAGCGGACGAGGAATTAAAACTGGTGTTAGAAGATCTCAAGGATAGAAAGTTGATTCGTAGTTTACATTTAAATAAACATACTAAAGGGTTATCCGTGGAACAGCGATGTATATTTAGAGGTGCAAGAGTGCACAGTGTCTTGAGTTTTCCAAGAAACTCAAAAATGTCAAAAGAAGGCATTGGACTTGTGTCTTGGTGGCCACAGATAAACTCAGACATTGAAAAACTTGTGAAGAAATGTACGTTTTGTTTATAATCATAACATGATTCTTCAGAGGCAAGCAATCACCTTTGAGAAGAACCGACAGAGCCATTTGAACTAGATCTTCCAAATAGCCCGTATCAATTTTTTTTTCAAAATAACAAGGTAAGATCTAGGCCTACTGATTTACCTAACTGGCATGCTAACTACACCTGTGCCAAAAGAACTGTCAATGAAATTAATTTGCCATTTTTAAAGAATGAACTTTCCCATATTGACTGGAGTTTGCTAAAGGACAGTGTGAGTCCTGATCATGCTTTTTCAATTTTTTCTGGACTGTTTCATGACTGCTTTGACTCTGTTTTTCCCATAAGAGTCACCTCTCTTAAATCATCTCCGAGTAGTAAATCTAAGCTTAGATCTAGTAAGCTTGACAAGTCCTGGTACACTCCTGAATTGGCTAGGCTGCGACCATTTATGGTAATTGTACATGATCATTATAAGTTCTCAACTGATGTTACAGTCAGGACTCGTTATTATAATATATACTTAAATATTAAAAGAGATTATCGCACTAAAGTAGTTCAAGCAAAGAAGGCTAAAAATATCGCTGCCATCCTAGCCGCCCCCAACACCTGCAAAGCGGTTTGGGAGATAGTGAACGAACAACGGACTACACCCCCGGAACCTATTGTGTCTGCATCTCCGGATGATTTCAACATCTACTACGCAACGGTGGCGGACAACATCATTGCTGGCCTCCCCGCAGCTCCTGCGGATCCCGTGGGCTCAATGATGGACCTCTCCCAATCACGTACCCTTAGGACTTGGAGGAAGGTGAGTCACTATGAAATAATAAAAATAGTTAAGAACTTTAAGGACTCTAAAAGCCAAGACATCAATGGTGTGCCTAGTTTTGTACTGAAAGCTGTGGTAGACGAAATAGCTGTACCTCTTACTGACGTCATCAACCAGTGCCTGGAAAAGGGAGTTTTTCCTGACATCCTAAAAACTGCAAGGACCACAGCAATCTTTAAGAAGGGGGACTCTTCCATCTTGTCCAATTATAGGCCTATATCAATACTACCCATCTTCTCCAAGGTCCTTGAGACTATTATGAAGACCCAGCTGATATCCTTCCTGGAGCTAAATAACCTACTTATTGATGCACAACATGGCTTCAGGAATGGGCGCTCGACCACCTCAGCGCTCCTTAGTCTGACGAACTGGATTAACAATGCTTTTGAGGAGAATGAGTCTGTCCAACTTGTACTCGGTGACCTCAGCAAAGCCTTCGATGTAGTTTCCCATAGCATCCTTATATCCAAGCTTAAGAAGTATGGAATCAGTGGTACGGTTCTTGATTCGATAGCTGATTACCTGAAGGACCGAAGACAGGTCGTTACGATTGGGGGTGCAACCTCTGAGGTGGCTGAAGTCCAACACGGCGTGTCCCAAGGTTCAGTCCTTGGTCCCCTGCTTTTCACGCTCATGATTAATGACCTGTCATTAAACAGCCACACTTTGTTGTTTGCAGACGACACCACCCTGTACGCAAAGGGAAAGGATCTAGTAGTACTACAGGACGACACAAACAACCTTTTGGAAGCTGCCAAGACATGGTTTATCAACAACAGACTCTTGATCAACAACGACAAAACTCAGAGATTGATCTGCACGCTTAAGCCATCAGTGCTACCCAATGACCCTGTCAAGCTTCTAGGTTTTTGGCTGGATCAGAAGCTGAATTGGAATCATCACATCAGCCAGGTTAGTGTCAAACTCTCTCGTGTGCTGTGCCTGTTGTGGAAGCTGAAGACCCTGGTTACACGACCGCATCTGTTGATGATTTACCATGCGCTGTTTCACAGCCACATTATGTATGGCATTGTCTTGTGGGGGCACTCTCCTGCTGCTTCTGCTGTGCTGCTGCTGCAAAAGAAGGCCTTGAGGATCATTACCTCATCTGGCTATCATACCCACTGCCGCCCCATTTTCACAGAGCTGGGGGTACTCACCGTATTCAGTCAGTATGTTCTTAGCACGCTCATACTGCTGAAACAAAACTTAAATACCTTTGAACTGAGGGGAGTACAGCACGATTACAGCACGCGTAGAGCACAGGACCTGGAAACGCCACGATGCCGCCTGAGTCGCTCCCTGAACTGCTACCCTCAGAGAGCTATCAGAATATTCAACAACTTGCCGCATGCAGTGCGCGAACTGAACTTGAAACAATTCAAGTCAGTGATTCGTGATAGCTTGGTTCAAAAGCCACTCTACAGACTAGATGAGATGAGCTGGACAAACTTTTTATAAATCATAAGTAAAAGGAGGGTAAAACCACGCCCGCCCAAGTTTTTTATGCGCCCAAATCTTTATGTGTTATGTGTCTTTTAAATGTTGATTTTTATGTGTAAATAGTAGCAAATGACGCATTCTATCCGGTTCTGCCGGTCAAAGAAGAAGAAACCAAGTATCAAGTAAGTAAGTAAGTAAGTATCGTCTCCAGTTTGGGATTTAACATCGCAAGTTACGATAGAGAAACTGAGAGAGACCTTTTAACGTTTTGGTTTACCGACGACATTAGTTTTGGACAATGTAACCATTTACCTCCAATGAGTTTGAGATGTTTCTTAAGGAAAATGGTATAAACCATAGAAACATTGCTCTATACCATCCAGCATCAAATGGGCAAGCGGAACGATATGTCAAAATCCTGAAGATCGTTACGGAAGATGATGGGTGAAAAGTGCAGCCTCAATGTGAAATCAGCCATTTCCTGATTACCAACCATCATGTTTACCATTCAACCGCGGGTAAAACACCAGAACAAGCACATAAGCAAGAAGTATAAAGACGAGGTTAGATCTTATCCACCATCGGAGACCAGGCAGGGTCTATACACAGCTGACTAGGGAAAAAACCTGTATATTCTTCTAAATGGGAGAAGAGGTATTTATTCGCATTTATAATTAGCGATCCCAGAGAAACAATAAGAGGGGATCGTGAAGAGAAGAATCGGAAGAGTACATTGTACATTGTAGAGACGGAGGAAGGTTACACGACTAAGAGACATGTGGATCAGGAGTTGACAGCTTAGGAGGTGACAAGATAAATAAGTGGAGGGTTGTTATGTTTTTCTCAATACTTTGTACCAGCTGATTAGTTATTCATTTGATTTTATTTATCTTTGTTTGAAACTTTGAAATAAAACGAGTTCATGCAATGCTGTTAAATATCTTTTTAACATGAGTGAAGTGTGCACTATGCAAATAACCAAGAAATATATAATTTACAACTAAATTGTTATCAGAACTAGTTAGAAATGGAAAATTATTCCTATAAAATGGGTTTTGTAATATATGGTTTCCATTTATACTCATATTTAATTTGTTCCAATAATCAGATTGGCAGGGTTGTAATCTCATGGGAAGAACCTATAAGTTGTAAAACGATATAATAAGAAATTAATTTGTAAACTATATGAATTGTTGTTAGGTAATTGTAAGTATTTTATAAAAATGCAAAAATTATTCTTATAGCGTTTGAAGTTCATAAATCTTTCTCAGAAGTGGCCACCAAAAGTTTGAAGGAAGTGAGAAGCCATGTTCAATCAATCAACACGGTCTTCTTCACTCAAGAATTTACTCTTTTTATTTAAAGTTTGCTCTTACACCACTATTTTCAAAGATCAGAAACGCTATAAATACGTAGGTTTATTAATTTTTCTCTATTCTGGTGTTTTAGCTACCCTATTATACTTTGCAAACCTAAAATTAAATTCTCTTAGTTAAACGTGATGTTTTCAAAGCATTTAAGTATAAGGTAAATGACTTATACTATTTTAGCGAATTTCTCATAGGGAAGAAGCTATTACCGTAGGTCTTATGGTAAGACTTAAGCCCGGGAACATGTTGTTTTTTCTTCTTCAGGTGCCTAGAGACCAAAAACAATAGTCGTTAATATATATATATATATATATATATATATATATATATATATATATATATATATATAGTATGTGTGTGTGTGTGTGTGTGTGTGCGGTTTTTGCGTTTTTTCCATGTAATTTTTAAAAATTTCAAATGTTATCTTTCACTATTAGAATCACCTTAAAAAACTAAACAATGTAGTTCCTGAAACTTTTTCTCTATCTCCAATGATTACCGAGATATTAAAAAATCTAAACACAGTACGTTGTATTTTGGGGCTCCAATGTTTATCTTATGGAGGATAAGGAAAAATTAATGTTTCACTTATTATCTAATATTTTTGGGTGAAACTTGATATTTAGGTTCATATGGTCGACACCCATACATTTATGCTTAAAATTCATAGTTAATGTTTTTATAATGGCAGCTAACCTGCATACTCTTTTCCCATGTTAATCATATAGAGTTTGGGTAAACTCCTTTTTTTGTGGACAGATGTTGATGAAACTTGATATAAATGGTCAAAATATAAATCTTTTACACTAGAAATACCTACTTTCAGCCTTCCTCACAGCAGCAAACCTGCATACTCTTTCCCATGTTAATCTTATGGAGAGTAGGCAAATAATACTCATATTTATTGAAAGATAATGATAAAACTGGTCATATATTATTATTATTGTGTTATTGATTTGGAAATTCGCTGAGTACGCAGGTCTGCTGCAACGGGGGTATTTTAAACATTTAGTAATAATGTTCATAATTTATCCAATTATAGATATTTAATTTCAAACAGTGTGCTTTTATAATTAATCAATAACTTTCATGGAGTGCACTGTGTTGTTGTCCCTGGCTTTTATATTCCGCTTCAAGTAGAGGACTCCCGATAAGCTGATCCTTTGTACTGCCACGGCCTTTATGACTGACAGGAAAATCTATAGCAGAGGCAATAAAGGAATTTTGTCGGGAGAAATTAAAGAGAAGCTGAATTTTCACAGTTTTTATTAGGCCTAAATGATGTAATGTTTGAGAAAAGTTTCGAGAAATTCCCCCAGTGATCCCCCCTGGCCAACCTGAAATGTCAAACTGAATAGTATCAAGTGAAGAAGAATTGCTTTCGTCAAAATTTTAGAATTTGAGCTGAGAGTGGATATATGTGTTTAGACGTTCCCTGAATCCAAAAACGTGGGTTTAGACTGATGCCTGAGTGCCTGTCTCTGCACAGACCCCGAGACCACGCAAATCGTCAAATGTTTATGAAGTTAGGCAAACAGATGCACTTTGGCTATATCCAGAACATTTATGTTTTTGTTTTTTTTGTTTTTTAAGGGTAGTTAACACAAAAAAGTCTCAACAATGTGAAAATACCTCAAAATATGTACTAACGATAATTTTGTGTACTATAGTTACTATAGTCACAAATAATATAACGCCACCCGTGTACTGTAAAACAAAAATTGTGCATAAGTTGTGGGTTTTAATGTAAAAGCCTTTAATTTTCAGCAAAACAATATATTTATAGAATAAGTCATCATCATCACCACTAAAACCAGCTTCAAACAAAGCAAATTGCAATTTCTAATTATTAGTACACAACTAATGTTTCAGAGGAAATATAAATGACTGTTTGCGATAAACATAGTCCGTTTTCTAAACGCTTTCTTCATTATTTATAACCAGTTTTTTTCATAAATGTGAAGGTTTGAAGCGTTAAAACAGCTTTTCATTAGGGTACGTGATCAAGCTGAGGCGGTCACAAGTTGTCAAAGTAAGACCCTTCAAGAGTACGAGACAGAAATCCAACGTCGCAATGAAGAATTTGAGTTCAATGTTAGTCGCGCTCTTGACTATAATGAAAATGACACGGTGTCCGACGACCAATTAATGGCAGATCAATCAGAAATCTCCAACTGCTAAACCTTTTAATTACGGAAATTTTGGATATTGTAGAAACTAATTTAATAACGTTAAATCAATCGAGTCATCCTGAAATCGCACCTAACTTTGACAATAGTGCAGCTCGCCTTCCAAAACTTGAGTTACCCAAGTTTATCGGAGACTATACGTATTGGACCACAGTTTTAATCTTTTAAATACGGCAATTCATTATAAGCCAAGTTTACCCAAGATTACAAAGTTAAATTTAGTACGCAATCTTGCTGTAAATGATTCAAACCATTATGTTGCACATAAAATCCTCATCGACCGCTATCAGAATGATCGTAGACTTCAGCTACTATATATAAAAAGAACCATGGACTTGCCGGATATTTCTGTTAAATATGTCACAGGAATCAGGCATTTTCTAAACAGCTATACGGAAAACATACAAACATTATCAGCTATCAACTGCTACATCACCAGTTCGAATCCACTACTTGTAGCTGTCCTTTTTCGTAAACTAGATTTAGAATTAGAGAAAAAGCTCGAAACTATACGTGGTGTCACCTCTAAGCATAGACACACGTTGCCAACTGTGTCTGAAATTAATGTATTCCTAAAGAGTGAATGTGATAATCATGAAGATGCAATTTGTTCCCCAGGAACACACACGCAAGATCTGCACGTATCACCAAAACCAAACAAAACTAATTATTCAAAGGGACTGGGAAACTAAAGGTTTGTTGCTTCAAATTACCATAGAACCTTTGCTTGCCCTGCATTTTTGTCAAAAACCCCTCAGGAACGGTTCAACCTAATAAAAATGCGACAACACTGCATTTTATGTTTAGGTATGCACGATTTGAAATCATGAAAGTCACAATCCACTTGCAAATTTTGTCATAAGCGGCACAAAACTCTTTTCCATCTAATAACATAGGGATAGCTCCACACAACAAATTTCTAATAATAATTAATCTAGTGCTCATAGCTCAAGATCAGATCGACCAGAAAATATTCTTCCGGACAAAACTATTACTACGTCACACAATAGCAATACAAAGGGTAATAGACTGGTTACTATCTTCTTCTTCTAATGTTCTGGAACTTTACTGGCCAATGTACGTACGAACACTGGCAATGTACAAACATTTCGAGCACTCTTGGATACTGTTAGTATGTCTCCCCTCTTAACTGAATGTGCAGCAAACCTACTTAATTCAAAACGGTATGCGTGTAATGTTGGCATCAACCAACAACTATCCAAGAATAAAAGACAAGTTTATGGGACAATCGAAAAATTATCCGGTGTTCCCATAATCACTAATCATGCCATGGTGATTCTTAATAACCTAACTACACATTTACCTAGGGTTCCAGTGTCACAGGAGGTTACTGGCCTTGCACAACAATATCAACTAGTAGATTCTAACCTTCACAGACAAAATTGCATTGATATTATATTGGGAGCAGTCATTTGTCCAATTATCTTATCAGGTTTTCAAATTCAGTTAGGTCCTGATCCGCCGTATCTGATTCAAACTCAATTTGACCACATTGTCATGGGCACTTTTCCATGTTCTCCTTCATCATCTTCAAATTCTTCATTATCTCATCATACTACTATTCCTAACGATTGCTTCCATACCACACCCAATGATAGTGAACTATTCTAGAATCTAGAATCAACGTCTCATACATTCTAATTCAGTTTTGTCGTCATCACACCGTCATCTGCTATGAAATTAAACAGATGTATCGTCAAATTCTTATTCATTCCGATGATCGTCATTATCATATGATTTTGTGAAGATTGAATACAAATCAGCCAATAAAATCGTTTCAACTTAACACTGCCACTTATGGTGTTAGTAGCTTGCCGTAAGGACTTTACATCAACTAGCGATGGATGAAGGTTAACATTTCCATAATGCCGCACATGCTTTGCTTCATAATGCATAATGCTGGTACAGACTCTATTGGAGGAGCACTTGAGCTACGAGGCCAATTACAGAAGTTACTCAAATGTGGAGTTTTTGAGCTCCGCAAACGGGTCACAGATTCTGAGCAACTGTTGCAGTACCTGCTAAAAGATCACCGAGAGTTTCCAAAATTCATCTCCAGTTCTAACCTCTCACATTTTACAGTTTTAGGACGTCACTGGTCACCAATCACTGACTCATTTTCCTATAGTGCAAAGAGTATAAACCTATCAAATTTTAAACGTACTGTATTAAGTGCCATTGCTCAAATTTACGATCCATGTGGTTTTTAACTCCTTTCATAATGACACCTAAATTCTTGATGCAATTTATTTGGACTTAAGGTTTGAGCTGGGACTCACCTCTTCCTACCGAAGTACATGATCATTGGACTCACATTGTCGCTGATTTTCACTGTCTTGGTAAAATTCATGTATCACGGACGACCTTACTTCTACAAAAAAATTTGAACTGCATGGGTCCTGTGATGCCTCAGAGAGGGGATACTCTGCTGTCATTTATTTCAGAGTGGAAGATGCTTCGTATAATTTTAACATTAGTCTGGTCGTAGCAAAAAGCACAGTGGCTCCTTTAAAGAAGGTGACGATTCCACGCCTTGAACTTTGCGCTGCACATCTATTATCCAAGTTAACTTTGTATTTTATCAACTTGTTTCCAAACTTGTTCAAATCTGGTAATATATGACTTTGGAGTGATCCCACCGTTACTCTTAGATGGATTAAGACTCCTCCATATCGAGAACCAGAACTGTGACACCACATATCAACGCAGGAAAATCCCACCGACTGTGCCTTAATAGGAATGCTCTTACCTAGTTTGGTTGTTAACAAGCTTTGGTGGAATGGCCATGTTGGCTCTCCTTACCCTCAAACAATTGGGCAGCTTAAAAATTTGTTCCTATATCTTTGGACTCAGATCTGAAATTAAAACCTGATTTACTCCCTACACTTAAATCAAACACTCAAGAAGATTGGGATTTTCTAACTAAGTTTTCATTCTCGACTACACTTATTCGAATGATGGCATTCGTGTTGCGTTTCATCAATAACTGTCGTGAATCATCACATTAACTTGGATTTCTTACAACCATTGAACTGAATGCTGCACGTACTATTTTCACTAGTACAGCAGAAACAGTCTTCTGGAAAAATTAAATTACTATCTGAACAAAAGGTGTGTCCAACAAATATCCAACGCGTTTCAACCTATTTCTTGTTAAAAAATATTCAAATTTTGGTCGGTGGACGTCTTTCACACTCAACGTTACCATTTGACGTCCGAAATCCTTTTCTGTTACCCAAACAACACAATGTCGTGAATATATCGATTGATCATTACCATCTGCAACATCTGCATGCTGGCCCACAGCTGGTACAATCCTTATTACGCCAAAATGTGTGGATATTAGGTGCAAGAAATTTGATTCGATCTCGCATCCACAAGTGCGTGATTTGTTTCAAAACCAGTTCGAAACACTCCCCTCATGGGAGACGTTACTGGATTTCTTATTACTCCACCCAGACCGTTTCCATCAACAGGTATTGATTATGCCGGACCATACACCGTCTAAATTCACAACTTGCTATCCTTTAAACAAGTCAAAGTATATATCTGCATTATCGTCTACATGACAACGAAGGCAACTCATATCGAAGTAAAATTTCATTTTAATCTACCTGCTGCCCCACATTTCGGTGGCTTGTGTGTAAATACTGTAAAAGGCGTCAAACGTAATTTGCAATGGGTTATTGGCAAGACAGTATTGACACTTTCCAAATTTATGACACTCACAGTTCGCATTGAGGCCGTGTTAAATTCAAAATCTCTAACACCTCTCTCATCAGACCCATCCAATTTTTCTGCCCTCACTCCTGGTCACTTCTTAATAGGTGGACCACTGGTGTCACTTCCAGAAAAGTCATTTATAAATACACTTTCAAGTCATCTCAAACTTTGGCAGTTGACGCAACAGCTTTTCGAGAAAATTTGGCATAGATGAACCCAAGGATACCTCCATACCCTACAATAACGGCTTAAATGGATAAATAAAAGTTGCCAAAATACCAACATTGGAGTCATACCAGTCAATACCAGTCATTGTTATGCAGCCACACTCTTGTCCTCTTCAGTTGCATTTAGTTCGCGTGGTTCGAGTATTTCCAGGAAAAGATAATATAGTCCGAGTGGTCGAAGTTCGGACATCAGCTGGATTATACACTCGTCCCGTCACGAAACTGTGCCCCCTGCCACGAGATGATACTACACGTTGAAGCACAATGTACTTCAAAGGGGCCGGTATGGTGGGTTGAGACGACTGAGCCTTGCAGTTGATCATGGTCATATGATTTAATATTTTAATTACAAAATTGTTTACAAAATTTTGTTCCATGTTCTTTTAAATAAAAATTGTTTTTCAATCGATAAAGCTAGTTTTTCTTTTGTATGCTTATGATATATCACAAGAAATATTACAAATAAGTGGTATTAACTTATTTTCAACTTTGGCCATCAGGCCTGGTCCTCCAACGCAATATCCACCAGATCCGTTCGAGACTAAATTTGGTAAAGACGTGTATTCCTACATTTGACATATCAGAGTTTCACTCGCTCACCGTCGTCCACTGTGAAAGTTACCTTCAAAACGTTCACGGAACCGTTTTTGCCATTTAAAAACTTCCTCTCCAGTCTCTATAAGTTTGAATCACCAAGTTATAGGCCTCACAAGCTGGTTTTACGAAAATATATAATTTAACGTTCGCGATCTGTTCATTAAATGCCTTTTCGCAAAATTCATCATGTTAAGGTACAGTGATATATAGAATAGGCCTGGCCAATGGCCTGTGGCCATTTCCAAAGTAGGAATTGATTTCATTTATGATAACTCTTTAGCCACAGTTAGAATAGTTTCACGTCATTATAAAAAGTATAAGCATTATATGTATTCTTTTACAAAAAACAAATAATAAGCTCAGCTACAAGTTATAAGTTCTTTTATAGTTCTTAGTTCCATCGATAGTAAAAAATTAAAATGTAAAACCTCGCTAAGCCCTAGAGTAGTGCACTATCCTTTCCCTCAATAAATCAGAAAATGCGGTATCAATGATCTCAAACGAGAGGTGAAAAATATAGTATATATAAATTCAAACTCCTATAGTTCACTTTATAACCGAACATTTGTTATACGTACCGATTTATTGTTATAATGCTAAAGAATAACTGAAATGATGTGAGCGGCAAAGTTTTGACCCTTAATGCTGGAAGGAAGGAAAAGATCTTGGAACAAATAAATTAAGCTTGGAATCCGAACTATTTGAAGCGTAAAATCCCCCATCTCCGTCCGGCTTACCTTCTCCTCCCCTCCACCCCGCCACCCGTCGTACCACAGCACCGCTCGCGCCGTCTTCTTTCACCCCGTCCTCCTGATCTCATCCAACATGACTTGTTCATCCGTGTTTGGCAATTTTATAATTTGGATACGAAGTTAGTTGTCACAGTTAGTTGTCAGTGTTTTTATTTAAGTAATATAATTGCATCAGAGAAAAAGGCCATCCAAAGCGCAAACAAGAAAAAGTAATGAATACTTCTATTTACATTATAAATAATTATTTTGTTTGTAAACTTTAAATCTGTTGAAATTACTCAAGAAACCTATATGTAATAACCTCAGTCTTAAAACACATACAGCGTAATAATACAGTAGTCTTTTTTACTATAACATTTTTGTTGTTATTAAATAGTATCATTAATAAGCATAAGGTATGTGCTGCAATGCTTGATTTATTTTATTTCCATTTACTAAGAGACAACCTATATTATTTTCCTTAACAGTTATATTTACTCAAATCAGTGTTAAAATGGTTCAAATTCCATTATTGTCTCCTAATTAAATGTAATAAAGGAATACATTTTCACGTATAAATCGTATCGTCATTTTTTATCCATAAGCTTTTGGATTACTTTTTAATGTTCCTTTCCTGAAGGCAAAGTGTTGCCATTTTTATTAGTTCATGGTACGCATTGTCTTGATGATAAATTTTTCATCGTAAAAAAAGCTCAGTAATAATGAAAATACTGGTCCATTACGTCTAATATAACTGACTACTAATACATCATGAGCAGTCAACTCTAGATAGCATGCGAGTATACAGCATACCATACCGTCGACTACTGACAGATCATGAGCGGTCACCTCTATATAGCATGCGAGTATACAGCATACCATACCGTCGACTACTGACAGATCATGAGCGGTCACCTCTATATAGCATGCGAGTATACAGCATACCATACCGTCGACTATTGACAGATCATGAGCGGTCACCTCTGGATAGCATGCGAGTATACAGCATACCATACCGTCGACTACTGACAGATCATGAGCGGTCACCTCTATATAGCATGCGAGTATACAGCATACCATACCGTCGACTATTGACAGATCATGAGCGGTCACCTCTGGATAGCATGCGAGTATACAGCATACCATACCGTCGACTACTGACAGATCATGAGCGGTCACCTCTATATAGCATGCGAGTATACAGCATACCATACCGTCGACTACTGACAGATCATGAGCGGTCACCTCTATATAGCATGCGAGTATACAGCATACCATACCGTCGACTACTGACAGATCATGAGCGGTCACCTCTATATAGCATGCGAGTATACAGCATACCATACCGTCGACTACTGACAGATCATGAGCGGTCACCTTTATATAGCATGCGAGTATACAGCATACCATACCGTCGACTATTGACAGATCATGAGCGGTCACCTCTATATAGCATGCGAGTATACAGCATACCATACCGTCGACTATTGACAGATCATGAGCGGTCACCTCTATATAGCATGCGAGTATACAGCATACCATACCGTCGACTACTGACAGATCATGAGCGGTCACCTCTATATAGCATGCGAGTATACAGCATACCATACCGTCGACTACTGACAGATCATGAGCGGTCATCCCTATATAGCATGCGAGTATACAGCATACCATACCGTCGACTTCTGACAGATCTTGAGCGGTCACCTTTATATAGCATGCGAGTATACAGCATACCATACCGTCGACTATTGACAGATCATGAGCGGTCACCTCTATATAGCATGCGAGTATACAGCATACCATACCGTCGACTATTGACAGATCATGAGCGGTCACCTCTGGATAGCATGCGAGTATACAGCATACCATACCGTCGACTACTGACAGATCATGAGCGGTCACCTCTGGATAGCATGCGAGTATACAGCATACCATACCGACGACTATTGACAGATCATGAGCGGTCACCTCTATATAGCTTGCGAGTATACAGCATACCATACCGTCGACTACTGACAGATCATGAGCGGTCACCTCTATAGCATGCGAGTATACAGCATACCATACCGTCGACTATTGACAGATCGGTCACCTTATATCCGTCGACCATACGCATACTGACAGTCATACGGTCATCATAGTATATACCATACGTCACTCTTCAATACATCACATCACACATGACAAACAGTATCAGACTACTGACATAGCGAGTATACAGCATACCATACCGTCGACTACTGACAGATCATGAGCGGATACCATACCGTCGACTACTGACAGATCATGAGCGGTCACCTCTGGATAGCATGCGAGTATACAGCATACCATACCGTCGACTATTGACAGATCATGAGCGGTCACCTCTGGATAGCATGCGAGTATACAGCATACCATACCGTCGACTACTGACAGATCATGAGCGGTCACCTCTGGATAGCATGCGAGTATACAGCATACCATACCGTCGACTACTGACAGATCATGAGCGGTCACCTCTATATAGCATGCGAGTATACAGCATACCATACCGTCGACTATTGACAGATCATGAGCGGTCACCTCTGGATAGCATGCGAGTATACAGCATACCATACCGACGACTATTGACAGATCATGAGCGGTCACCTCTGGATAGCATGCGAGTATATAGCATACCATACCGACGTCTATTGACAGATCATGAGCGGTCACCTCTGGATAGCATGCGAGTATACAACACATTTTTCGTGATCAAATTGTTTAAATAACAGGTTACTAACCTTAATATCCGTCGATCCAATTCAACTTGTCACTATTGTCTGTGACCCAGGGTTTCGAACTCACAGGTTCTTTTTCAAACTAATGTCATTGTTCACTCCATTGGAGGTCGTTCTATTCTCTTCTCATGAGCGGTCACCTCTGGATACATGCGAGTATACAGCATCACCATACATACCGTCGACTAGTGACAGATCATGATCGTCCACCTCTGGATCTGCAATGCATATACAGCAAACCAAGACCGACGACCTACTGAGTATACAGCATACCATACCGTCGACTATTGACAGATCATGAGCGGTCACCTCTGGATAGCATGCGAGTATACAGCATACCATACCGTCGACTACTGACAGATCATGAGCGGTCACCTCTGGATAGCATGCGAGTATACAGCATACCATACCGTCGACTATTGACAGATCATGAGCGGTCACCTCTGGATAGCATGCGAGTATACAGCATACCATACCGTCGACTATTGACAGATCATGAGCGGTCACCTCTGGATAGCATGCGAGTATACAGCATACCATACCGTCGACTATTGACAGATCATGAGCGGTCACCTCTGGATAGCATGCGAGTATACAGCATACCATACCGTCGACTATTGACAGATCATGAGCGGTCACCTCTGGATAGCATGCGAGTATACAGCATACCATACCGTCGACTACTGACAGATCATGAGCGGTCACCTCTGGATAGCATGCGAGTATACAGCATACCATACCGTCGACTATTGACAGATCATGAGCGGTCACCTCTGGATAGCATGCGAGTATACAGCATACCATACCGTCGACTACTGACAGATCATGAGCGGTCACCTCTGGATAGCATGCGAGTATACAGCATACCATACCGACGACTATTGACAGATCATGAGCTGTCACCTCTGGATAGCATGCGAGTATATAGCATACCATACCGTTGACTATTGACAGATCATGAGCGGTCACCTCTGGATAGCATGCGAGTATACAGCATACCATACCGACGACTATTGACAGATCATGAGCTGTCACCTCTGGATAGCATGCGATCAAGCTGACAAGCTGACAAGTTGAATTGGATCGACGGATATTAATGTTAGTAACCTGTTATCTATTATCCACCAATTCAGGAGGCTTACAAATAAAATGAACAAATTGTTTAGTATTTTTATTTTCAGACAAAATGTATAAAAATATACAACATAAAGACTTAAAATAATATCTAATGGTTAGTGAGCTGAAGATCTTCACTCGCTTTGGCACTTATCCACCAACATTTGGCAGCTGCTTGGAAGATAAGACATTTCAGGATTAATGAATAGGGAAAAGCATCAAGTTATTTTTGAATTGTAATTTTTCCAGTATACTGTTTGTATCCTTTCAAATACCACTGACCTACGTACTCAGCGAATTTCAAAATCAATGATATATAAATAATGAAACAAGTATATGACAAAATTGATCAATGATTGTAATGGTGAAAGATAAAATTTGAGATTTAAAAAAATGACATGGCAAAAATACAATAAACCCATTTTTGTGGTTCAACCCCCCCCCCATTCAGATTAACCGATATGTCTGGTTTATGAACTTGTCCAACCAAGTGTAGGAATACACGTCTATACCAAATTTGGTCTCGATCGGACCATTTTTACGAGAGTTATCGTGTTCACAGACACACACACAAATATATATATATATTATATTAAAATAATTTAACCAAGTACCCGTATAAATACCACAGTAGTGTACATTATAAAGGGTACTTGGTTCAATTATTTCAATATAATAATGTTAGTAGCCCTATTAGATGAAAAATAAAATGAATGATGAAAATAATCAGTAATATAATAATATAATATATATTATATATATAATATAATCATTTTATATATATATATATATATATATATATATATTTAACGACTATTGTTTTTGGTCTCTGAGAACCTAAAGACAAAAAAATAACATGGTCCCATTAGACCTACGATATTAGCTTATTCCCTGTGGGAAATTCGCTAAAACAGATAGTATATTTTTTTTAAACTGTCGTATGTAGTTGTTATATCCTTGAACTTTATATACATACCTGTAACTGAGAAAATAAAGAGTGCTTTTCAAAAGAACAATAGAATATACTTTTATTCATTACAATTCCATGTTTTGAAGAACAATGTAAACACCAACTAAATAAACACAAATAAACAACAGATGGTTTGTTTTGTTTTAGTCTTTGACACTAGGGGATAAGTTGGTAAGATACAACAGTTCTTCCCCACTAAGAAGATTTCAAAATTAATTTAGAATCGTACGTAATCATTAAGTCTCCCATGGTTTCGATCTCCTTGGTTCTGGAAGTCTATCTTCATTTATTCCTTCTTCATTTGTTTGTTCTGGCTCTCTGTTAACTCTCTGTGGAATCCTTGGAACATCGAACAATTCAGGAACACCCCTTTCACTTTCAGGTTTTTTAATTGAACCTGATAATGATGAGAGCCAAATTTCTTCTTTATCGTTCCAAACTCCCATGTAGGCGGGTTATTCAAAAATGTCCTCACTTGGGTCCTCTCCCCCACTTGAAATGAACGTCTTGGTTCTGGTATCAATACCCGTTCTGGTTTGTAGGGAAAAATTGAATCAAGGGGATCCTGATTTTTCTATTGAGATACAACTCTGCAGGAGATTTTCCACATATGGGAGGTGTTGCTCTGTATCGAAAAAGAATATCCTGAACCTTCTTAGTAATAGGAGTTGGGTCACTTGAGGCTGATTTCAGCCTGTTTTTGAGAGTCTGGACATTTTGTTCTGCCAGACCATTAGTAGCTGGATGGCCAGGAGCTATGAACTTTTGAAAAATGCCATTAGCTTTGCAGTATGATTTAAATTCCTCACTTTGAAAATTTGATGCATTGTCCGATACCAACACTTGAGGATAGCCATGAGTTGAACAAATACTTTCTAAAAAAGAGATTGTGGAAGAATTTGTGGGTGTATCTCTGAGAACTTTTACCTCAGCCCATTTAGACTTGGCATAAACAACTAGCAGAAAAAAATTATTTTGAAATGGACCAGCAAAGTCTACATGGACCCTTTCCCAATTCTCCTCAGGAGGTTGCCAAGGATGAACTGGAACCTTTGGTGGATTTGATCGAACCAGCGCACAATTTTCACAGCCTTTTACCAATCGTTCAATATCACGATCAATATTTGGTATAAAAATGTCATCTACAGAACTTTTTATGTGGACTGGTGGTTCCTTATTTTAACAATTATTTAAAAAATCGAGTTCCTTAAGATTGATCTGCAACTCTCGAATCCACTGACGCCCTAAAAGAGAATCATGCCCATTTGGAACTATGTATAGCTCTCCAAAAAAGTGCTTACCATTATAAGACATTTCAACAAAGCTTTTCCCTAACGGCTGAATTATATTACCAGAATAAGACCTGAAAACAGTGGTGGATTTTTTAATCGGAACATTCTGCTTAAATTTCCGAAAGTCATTGACAGACAAAAGACTATACTGTGCACCTGAATCGACCTCAAATCGTTGGTTTTTGCCATTTAGCTGGACACTGATGAAATAATTGCCACTATCACCAACTTCAAATAAATCCATAATCGTAAGAACATTGTTTATTCCATATGGTTGATTGTTCACTCCAATGGAGGTCGTTTCAATTCTCTAACAATACATCACATACACCCAATTATACAAAACAGTAAAATTTAAACTAACTAGGTACAAGTTTGGCCGGCCAGTTTCTACATTCCAAACTGGATACCATACCGTCGACTACTGACAGATCATCTTTGACACTAGAGGGGATACGTTGGTAAGATACAACAGTAATGCATGTAAAATGTGATGGATATCGAACAGTTTTGTTTTTATTAACGACATCGAACTGGTACAAACATAACCCCTTCAAAGTAAACTACACCTTTTAAATAAAAATGATTATCGAAATATAACATTATACAAAAAAATGATTTCTCATATCCACTATTCATTCATATTTCCCATATTTAATTTCATTTTCCCGTATATGCAAATATAAGCTACTATCCGTTAGAACTAGGAATAGGTGTATTCTTTACGAGCAGGCCTACAGTAGTTTTGACAGTGTAGCGTATTTTATTTTCGGAGAGCAGATCACAATGTTTCAAAGCCGAATCGTGATTTTCAAATGAAATGAAAAAGTTTAACGTACTCCGAATCAAAAATAAATATTTCAGTTACCGTACACAGAAAGTACAAAATAACATTTACTGGCTGCTCTGAATGAGAATTTATAAGTATTCCCTGCTTGAACGTAGAGATTTTATCCAGACACAGAACACAGAGCCGGAGTTTCCCCATTATATCAAGTTAAGTGAATTCCAACGCCTTAGCAGACGATGAATGAATGTTCCTCATTCTTGTGCCCCTCTGGGATCTGGTGCATTCATTTTCATAAACTCTATGATAAAAAAATAGGATTAAAAATTTAAACATTAAAACATTTAAAGCTTTAATGAACTCATGTATTCAACTTGATTGAACGTAAATGATAGAAGGTGAATTTTTATAGTACCGTAATAACTGTAAAAATTCAAATATCTCAGTTATTGTTTTTCGTTTTAATACAAATTGTAGGGTTTTAAGTATAATTGGGTATATACAGGGTGATCAACTCAAGATACCAGTTTCCGATACCATTGGGGTATCGGATTTTACATATTTGAAATACTTTACAGTATCAGAAATTCGCGTGATCAACTCAAGGAAGCCGCCATTGGAATATCGGAAACTGTAAGATTTAGAGAAAACATTAAACGGGGAATATTCCTTAATTATTTTTGAAGACGATAAAAAATATTAATTTCATTATTAGTAGGAGCACTGAAAGTTTCAGAAATTCGCGTGATCAGCTCAAGGAGGCCACAATTGGGATATTGGAAACTGTAAGATGTAGAGAAAACTATTAAGGCGATTTTTAATCGCCTCAATTGTTTAATTAATTTAAATATTTCTTTTTTTTTCAAAATATTACTTTTAAATTTAAACATATAAATTTCTTATGAAAACCCCTATATTTAATATGGTTTTCGATTTTTCATAAAGTTTAAAGACTTTTTATTCTTGGTACTTTTTTAATAAACATCACAAGTTGACCACTTGTAGCGCTAATAATTTAGGAATCCATTAAATATGTCGCGCGAATTTATTAATTGACATTTGGATCAGTACGAAAAATTCTCCAGAAACACAATTACTACGCTTATAAATTTACACCAGTTCAAGCCTTAATGCCTGGCGATAAAGTGAGGAGGCTGACTATGTGCTTGGCTGTCTGAGCAGTTTAATAACAACCCTGGCTTCCTATATAGCATCATTTGGACAGATGAAACCAACTTCTCCAATAATGGCATGTACAACCAAAAGAATAGCCATTACTGGTCAAAAGAGAACCTCTGGCAGTGAAAGAGCGCAACCATCAAGTTAGATTCTCCATAAACTGTTGGTGTGCCATATTAGGCAATCGTGTCTTGGCTGTGCACTTTTACAACGGACATCTCACTGGGGCCCGGTACATTCAACTATTAGAGGATGTTTTGTTTTCCGCTATCGACGATTTGCCGCTGCATGTAAGAGGGCAACTTATGTTCCAGCAGGACGGAGCTCAGCTACACAACGATCAAAATGCCACCAGCTTTCTGAATCGTCACTTTCAAGATAGGGTAATATCTACTAATGGAAATGTAGCTTGGCCAGCATGGTCCCTGTACCTAACTCCACTAATTTTTTTCTGTGGGGATTCTTGAAGGACAAACTCTATTCAAAAAGGTATGATACGGTGGAAGAATTGTGAAACTCGGTAATGGACATTTTGCACAGCATTCACCATAACACGTTTGCACGAGAAGTGAATGACTTCGAAGTGAAAGCGCACGCAAGTATTTATGTTTATGGAGGACACTTCGAACACATGCTTTAATTCATTGTCGTTAAATAAGTATTTTTCCAGTATAATAAATTATTTTCTAGATTAAAAAATGTATTTTTTTGCAACCAACATAATTTTGATTTGAATTTCATAGTCTATAAATGGCTAAACACAACTGTGTAGTAATTACTAAAATGAGAATTTCAAAAATATTTACCACAAGTGTAAAAAAGGTTTTAAAGTTTTATAAAAAATTCAAATCTTTAATTAAAAAAAGGGGTTTCTATAAGAATTTTCGAAGTTTCCAACATGACGAGAATTTCTGAAACATTCAGCGCTCCTAGTTGCTAAACGGTCAAGGTTATCAAAATAAGACCAAGAGTAAAACAGTCTTAAAATTCCATGTTAAATCCAAATCCATAATAAAAAACAGGGAAATTTATAAAATTAGAAATTTCAAAGTTGACCGCCATTTTTCAAAATGGCGGCCATATTTTGAAAAACAAAATTAATGATTTTTATCGCTTTAAAAAATTAAGAAATGTTCCTCGTTTAATGTTTTCTCTAAATCAACAGTTTCCGATATCCTAATGGTGGCCTCCTTGAGTTGAGCTGTATATGGTTAGGCCAATTACTTCTTTCCAAGATTGATTTAAACCTGTATTTTGTTTTTTGGTTTTTTTACTACGCTGCAGCTGCATTTATTCCCGTAGCGGAGCGTGAGTGTTTTGTATATAGTATTTCGGGATAAAACTTTGTCAATCGGTTGCTTTCATCCAGTGAGGAAGAGATGCTCTTTTACACATAGAATCACGCAATTATCCATTAATTCATGTCCTAATGCCGTAAACGATGTTGATGGCACTGAATCTTTATTTTTACTTTCTCCCCTTATTCTTAGTATATAGAGTGTATTGCTTCGTCAGTTTTTGAATTTCAGTTGAGAGTGGAACTATTCTGAGGCTCCCTTAATTCGAAACGGAAGTTTGCCGACTGATGTATGTCTGTGTACAGACCCTGAGATCAAACCAACGTCCGGATTTTATGAAATAAGGTACACGGGTGCACTTTTTCAATACCTCCCGATAATTTTTTTATATTTTTTGCTTGATTCTTGTGTGGATTACCTCGAAAACCCATTGAAAATATGAAAAATACAGTTCTTTCTAATTCTACTCTAATTAGTTCGATTAGAATTTCATATCTTTGTTTGAAATTGTTGATGGTAGATCTATGTTATTTACATTTTTACTGCGGACATTTTCCATCACAGTTTTATGTAAAACAAAGTTTCACGACGTTTCGGAATATGGAATCTGATCCCGTCCTCAGGCGAACTAATATCTAAAACATAGCTCAATTAACACATAATTAGGACTAAGCCGGTATAAGGCTGAAAAAAAACATTTAAAGCAGTCAAAAACATACAAACTAACCATTTACTTACCATTACACACATAAAAAACAAAACACGTCCACTTGTCACGGAGACTCAAAGACAAACTGTTGTCTTTCAAAGAAAGGAGTCAAGGAGTTACAAGATAAGGAGTATAGACTAATCAGAACTTAGCCTCCATGTGTTTGTTGTCTTTCAAAGAAAGGAGTCAAGGAGTTACAAGATAAGGAGTATAGACTAATCAGAACTTAGCCTCCATGTGTTTGTTGTCTTTCAAAGAAAGGAGTCAAGGAGTTACAAGATTAATCAAGATGTGTTTGTTGTCTTTCAAGGGAGTCGGAGGTTATCAAGTAGGAGTAGACTAATCAGAACTTAGCCTCCATGTGTTTGTTGTCTTTCAAAGAAAGGAGTCAAGGAGTTACAAGATAAGGAGTATAGACTAATCAGAACTTAGCCTCCATGTGTTACTGTTCTTCTCAGGGCAAAGTTTTTGTTGTTGTTTTCACTCCTCCACATATGTCGATGTTTTTCTACCCTGTCTGTCGTACTTTCGTCTGTGGTTGGAAGTAACATTCATATCTGATTGTATTCATTTCTAATTGCTTCTCAAAGTGCCATTGTAAATGTTCAATAAGTTGGAAGTTTAATCGCACCCTTATGGGACCAAGACAACTGTTGTCTTTGAGTCTCCGTGACAAGTGGACGTGTTTTGTTTTTTATGTGTGTAATGGTTAGTGAATGGTTTGTTTGTAAGTTTTTGACTGCTTTAAAATTTTTGTTTTCAGCTTTATACCGGCTCAGTTCAGATTATGTGTTAATTGTGTTATGTTTTAGATATTAGTTCGCATGAGTACGGGATCAGATTCCAGATACCGAAACGTCGTGAAACTTGGTTTTACGTAAAATCATGATGGAAAATGTCCGCAATAAAATTCCATTGTTTATAGTTAGTTATTAAAACGAAAAATAGTTTCACAATCTCTATAAAACCAGCTCAAAAATTAAACAGATTTGTGTTTTGAGTCATCAGTTTACGTCTAACGGTTCCTGAGAAAAGTGCAATTTACTATCCGTGGCAATACATAGTACGTTGCCTGAGAGCACCCAATGTTATGTTTAAGATGAATATTTTAAAAATAAATTTCTTCCCTATTTTTTAACCGTTTTCCATGAAACCTGGGATGCTGTGTGAGATCACTAAAAATATTGGTATTATATATAGTTGGGGAGGGTTTGTCCCCAAAACCATTGAACAATTGTTTACCTTATTTTTTAGGTTGTTGGTTTAGGAAATTGGACTATCATATTTAAAACGATTGAACTTAAATGATACTAAAATAAATATTAAAATATTTTTTTATAAAAACCTAAAAGGTTATTTTTTTACTTAAGAGATAGTATGTGTCAGTGAAATTGTCTTTAAACGTACTCCTTTCAACACAATTATAAATTAGTAATACATTGAATATTCTTATGCTATTCTAATATTTATACTTCAATAGTTTAAATTTTAAATGCATATGTTTTCCTGAAAAGATAAAATAATATTGTTCTTGCTTAAGCAATAACGGTAGTACCGCCTGTATCAACGACCATTACTCGTAGGCTATTATCCAAGAATCCAACAACACATTCATGGTTTTAACCATAAACTATAATTTGCTACGTTATAAAACAAATGGATGCAAGGGCAAGGGGTAGCGATAAGCTGAAATGGAAAAAGTTTGAAAGATCAGCACAACCCGGTTGACTTGATTCACCCACCATGTATTTGGGGCAGCGTATTTTTCTTGAGAAGTGCCGCTTGGAACTTTATGGCGTTCTGATCAATACGGATGGAAAGTAATTTTGGGAAATGGAACTTATAGGGACAATAAAAGAAAGTATAATAATCTATTATTGAGTAATATATTAAATTTACTTAGATTTGTAAATTTTTATAAAAAAATTTATATAAATAAATATATATATATATATATATATATATATATATATATATATATATATATATATATAGAGGGGAGACAGTTGTATCTTGGACCACTATTTACTTTTAATTTCATTACACTTAGAGGGTTTGAAATTACACAACTTAAACGATATCCAGCTATACTTAAAACCTTTCTGAACAACGTGACATATTATTAAATGGTATATTTGCATATCTTAAGTCAAGAAAAATTGAAAACGTTTGGTATGTAAAGTGTTCCATGGTACACTATGTTCGTGTACCTTGGGACCACCTTGCACCACTCCTCTCCACCTTTATCACTTAACTTCTTCTTCGTCGCTGTCCCCGTTATCAGTGGAAACAAGACTTAACCGGTCATCCGAGTCAGATGAGGAGCTTGACTCCTGTTTGATTAGGTTCGCCTTATTCGTTTGCTTTTTCTTAATATTGATTTTTTTCTTCTTTTCCTTAACCTCAAATAAACTTCCAAGGTCTTTAGAAACATTTTTTCTTTTATTGAATTAATTTTTTCTTATAATTGAAAAAAGATGAGCATAAAAGATGAAAATGATAGTGGAAGACAAGAAACGGCTGATGATGAGGTGGATGGTCCAGGGTCTAAGGACGAGCCACAGGGCATTGCTGAGGTGGATGGTTCAACATTAGGATGAGTCACAGGGTCAGAGCTTATTAAAGTGGAAGGTTCTGTGCTTGAAGCATCCATAGGCCTGTCAGTCACATAAGAGCAAAATAAATCTTCATCGGTGAAAATGTCTTCATCAAATGGGAATATTCCCAATTTCCTAAATCCAGACATAACATTGCTTGGTGTGAATGCTCTTGGATAAGCTGTACCTAGGGCTTCTGCGACACTATATATATCAAAGGTCTTTCCCTTGTTGTTAAGCAGCCATGCCTCAACAGCTTGATTATAGTAAGTCTTAAGTGGACCGTACACAGTTAGATCTAAGGGCTGTAGCTTGTGGGAAGTATGGGGGGGGATACGTAACCATCACAACGCCTGCGTCAGATGTCTTGTCAAGGGCCTCTGGAGGAAGGTGGGTCTCGTGATTGTTCAAAATCAATAAAACAAGGTCATATTTTGAACCCTTAACCGTGTTCAAAAAGTGATCTAGAAATTTATTGAAGGTCCCTTCATTTGACCACACAGAAGGATTGGCAGCCCCAATATAACCTGCCGGCACCCCAAATAGCATCCTATCTTTTAAATGGACGCGGGGAAAATCAACATAGGGGGCAATGAATTACCAACTGCATTTACAGCAGCAATCATTGTCACTAAGGACCCTCTTACAGCCAAAGTAGCACTGCCTATCTGTTTTACCCCCTTTGGAGCAACTATTTTGGATTACCCTTGAACCGTGCTGAGTCCCGTTTCATCCAAGTTCCAAATTTTTTCGGGTGTAATAGGACCGTATTTTCGGTGAACTTCTTTTAAATTAGTGTAAAAAAGCCGGATATTTATCCTGTTGAAGCTGGTCATACGACTCAAGCTTGTCACTTCTGGTTTACGAACTGACAACTGCCTGTGTCTATTCAAAAATCCTCTCATCATAAAAACTCACATAAAAAACAAAACACATGTAGCAATGTCTTGTACCATGGACCAGCGCTTCAAGGTACAGGATGATGTTTGTATCCAATATACACGATGTTCTGACTTTTAGCAAATATGGCCGCCTACACAAAAGGACCTAACCAATTTAGAAAACAAAGTCGGCAATTTACTCCCCTAAAAGGGCGTTATACATGTAGTATGCCAAACGACTTCCTAGCGCTATCTTCCCAGAAGCACAGCCACTTAACTGACACACTTAAATTTTACTTTTATAACTTGAAATCAATTTTTGCAAAGCAAACCCACAAACAACCTCTGACGACTTTTGAACTCAAAAGGGGCACTCGCTTGACTACAGTAGTCGTAATGTTTCTACAGGAGTCCGCCAGAAAGCGCCACTTATTGAATATGCTTAATGGTCCAAGGTACAACAGTCTCCCCTATATATATATATATATATATATATATATATATATATATATATATATATATATATATATATATATATATATATATATATATATATATTACCAAACCTTGCTCAACCTTGCAAACCTTGCACGTATTATAGTATTGGATGAATCTAATATAGCATGTGGGCCGAGTGAACACTTCTGTTTCTGAACTCAAATTTCTTGATGTTTGCGTTTGTCAAGAATCAGCATTCCACAATATGTAAGGTACATATAATATTTCTTCTCTTTTCAAAACGTAAAATAGTACAAACCAAGATCAAAATACATTAACCATTTATGTCATAACACTGTAAATTATAAGTTTGTTAAAATAAATTTTTTTTTAAAACGTACACATAACTAAATTAAATAAGTTACAATTATTTCACCCACATTACCCTTAAAATAAACGCGAGGGTGTCAGTCTGTTAAAGTGTATTAAATTTAAAGATATAAAGGCATAAACATGTTCGTGTCCTCCGTAAGATTAGCACTAATCCGAGTTATGTGCTCAAGACACTTTTTAACTTTCTTCAAAAGGCTATGTTTTGAGGCTTTGTAATTTTCGATTAGGAAGTTCTTGTGTTCTATTACAACCATAAATGATATCAGCACATTACAGACACATACAATACGAAGTATATTCCTCCATTTTCTAGGATTTGACGTGAATCACTCGACTTCTGGACACTTGGTAGAGACTTGTCAGTTCATCATTCGTATTGTACATGTATTATGTGCGCAAATATTTTGTTCAACGATTCTCAGAACAAATCGAGGCTGGCAAATTTTTACTGGTTTTCATGGGTCACTGATTTTTTTATACATTAACGAATTAAAATATATTAAATAATATTATTTTCAAAGAAAGTAGTCAATGGGTTACGAGATAAGGAGTTAGATAAGGAGCCTCCATGTGTTACTGTTTATCTCAGGGCAAAGTTTTTGTTTTCACTCCTCCACATATGTCGATGTTTTTCCTCCTTGTCTCTCATGTTTTCGTCTATGGTAGGAAGAAACATTCATATCTGACTGTATTCACTCAAAATTATTTCTCAAAGTGCCATTGTAAATTTTCAATAGGTTGAAAGTTTGAACGCACCCTTAGGGTCCATGATGTTCGCTCAGAGGCTTTCATGTCCTTGAAAGATCCATAAAATTGAATTTTGATTTAGATCACTTAGTACATAAACCACAGAAGAATTATGCATTATGTAGACCATTAGGTCTAAACACTGTCTCCCTGATTTACCAGTTTCGTCATCTATATTAGAAACAAAATTATACTGTAAACAAATTTCACAATATTGATCACAAACACATGACATTCCTCATTTATAATGAAAATAACACACCATAAGTATAATAATATACGAATAAATGTACGATTTAAATTATTTTAACAAATTAAACTATTTCAATATTTTATCATATTTGAAAATTTTAACTAACGAGATGTACGCAGCACGGTAGTGTGAGTAGAGCTAATTTCATAGAACTTATATTATTCCTATCGTAGTAATCGACTTGTGGTCTACTGAATACGCTGGTCTGCTGCAATAAGCAGTTTTACATGATGTATATAAAGGCTGATAACTAAAAAAAATACATACCGATTTTTTAAATTATGTCGATAATTAAACTGGTTGTACCAATTTATCTATTTTCCGTAAGAATTACATGGATAATAAATACGGAGGTTTGCCGCCGTAAGAAATATTAAATTTTGAGATTGTATAGATTTAATGATAAAACTTGCATACCAAATTACAGAAGAATATTTAAGTAAATACGATTGTGTTATTGAATTTTAGTTTATCTCCAAAACATTAACATTATACAACGTACTGTGTTTAGCGTTTTAAATATCTAAGTAACCAAATGACCTCGGGTCATGATTAAAAATACTAAATTGTGTGTTTTTGGGCTAATTCATTAATAAAATGCAAAATTTATTTTTGTTTATTTTTGGACATAAATAAATTGAAACCCCCATTTTGGGCGTAAAACCCAAAAGTGTATTTAAGAGGTCCAATATGTTTCCGGACAAACTCATCTAAGATTTAGCAGAAAGACGCAATTCTACAGAATTTGATAATGATCAGACACTAATTGCGGCCGTTACCGTGAAGACGCACACGCAAACATACACACACACACACACACACACACACACACACACACACACACACACACACTACATACATACACACTCACAGATATATATATATATATATATATATATATATATATATATATATATATATATATATATATATATATATATATTTATATTTATTTATTTTTGATCGTTCACATATTAAGGCTACTAATATAATTACGAAATGAATCATGCCAGAGAAACCTTTTAGCGAATTTCCCATAGCGAAGAAGCTATTACTGTAGGTCTCATGGAAAGACTTAAGCCCCGGACCATGTTTTTTTCTTCTTTAGGTGCCAAAAGTAGACCAAAACCAATAGTCGTTAAAATTTATATATACATACATATATATATATATATATATATATATATGTGTGTGTGTGTGTGTGTGTGTGTGTGTGTGTGCGTGTGTGTGTGTGTGTGTGTGTGAACAAGATAACTGTTGTAAAAATGGTCCAATCGAGACCAAATTTGGTAGAGATAATGTTTATCTTATGGAAGATAAGGAAAAATTGATATTTCACACATCAATTAATATTTTTGGATGAAACTTGATATTTAGCTTCATGTTTATATGTTGGCCAAATAAAAAATAAATACAATTTTATACATAGTATGGTTATTATAATAATCAGCTGTTATATATATTGCCTTACGGATTTTATATCCGTATTACAGTTAGGTTTGGTTTAGGTATAGGTTGGATTATAAAATCGTGAATCAATCCACTCAGATTTATTGGTTTTGTGGGAATGTTATTACTGTAATATGTTTTATCGTTTCAGTACTATTATTCACTATACCGCGACCCAGAATATCTACACAACGAAGCCCAATGCTACAAAACTTGGTCAAAACATGGCCAATCTTAAAGTTAACTAGATTGGCCATGTTTGAGTGCCAAAATGAGTCACTATCATTTTCCAAGTTGGATAACATAACCTCAAAGCAATCAAGACATACTATCATCTGATGTTTTTTTTTAATTTTTAAATTCGGGTTAAAGAGAGACACTTGTTGATAGCCATTGGGACAAAAAATCCAGAATGGTGATAACACTGCAGACTCTGACGGTCTCTTCAAATGGCAGGGACACTTCAGACTCTGACGGTCTATTAAATTGGTGCAGACACTGCATACTCTGACAAACTTGAAATGGCGGGACACTGCATACTCTGACAAACTTGAAATGGCGGGACACTGCATACTCTGACAAACTTGAAATGGCGGGATACTGCAGACTCTGACAAACTTGAAATGGCGGGATACTGCAGACTCTGAGAGTCTCTTCAAATGGCAGGGACACTAAACACTCTGACGGCCTTTTCAAATGACAGGGACACTGCAGATTCTGACGGTCTTTTCAAATGGTAGGGACACTGCAGACCCTGACGGTCTATTGAAATGGTGCGGACGCTGCAGGCTCTAACGGTCTATTGAAATGGTGCGGACGCTGCAGACTCTGACGGTCTATTGAAATGGTGCGGACGCTGCAGACTCTGACGGTCTATTGAAATGGTGCGGACGCTGCAGACTCTAACGGTCTATTGAAATGGTGCGGACGCTGCAGACTCTGACGGTCTATTGAAATGGTGCGGACGCTGCAGACTCTGACGGTCTATTGAAATGGTGCGGACGCTGCAGACTCTGACGGTCTATTGAAATGGTGCGGACGCTGCAGACTCTGACGGTCTATTGAAATGGTGCGGACGCTGCAGACTCTGACGGTCTATTGAAATGGTGCGGACGCTGCAGACTCTGACGGTCTATTGAAATGGTGCGGACGCTGCAGACTCTGACGGTCTATTGAAATGGTGCGGACGCTGCAGACTCTGACGGTCTATTGAAATGGTGCGGACGCTGCAGACTCTAACGGTCTATTGAAATGGTGCGGACGCTGCAGACTCTGACGGTCTATTGAAATGGTGCGGACGCTGCAGACTCTGACGGTCTATTGAAATGGTGCGGACGCTGCAGACTCTGACGGTCTATTGAAATGGTGCGGACGCTGCAGACTCTGACGGTCTATTGAAATGGTGCGGACGCTGCAGACTCTAACGGTCTATTGAAATTGTGCGGACGCTGCAGACTCTGACGGTCTATTGAAATGGTGCGGACGCTGCAGACTCTAACGGTCTATTGAAATGGTGCGGACGCTGCAGACTCTGACGGTCTATTGAAATGGTGCGGACGCTGCAGACTCTGACGGTCTATTGAAATGGTGCGGACGCTGCAGACTCTGACGGTCTATTGAAATGGTGCGGACGCTGCAGACTCTGACGGTCTATTGAAATGGTGCGGACGCTGCAGACTCTAACGGTCTATTGAAATTGTGCGGACGCTGCAGACTCTGACGGTCTATTGAAATGGTGCGGACGCTGCAGACTCTAACGGTCTATTGAAATTGTGCGGACGCTGCAGACTCTGACGGTCTATTGAAATGGTGCGGACGCTGCAGACTCTAACGGTCTATTGAAATGGTGCGGACGCTGCAGACTCTGACTATGACTCTGTCATATTTTTTAGACAAACAAAGCACACCATTGTTAATAACTTAAAATTAATTGAACACAAAACAGACACACACGATCTCGAAAACAAAAACAAGGGCAAAAACAATTCATGGTTAATGCATATTAATATCCGAAGTTTAGTAAATAAAATAGATGAGTTGTTAGCTTACTTAGAGTCTATGCAGAATAAAATAGATATACTATGTATAACAGAGCATTGGTTGTTGGAAGACAATTCAGAAATATTAAATAGACTAATAGAATGGGAATTGATATCATTTTATGGGAGATCAGATAGCATAAGGGGAGGGGCATTGGTAGCTGTGCGGAAAAATTTGCAGGCAAAATTACGAGACGACATTGTTGCCCTCTCTGTGGAGAGTGTTATTGAATGTGCCGCAGCCGAAATTTCTGGTAACACGAAATCGCACTCTATGGTTGTAGTGGCGACATACCATCCACCAAATGGGAATAAAGATGTGTTTTTGGAGTCATTGGACAAAATTCTAAATATTCTGTCTAAGGAGTCTAAACATAAAGAAATAGTTTTATGTGGCGATTTAAATATAGACGCGCTGTCCAATTCATTATTCAAAAACGAGTTATTTTGCTTATTGGAATCTCATGGTTTGACTTCTCACATTAAACAGCCAACGAGAATAACAAATCAGTCGGAAACCTGTATTGATTACATAGTAACGAATAAGCGTAATTCAGAAACTAAAGTTATTGAACTGGGTTTGTCGGATCATAACGCGCAGCTACTGAGGCTTCCAAGCGATGAGGACACAAATAAGAAGTGTATGAATAAGAGTATATATAAGAGGGTGTTTTCTCACAAAAACAAAGTAGAATTTAAGAATTCCTTATCTAAAATTAATTGGGAAAATAAAATAGATTATAGAGGAGATGTAAATATAACCTTTGATATATTTATGAACACACTGTTATTACATTTTGAAGAACATTTTCCAAAAAGAACTACTCAAAATAAAAAACAAAAAAAACCCTGGCTTACTTTAGGTTTACAAACATCTTTAGACAACAAAAGAATTATGAGTATGGAATTCAAAAGAACAAAAAGTCCTGAATTCATAAGTTATTATAAACAGTATGTAAAGCTTTTACGAAAGTTAATACAGGTCTCAAAAAAAATCTGTTATGACAGGGATATTCTAAAATCTCAAAATAAGCCCAAAACAGTGTGGAACATAGTAAAAAAAGAGACCGGAAAACAAACAAAGAAAAGGGATATAAGTTATTTACTTATTGATGGTAAAAAAATGTTTGATAAACTGGCCATCTCTGAGCACTTCAATAGTTTTTTTATCGATGAGCCCTCAAATTCAGCCCCCTTGCCTTCCGTAGAAAACTCTCTGAATAAACTTAAACTCTTCACCCCATCAGTTACTGCCTCTATGTTTTTGACTCCTACTGATGAACAAGAGATTGTTGGCATTATTCAGTCATTAAAAAATAAACACTCATACGGATGGGATGGTATTTCTTCGAATCTGTTAAAGTACTGTGGTGTTGAATTGGCATACCCATTGTCTATTCTAATCAATCAGTCTCTAGTGCAGGGAAAATTTCCAGAGAAACTCAAATTCGCCACTATTCAACCGTTGTACAAAAAAGGAGAGCACTCATCAGTCGCAAACTATCGTCCTATTGCCTTGGTTCCAACTCTATCAAAACTTTATGAGAAAGTTGTTCTCTCCCGCCTATCTAATCATCTTTCTAAGTTCAACGTTCTAAATAAACACCAATTTGGATTTCAGGCTGGTAAATCTACTATTTCTGCCTTGTACGATTTCACAAATCAGATACTTCAATCTTTGGATGAGTCACAGAGGACGCTGGGGGTTTTCTGTGACTTATCCAAAGCATTTGATTGCGTAGATCATGAAATTCTTCTAAATAAATTGTTTCACTATGGTATAAGAGGAGTAGCATTAAATTGGTTCACATCTTTTCTGTCTCATAGATTTCAACAAGTCACTCTCAGAAGTAATGATGGAAACTACTCATCTTCTTGGAAATCACCCAAAAGAGGAGTCCCTCAAGGCTGTGTCCTCTCACCTGTTCTGTTCCTTTTGTACATTAATGATCTGCAGTATAAAGGGGAAGAATGTCACATCAATATGTTTGCAGATGACGTTTCTTTTCTGGTCTCGAATAAGGATCTAAACGGGTTGACGAACTCGTCCATAAAGGTTATGGAGCACTTATCTCAATGGTTCAATGACAATGGCCTTCTTCTTAATACTCAGAAAACACAGTGCCTTCAATTCAAGCTAAATAATAACATTCAACAGGGTGATGTTAGTTTCAGAAAATTAAATCTTCAACACTCTTCATCTTTAAAGTTTCTTGGTGTTACTTTTGATCAGGGTTTAAAGTGGCAATCTCACATACAACATCTAATAAAACGCATTAGTTCCTCTTTGTTTGCAATACGCATTCTCAAATCAACTTGTAGTAGAGATATACTCCTAGATGTATATCATGGGTACTGTGAGAGCGTTTTACGCTACGGCATTGCTGTTTGGGGTGGTTCTTCCGATCTAGAGAGAGTACTCAAATATCAGAAAAAAATCATGAGGTTGATTTTTGGTTTAGGGCCCCGTCATCCTTGCAAAGACATTTTCATACAAAATGGAATTTTGACAGTGTATGGTATTTACATATATGAAATACTTATTCTGACTTTAAAAAACAAAGACCATCATTTGCAATTAGGGCATTTTCATGACCACAACACCAGGCACGGAGGTTCTCTTTCTTTTCCTCGTTACAGAACGGCAGCTTATGAAAAAAGCCCATTTTATAAAGGTATCCAGTTTTTCAACAAATTGCCAGTCAGTATAAAAAACCAAAGTTCTCCTTCAAGTTTTAGGAAAAGCCTGAGAAAATTTCTTTTATCACAGGCTTTCTATTCAATTTCAGAATTCCTTGAACAATAGTTAAATTTTAGAAAACTCCTTAAAGAGTTATATTAGATTTTGTTGTTGTTTTTCTGTTCTCTTTTAATGTACTATTTTAGCCTTATGATAAAAGAAATATGTTTTTAGTAGTTAGCAATATACATTTGACGATACATGATATTTGTTACATTGTTCTGTAAACAAATTTAATTTGTAAATAAAGACTATTGACTATTGACTATTGACTATTGACTATTGACGGTCTATTGAAATGGTGCAGACGCTGCAGACTCTGACGGTCTATTGAAATGGTGCAGACGCTGCAGACTCTAACGGTCTATTGAAATGGTGCGGACGCTGCAGACTCTGACGGTCTATTGAAATGGTGCGGACGATGCAGGCTCTAACGGTCTATTGAAATGGTGCAGACGCTGCAGTCTCTGACGGTCTATTGAAATGGTGCAGACGCTGCAGACTCTGACGGTCTATTGAAATGGTGCGGACGCTGCAGACTCTGACGGTCTATTGAAATGGTGCGGACGCTGCAGTCTCTGACGGTCTATTGAAATGGTGCGGACGCTGCAGACTCTGACGGTCTATTGAAATGGTGCAGACGCTGCAGACTCTGACGGTCTATTGAAATGGTGCGGACGCTGCAGTCTCTGACGGTCTATTGAAATGGTGCGGACGCTGCAGGCTCTAACGGTCTATTGAAATGGTGCGGACGCTGCAGGCTCTAACGGTCTATTGAAATGGTGCGGACGCTGCAGACTCTAACGGTCTATTGAAATGGTGCGGACGCTGCAGACTCTGACGGTCTATTGAAATGGTGCGGACGCTGCAGACTCTGACGGTCTATTGAAATGGTGCGGACGCTGCAGACTCTGACGGTCTATTGAAATGGTGCGGACGCTGCAGACTCTGACGGTCTATTGAAATGGTGCGGACGCTGCAGACTCTAACGGTCTATTGAAATGGTGCGGACGCTGCAGACTCTGACGGTCTATTGAAATGGTGCGGACGCTGCAGACTCTGACGGTCTATTGAAATGGTGCGGACGCTGCAGACTCTGACGGTCTATTGAAATGGTGCGGACGCTGCAGACTCTAACGGTCTATTGAAATGGTGCGGACGCTGCAGTCTCTGACGGTCTATTGAAATGGTGCAGACGCTGCAGACTCTGACGGTCTATTGAAATGGTGCAGACGCCGCAGACTCTGACGGTCTATTGAAATGGTGCGGACGCTGCAGACTCTGACGGTCTATTGAAATGGTGCGGACGCTGCAGACTCTAACGGTCTATTGAAATGGTGCGGACGCTGCAGACTCTGACGGTCTATTGAAATGGTGCAGACGCTGCAGACTCTAACGGTCTATTGAAATGGTGCGGACGCTGCAGACTCTGACGGTCTATTGAAATGGTGCGGACGCTGCAGACTCTGACGGTCTATTGAAATGGTGCAGACGCTGCAGACTCTAACGGTCTATTGAAATGGTGCGGACGCTGCAGACTCTGACGGTCTATTGAAATGGTGCGGACGCTGCAGTCTCTGACGGTCTATTGAAATTGTGCGGACGCTGCAGACTCTGACGGTCTATTGAAATGGTGCGGACGCTGCAGACTCTAACGGTCTATTGAAATGGTGCGGACGCTGCAGTCTCTGACGGTCTATTGAAATGGTGCAGACGCTGCAGACTCTGACGGTCTATTGAAATGGTGCAGACGCTGCAGTCTCTGACGGTCTATTGAAATGGTGCGATCGCTGCAAACTCTGACGGTCTCTTCTAATGCTTTTTATGGATTAGAAAGTAAATAATTTTACTTTTGCATTTTTATGAATTCCGAACTCCGAACTCCGAACTCGAAGGATATAAATTCAAAAGACGATATGTTAGTTATAAAATGTTTTAATAATTTGGGTAATTTCTAAAAGCCAGGCTAATGTAGACTGAAGTAGTCCAATCGCAGACACGATTCAGGATAAGGTGATATCTTGAACTTATATTGTGTGTTTGTGTAATAACAGGTCACCTTTTTTATAATATTTATAACTCACATAATAATTTAGCTAAAATACTGTGTATGTATGTTAATTACCATATTTATATACATTGTATACCTACGTGTGTATTATATTACAATATATTGTATATTGTGTAAATAATAATTTGTATAAATAATATACCAAATAATTTAAAACCTCCGAATGTTTACAAAACGGCTGTCCATCGATATACCGTGGCGATAACGACCCCAGCAGAATGTCTTAACGGCTGTCCATCGATATACCGTGGCGATAACGACCCCAGCAGAATGTCTTAACGGCTGTCCATCGATATACCGTGGCGATAACGACCCCAGCAGAATGTCTTAACGGCTGTCCATCGATATACCGTGGCGATAACGACCCCAGCAGAATGTCTTAACGGCTGTCCATCGATATACCGTGGCGATAACGACCCCAGCAGAATGTCTTAACGGCTGTCCATCGATATACCGTGGCGATAACGACCCCAGCAGAATGTCTTAACGGCTGTCCATCGATATACCGTGGCGATAACGACCCCAGCAGAATGTCTTAACGGCTGTCCATCGATATACCGTGGCGATAACGACCCCAGCAGAATGTCTTAACGGCTGTCCATCGATATACCGTGGCGATAACGACCCCAGCAGAATGTCTTAACGGCTGTCCATCGATATACCGTGGCGATAACGACCCCAGCAGAATGTCTTAACGGCTGTCCATCGATATACCGTGGCGATAACGACCCCAGCAGAATGTCTTAACGGCTGTCCATCGATATACCGTGGCGATAACGACCCCAGCAGAATGTCTTAACGGCTGTCCATCGATATACCGTGGCGATAACGACCCCAGCAGAATGTCTTAACGGCTGTCCATCGATATACCGTGGCGATAACGACCCCAGCAGAATGTCTTAACGGCTGTCCATCGATATACCGTGGCGATAACGACCCCAGCAGAATGTCTTAACGGCCAGCCTCTGTCTTCGCCATCTTATATTTCTTCTCTAACGTTCCTCGTATGTTTGTTTATCGACAGAACTAAATCCCTATTGTAGATTTATACGGATATAATTTAATGAAACAGTATAATTTATAAAAATGTATATTGTCTATGAATTCAATATGACGTATTACCTGTCATATACAGTATGAATCACGTAAAATTTCCAATATTGACTCCGTTGGTACTACAATAATGAAATATAATTATTACCCCTGAACCAATCCTAAGGAATATCGTATATATATATATATATATATATATATATATATATATATCTTTATATATATATATATATATGTATATATATATATCTTTATATAATATATATGTACATGTATATGTGTTAATACTGAGTGTTCCAGAAAATGAGGTTCACTAGTTCAAATCTCGGGAATATTAAGTAACAAACATTTATCATTTTATGTATCACATCAAAGCTCACGCTAATAAAAACATTTTGTCGCAATCACACTTTGAATATCTCTATTCGTTTCAAAATGGCGGCCCTTTTGGTGCAAACAAATATTTTTTCAAAACCCTGTATTTTTATTAAAAATGCAGATTACCATACTCTGATTAATTAATTGCATTAATTATGAGGTAAGCCTTATTCTAATATGCAACACTACAATACTGTCTTTGTCTTTTACAACAAAGATAAAAAAATAGTTTTCAAAAATATGTGCATAGCCAAAACTCAAAAATTTCAAATATCACCAAGTGTCAAATAGCATTTTTTAAGATGCAGGATTGCAAATCCTAGCAACTTTCAAACTTAAACCTTCTCCATATCTATTTTAGTTTTCGAATTATCAACAAATTGTTTTTCCCCATAAGAAACGCATGTTAATTTGTAAACATGGAGTTAATTCTCCCTGTTGATTAAGTTAAATAAAATTTAATTTAATGTTAAATTTAAACAATTAACATAAATTTATTTTGGGAGAAACAAGTTTTTTGTTGATAATTAGAAAACTAAAATAGATTTGGATAAGGTTAAAATTTGAAAGTTGCTTGGAGTTACAATACCTTTAACATAATATGCAATTTCACGTATGATGATATTTGATTTTTTTTGTTTTGGCTACATATTTAAAGTACGTATTTTCATAAACTAATTTCTTGAAAGGCTTTGTTTTTAAGATAGTATTGTAGTGTTGCATATCAGAATAAAATTCACCTTATAAGGAATGAAATTGTTTGATCAGGATAGAGAAATCTACATTTTAAAGAAAAATACAGGGGTTTAAAACATTGGGCAATTTCACTAAAAGGGCCGCCATTTTGAAGCGAATCGAGATATTCAAATCGTGATTGCGCCAAAATGTTTGTATTAGTGAGGGCTTGAATATGATACATAACATGATATACGTTTGTGTTTGATATTTCCGAGATTCGGACTAGTGACCCTTATTTTCTGGAACACTGTATTTTAAAAAAATTTAAAATAATTTAACGTTATTGTTTGGAGTAGGTTTAGTGGGAAATAATATAATTTGGTAATTTTAGGACCAACGGTTTGTCTGTAATCAATATTGGACACCTTGCGTGATTAAATGTAAGAAAAATTTAAATGTTACCCAAATGAATATTAAAAATTATCGTATTAAATTCTGTAGATGGATGGTGTTTCCAGGCCCAATAATTGATGTCAATGATGCATCAAACTAGTGAGATGTAGACAAACAGGCCAAAATTAGATAGTTCCAGGGTTTTGCAATTTCCAAATATACAAAAAATATTTTAACTTTCAAATTTTACAATGAACAATATTCAGTTTATCATGACAAATTTTGATATTTTTTAAATTCATTCTATGGTATGGCACAAACTATGCTACGACAACCTGCAAAGCCAATACAAACCTATATAAAGTAATTACAGTTTGATTATATCTTATTTCTATTAAATTAATGTGTGTGTGTGTGTGTGTGTGTGTGTAAACTGTATTATATGTTACCTCTTAACTCATACAATCAATCGTCATATTTAAAGGTAAAGGTTTGATACCGTTATGGGAGCAATTTTATTCTCCACTTATAATACCAAAATCACTAAAATAACTGACTGAGACAACTTATTATAATTAACATTGTTATTCTGAGTTATTACACAATCTTATTATCAGACTGGTTTTGAAAGTGAACAATAAATTTCCAACTCTGATACCATTTTTCACCTAATAATCTAATTATCTGATAAGTAATTGCCAGACTTTGTTTAGCTCAGAGTGAGAATTTGTCGAACGAGAGTGCTAATTAAATCAACGTTTTTAGATAAATATTCACTATTGAAAGGGAAACGAGTTTTCATTTATAAAGTTTAATTAAATTTCGATTCTTCTTATGAATTTAAACTAACAACAATAAAAGCATTTATAATGATTTTACAACCCTTTACCTCCTAGGTTATAATTATTTTTATTTATGAATACAGTACTTTAATACCCCGTAGTAATTTTAAAATAATAATATGAATTACAGGTTTATGGAAATTATAGACGAATCTGTCTGTTACGAAGCAAAAAAGTACATTTGTTGCTTTAAATCTCCAACAGTTAGACAGTCAGCTCGTCGTATGGAGGGAGGGGGTATTTTATAAAACATTTAACTCTCGTTTCCTCTGAAAGATAGCCCTGATATGAGCATACAGTTGTTAATCACACAACTGGTAGCTGAGTAGTTAGGGTCTATAGCCAGAGATAAGTTACACTTAATGTACAAGCACACAAGGCTATTAGCAGAGTAGTTATAGCCAGAGATAAGTTACACTTATTGTACAAGCACACAAGGCTATTAGCAGAGTAGTTATAGCCAGAGATAAGTTACACTTATTGTACAAGCACACAAGGCTATTAGCAGAATAGTTATAGCAGGAGATAAGTTAAACTTATTGTACAATCAAACAAGGCTATTAGCAGAGTAGTTATAGCCAGAGATAAGATACACTTATTGTACAAGCACACAAGGCTATTAGCAGAATAGTTATAGCAAGAGATAAGTAACACTTAGTGTACAATCAAACAAGGCTATTAGCAGAGTAGTTATAGCCAGAGATAAGGTACACTTATTGTACAAGCACACAAGGCTATTAGCAGAGTAGTTATAGCCAGAGATAAGGTACACTTATTGAACAAGCACACAAGGCTATTAGCAGAGTAGTTATAGCAGGAGATAAGTTCCACTTATTGTACAAGCACACACGGCTATTAGCAGAGTAGTTATAGCCAGAGATAAGGTACACTTATTGTACAATCAAACAAAACTATTAGCAGAGTGGTTAGAGCCAGAGATAAGGTACATTTGTTGCACAAGCACATAAGGCTATTAGCAGAGTAGTTATAGCCAGAGGTAAGGTTCACTTATTGCACAAGCACATAAGGCTATTAGTAGAGTAGTTATAGCCAGAGATAAGGTACCCTTATTCTACAATCAAACAAAGCTATTAGCAGAGTGGTTAGGGCCAGAGATAAGGTACATTTATTGTACAAGCACATAAGGCTATTAGCAGAGTAGTTATAGCCAGAGATAAGGTACACTTATTGTACAAGCACACAAGGCTATTAGCAGAGTAGTTATAGCCAGAGGTAAGGTTCACTTATTGCACAAGCACATAAGGCTATTAGCAGAGTAGTTATAGCCAGAGATAAGGTACCCTTATTCTACAAGCACACAAGGCTATTAGCAGAGTAGTTATAGCCAGAGATAAGGTACACTTATTGTACAATCAAACAAGGCTATTAGCAGAGTAGTTATAGCCAAAGATAAGGTACACTTATTGTACAATCAAACAAAACTATTAGCAGAGTAGTTATAGCCAGAGGTAAGGTTCACTTATTGCACAAGCACATAAGGCTATTAGCAGAGTAGTTATAGCCAGAGATAAGGTACCCTTATTCTACAAGCACACAAGGCTATTAGCAGAGTAGTTATAGCCAGAGATAAGGTACACTTATTGTACAATCAAACAAAACTATTAGCAGAGTGGTTAGAGCCAGAGATAAGGTACATTTATTGTACAAGCACATAAGGCTATTAGCAGAGTAGTTATAGCCAGAGATAAGGTACACTTATTGTACAAGCACACAAGGCTATTAGCAGAGTAGTTATAGCAAGAGATAAGGTACTTATATTGTAAAATTAAACAAGGCTTTTAGCAGAATAGTTATAGCAGGAGATAAGTTACACTTATTGTACAATCAAACAAGGCTATTAGCAGAGTAGTTATAGCCAGAGATAAGGTACACTTATTGTACAAGCACACAAGGCTATTAGCAGAGTAGTTATAGCCAGAGATAAGTTACACTTATTGTACAAGCACACAAGGCTATTAGCAGAATAGTTATAGCAGGAGATAAGTTACACTTATTGTACAATCAAACAAGGCTATTAGCAGAGTAGTTATAGCCAGAGATAAGGTACACTTATTGTACAAGCACACAAGGCTATAGCAGAATAGTTATATCAGGAGATAAGGTGCACTTATTGTACAAGCACACATGGCTATTAGCATAGTAGTTATAGCCAGAGATAAGGTACACTTATTGTACAAGCACACAAGGCTATTAGCAGAGTAGTTATAGCCAGAGATAAGGTACACTTATTGTACAAGCACATAAGGCTATTAGCAGAATAGTTATAGCCAGAGTTAAGGTACACTTATTGTACAAGCACACAAGGCTATTAGCAGAATAGTTATAGCAGGAGATAAGTTACACTTATTGTACAATCAAACATGGCTATTAGCAGAGTAGTTATAGCCAGAGATAAGGTACACTTATTGTACATGCACACATGGCCATTAGCAGAGTAGTTATAGCCAAAGATTAGGTACACTTATTGTACGATAAACAAACTATTAGCAGAGTAGTTATAGCCAGAGATAAGGTACACTTATTGTACAATCAAACAAGGCTATTAGCAGAGTAGTTATAGCCAGAGATAAGGTACACTTATTGCACAAGCACATAAGGCTATTAGCAGAGTAGTTATAGCCAGAGATAAGGTACACTTATTGTACAAGCACACAAGGCTATTAGCGGAGTAGTTATAGCCAGAGATAAGTTACACTTATTGTACAAGCACATAAGGCTATTAGCAGAGTAGTTATAGCCAGAGATAAGGTACACTTATTGTACAATCAACCAAGGCTATTAGCAGAGTAGTTATAGCCAGAGATAAGTTACACTTATTGTACAAGCAAACAAAGTAATTAGAAGAGTAGTTATAGCAGGAGATAAGGTACACTTATTGTACAAGTACACAAGGCTATTAGCAGAGTAGTTATAGCAGGAGATAAGGTACACTTATTGTACAAGCACACAAGGCTATTAGCAGAGTAGTTATAGCCGGGAATAAGTTAACGCGTATTGTACAAGCACACAAGGCTGTTAGCAGAGTAGTTATAGCCAGAGATAAGGTACATTTTCTGTACAAGCACACAAGGCTATTAGCAGAATAGTTATATCAGGAGATAAGGTACACTTATTGTACAAGCACACAAGGCTATTAGCAGAGTAGTTATAGCCGGGAATAAGTTAACGCGTATTGTACAAGCACACAAGGCTGTTAGCAGAGTAGTTATAGCCAGAGATAAGGTAAACTTATTGTACAAGCACACAAGGCTATTAGCAGAATAGTTATAGCAGGAGATAAGTTACACTTATTGTACAAGCACACGAGGCTATTAGCAGAGTAGTTATAGCCGGGAATAAGTTAACGCGTATTGTACAAGCACACAAGGCTGTTAGCAGAGTAGTTATAGCCAGAGATAAGGTACATTTTCTGTACAAGCACACAAGGCTATTAGCAGAATAGTTATATCAGGAGATAAGGTACACTTATTGTACAAGCACACAAGGCTATTAGCAGAGTAGTTATGGCCGGGAATAAGTTAACGCGTATTGTACAAGCACACAAGGCTGTTAGCAGAGTAGTTATAGCCAGAGATAAGGTAAACTTATTGTACAAGCACTCAAGGCTATTAGCAGAGTAGTTATAGCCAGAGATAAGGTAAACTTATTGTACAAGCACACAAGGCTATTAGCAGAATAGTTATATCAGGAGATAAGGTACACTTATTGTACAAGCACACAAGGCTATTAGCAGAGTAGTTATAGCCGGGAATAAGTTAACGCGTATTGTACAAGCACACAAGGCTGTTAGCAGAGTAGTTATAGCCAGAGATAAGGTAAACTTATTGTACAAGCACACAAGGCTATTAGCAGAATAGTTATAGCAGGAGATAAGTTACACTTATTGTACAAGCACACAAGGCTATTAGCAGAGTAGTTATAGCCGGGAATAAGTTAAAGCGTATTGTACAAGCACACAAGGCTGTTAGCAGTGCAGTTATTGCCGGAGATAAGTTACACTAAATGTACAGGCACGTTTTCTCTTAACTATTTTTTTTGTCATATTTTATCTACTCCCGAACGTAATACATAATGATTTATAGTAATTGAAGGCATCAAAAGTGATCGGTCAAATGTAATCTTTCTGACTATCCTCTCTATCAGTATTGAAACTATTCACAGCTATATTTCAATAACACGGTCAACAACATGAATTTTTGTATTCAGACAATGATGATATCGTCTTCTTTACAAGTTGATTTGTTTTTCAATATAAAATACCTAAATATAAAGAGCAATAATTTTCTTTTATGAAGCTGTACTTTCAAATGTCCCCAAATTTTGAAATTGTAAAATGTGTTTTTTATTACAAGTGTTTCGAAACAAGTGTATTAGATGTTTGCTTAACAGTTAATGGACGGCAAAGAAAATCCAAGAAAAATTGTAAATTTATTAATTAAAATCTAAAAGATCCATTAATGAGCTAAGACATAATTATTTGGATAACAGACAAAAGTGCATCAATCGTCGCTAAGATCAGCCGGGCCCAACTACCGGCTACAGTGTTGCCAGTTCGCTCCTAACCAAACCCCCTACAGCGCCATGTGTTCAACATGTGTTTTCTGTTCCCGTCAAAAACTCTCCCTTAAATATTCACCCTGATCAGCTAAAAGGATTACCCTCCCCCCCGTTGCCGGTACATCACTGCAGTTCACACGGTCGTAAAGTGACAAGTACTAATGCAATTTCACCTCGGCGCTCTGCGCGCGGCGTGTGTTTCGTCAGACATCGGTCCTGTATCACAATTTGGTTACGCTCGGCTCCGTACCCTGTTATTTATTCAACACATTTTAGATTTCAATTACGTTTTTCCACATGCTTGCATGACAAGTTCAAAGTTAGAGTTAGGCGCAGGTAGAGCCTTTTATCAATTAGTGACATTTCTCTCGTGGCCGTTACATGTTAGGTAAACTGAATTTAATTTCCGGTTTAGCTTAACTTTTTTTCAAATTAGCTCGTTTTTACCAATTAAATAAGAAAATTACCTTTTTAATAAATTACAAAATTAAATATATACCGTAATTAATTAATTTCCATCATCGTTGAGAGTAAAATCTAATATAGAGTAACACTTTGTAGCATTGTACCGTAAAATATATTGAAGTATTAATTTACTCATATCATTCTACATGTACATAGTCGTCTTCATAATTAGTTTTGTTTACATATTTATTTTTTAATTTGTTCCACCATGTTAAATGCTTAAACATAAATGCTATTGACAACTTCGGCCCTTAATTAGACACAAGCACGTTAAAATTTGGATTTGTATTTAACATTTATTTCCTGGCTCAATTAAAAAAAATGCATTCACTGATAACTCTTGCGTGTTTCTTTTCTTTTGGAGTTCTAATCACACTAACGTTTCCAAATATAGCTACGCTAACTAAACTACTATTGAAGTATCCACTATGAAAACAAGATCCTTACAATGGTTACAATTGTATGTTTCGTCACCAACGAAACACCACACACCACACACTGGCGCGGCAGATCACTAAACCATCCGGACGCCGACACTGTATCACCAGACGCTAGACGCTAGACGGAGGACGCACAGCCTGCGAACGCTCCATACTTCTTTACATTCCATAAGTCAAATCTCTATGGGAAGTAAGGAAGCACGGTGTGGCGCAAGCTAAGGAGACGCCGGTAGCCCAGCGCGGTGGAGGGTGAAGCCAGACTGACTATCGTCTCCCGGGCCGCTCCGAAGCTGTGCAACTAAAAATGGAACCCCTGGCTGCCATTGGCTGCTCTCCGGGAGCCGAGCTGGAGCCAAATTTGTCACTACTGAAAATAGTGCAACGGAATACGTCCAGGTGGTGTAAGGCGATCGGACGACGGGTATTTCTGGGGACACCATTGACGGCAAAGGATCGGTCAGGATGGAGGTGTTGGGGATCTCCACCCGAAGATATTGGATTGGAGGTCCTCTCAGGACCTGTCGGTCTATTAGTGATATGAGAATTAAAACATTTTTTTTTATATTTCAAACTGTATAAGATCCTGTAGAATCTGATACCGTTAAATTTAAATGCACTGATTTTTTCGGTCACCCGGAAATCCCTTGAAAATTTGTTCGTTGATAAAATAGTTGCTACGTAAGACTACAGTCTTACGTTCGTTTGACAACCAACAAATTTTCAAGAGATATGAATAAAAAATTCGTGCATACAAATTAATGCAAAATAAATTATATTTTTGAGATGTACCTCAATTAAATTTATAAGCTCATAAATGAACTATAAATCGGTTAAAAAAACTAAAACATAAATACAATTCAAATGAAACCTAATTTATACATACAACGAGGCTAACAATGGTTAACATTTTAATATTTCTTCATAATGTCTACAACAGCAAGTTAGGAAGGTCATACTTCATAGAAATCATTAATACTTTTTTAATTTATACAATGCTACAAAACAGCCGAAGTCTATCCTATGTCATTCATAATGATAACAATGTAAAATAGAAAAGTAAAAAAATATTTGAGGTACATATTTTTAGTTTTAACAATAATTAAATGCTGACAAAATAAGTAGTCTAGCTTACAAGTTAATAGATCAGTAATAGACAATAAATAATTGACTATAGACATTTAATAATATATAGTCAACAATAAAGATAAAAACACTAGAAATCAATAAATAAGTTAAAAATAAATTACCAACAATATAACTATTAACTAATTTTAATACAATTCAATTTGAGTGCAGTCATACGAAGTTTACGCTATTTAATTACAGCTTTAATTCCAGCTAAAGACTTGAAAAAGAGGCCACAATCTATAATTTATTACTTTAAATATTATAGGTCAAAGGCTTTACTTACTTATTGTAAAAACTTGCTAAACGTTTTGTTATGTAATCGCTATTTCTGTAGGCTGGAAGCACTTTACATTTTAAAAGTTATTTTTATTACTATGAGTTTTGAGGGGAATGAGATTAATTACTAAATAGTACTATAGAGTTCAATAGTTCAACTTTTTGATGCAATCAGTGTTATATCGCACAGATAGGTGATGCATACCTTAAAAATGTTTCCAAATATATAAATATTCTTTATTTACTGTGGTAGTCCATGTATATTTTCAGTCGGTTTTTTCTGAAAGAACATATGAGAAATTTTTTTATAAAACGAAATTGTTTATTGTTTTAATTCAAGGAAAAACAATGTTTCTGTAAAATATGCTCTGTAACACAAATCGTTTTTAAGGCATAAACATTTTCACTTACAAATTAACATAATTCATGAACTATTCTGCTTTAACTACTACTAAACCTAGACTGATAACTTCAATAAAGTTCCTGTTGAAATATTAAAAACAGTACTTTTATCACATTTTATAAGAGGGACAATTATACATTTGTGGAAAATAATATTTATCAGCTTAAAAATGTATCGCTTCAATTGTTTCAACCATCATTATATATCAATCAATAGGTTATGTTATCTCTATCTATCTATAACGCTATATAACAAAACTGAAGGTATAGTTCATATTATAGTAATTTTACCCAACAAACAGTCACAAGTTGGTCCTACTCGTAATTCACATATCCATGTTTCATACCGTAATTTATAACCAACAAAAAATATTTAACGTACATAAGTGGTTACTTACGTAATATTCCAAATCGCGTATCCTCGTGATCACAGACTGGCGTGAGGCGTGGGGCGGATGCCTCGAGCTGGCGTCGACGTTGGCAGCGGTCCGGGGGAGGATGCCAGGCGCGTGGTCGCAACTCTGAGATAAACACTAGGACTCTCTCTAGTACACACTACTGTACTTAGGACTTAGACGTACCCTCATCAGCTGTGCGTTCAATTGTATATCTGTACCATCTTTACTAACAATACCAGGCTTTTTTATATACATTTTTTATATAATTTTTTATATAATTTTATATAAAAGGTATCATTGGACTGACGCAATACTTTCACCCTTACTTACATTAAAAACTAAAACCTATATTAAAACTATCATATTTTTTAAAGTTGATCTAAATATTATTGAAAAAATTTTCCTAAATAATCATGCAATTTTTTTACTCTTTGAGTGTTGAACCTCAAGAGAAAATAAGTTTAATTCATCGTTAAATATATTTAGAGCATTACCTCCACCTCCAACTAATACCTACAATTTTTGAGTGAATTTTGAGTGAACATCTCACAGTGAGATGTTAGCACCTGGAGGGTTAATGTTCTCCGTAAGAATAACATTGAGCGCTCTCATTGGGACGACGTACTGCCTTTACCATGAGTATTAATTAACTTTACTCTGAAACGGTAGGTCGTACACCAACGATTTAAAGGGCTGATTTGTTTATTCCTAAGCCGGTTTTAATGTATCGGTCAAATGATTTGCTCAAATTATTGTTTTGGCAGAAAATATTAAAAATTACAATGTTTTAATTTAAAAGCACATAGCTCACGAATTAGTTTTACAGACATACGCATATTTGCATATTAATTGGGAGCTTAAAAGATATATACCATGAAATTCTACCAAAAGAATTAGGGCGGATTACATTTTCAATAGTTTTATGGGTAAACCTACCTTACCTTAAAAAACAAATATTAAAAATAATATAAAAATGATCTGGTGTAGTTAAAGTGCTCTGGTTTACCAAATTTCATGAAAATCTGACGATCAGTGCGGTCTCGGGGACAGACTGACATACTGACAGACTGACAGACTGACAGACTGACAGACTGACATACTGACAGACTGACATACTGACAGACTGACATACTGACATACTGACAGACTGACATACTGACAGACTGACAGACTGACAGACTGACAGACTGACAGACTGACAGACTGACAGACTGACAGACTGACAGACTGACAGACTGACAGACTGACAGACTGACAGACTGACAGACTGACAGACTGACAGACTGACAGACTGACAGACTGACAGACTGACAGACTGACAGACTGACAGACTGACAGACTGACAGACTGACATACTGACAGACTGACAGACTGACAGACTGACAGACTGACAGACTGACAGACTGACAGACTGACAGACTGACAGACTGACAGACTGACAGACTGACATACTGACATACTGACATACTGACAGACTGACATACTGACATACTGACAGACTGACAGACTGACAGACTGACAGACTGACAGACTGACATACTGACAGACTGACAGACTGACAGACTGACAGACTGACAGACTGACAGACTGACAGACTGACAGACTGACAGACTGACAGACTGACAGACTGACAGACTGACAGACTGACAGACTGACATACTGACATACTGACAGACTGACAGACTGACAGACTGACATACTGACAGACTGACATACTGACAGACTGACAGACTGACAGACTGATATACTGACAGACTGACATACTGACATACTGACATACTGACATACTGACAGACTGACAGACTGACAGACTGACAGACTGACAGACTGACAGACTGACAGACTGACAGACTGACAGACTGACAGACTGACAGACTGACAGACTGACAGACTGACAGACTGACAGACTGAGGCCTTTAATTGTATTCCTACAATATTAAAATACTACAATATTTGTACCGCAACCATGAACCCTCAGGACTTCGCTTTGTCTACAAGACCAACAAGGCCATATATCAAACTCCAGATTGATGTATTTCCGATGATAATACAAGCGCGACACCGGAGAAAGCCTAACACCAACCATTTGTCGTGTTGACGTGTTCGCGCAAAATTAAAATCTCTTCCTGAAAACGCACCCGCTTCAATCATTGTTAAAGTTCACTCCTTGATACAAGAATTGAATAATAAACAATAGTGTAATGAAACAAATACATTAACTCTCCTGTGAGATGTCCCTTGATGATCTTCAGTTTTAAACAACCGTTTGTGTTTGTATCGATGTACTATGATCAATGTTAACCTACTCGTCTTTGGTTGTACAGTATTCATATACTACAGCAATATAAAAATGTTTTACAATATTTTTTTAATGATAATTTATATAATACATAAGTATTCACTATATCCTGAGATAACCAAAAATTAATTTCCAACATTAAAGATGTAATTTCCACCCAAAACTATTGCGATAAGTCATCGCCCCCATTATTCCGTTGTTAACAAACAGTGTTGCCAAATGTTCTGGACTCGTTCCAGATGTAACTTATGTTACGTTTGGGATTGTCAAACGTTTGGCAACACTGGGGCCTATAAAGTGTGTTGGCACAGAATATAATCGAGATTCTCATTTATTCTAAAAGGTGCATTCAACTGAAATGCAGTTCGTGATTCTGTTGGAATAGAGGCAAAAGGGGTGTGCATTTTAAAACGCTATCTTGTGTTTTTGATTGAAACTCGTAAACATTTCAACCAATTTTTGTTAGGGCTGTGCCGTTTAGAATAGCTTTAAAAGGATTATTGTGAGTAGTGAAGAATAGCTTAATAGTTTGAATAGCATCTAAAATTATGGAGGGACTTCTGCAATATCATAATTGGCTGTAAGCCCTTGAAGTTTGTTATTTTGAATATATAAAGAAAAAGGGTTGTTTTTAAAGGTTATGGAAATACAGATAGTAGAGAAAGTCAATCAAAATGAATAGCAAGCACATTTACCATCTGATAATGTATTGTTAAATGTGGCGCATGTTGGTTTCTGCACCGGTAATGAATACCAAGCACATTTACCATCTGGTAATGTATTATTGTATGCAGTTAATTGTGGTGCATGTTGATTGCTGCGCCAATAATAAATAGCAAACACATTTACTATCTGATAATGTATTATTGTATGCAGTTAAATGTGGTGCATGTTGATTGCTGCACCAATAATGAATAGCAAACACATTTACTATCAGGTAATGCATTATTGTATGCAGTTAAATGTGGCGCATGTTGATTGCTGCACCAATAATGAATAGCAAACACATTTACTATCTTATAATGTATTATTGTATGCAGTTAAATGTAGCGCATGTTGATTTCTGCACCGGTTTCACCTTGAATCGTTGCGTTTCGTATTCAATTTGTACTTGTAATTTTTGTGAAAATGTGTTATCCCTTCACACTCTTGGAATTTATCGAGGCATTCCTAACATACAGTGTTGAATGGTTTTTTCCAATCCTTATCCTATACTGGAATTATGTTTTGATTTCGTAAAGTATATGAGAATCCACAGAATTCCGAATAATACATTCAAATCAATATTTGTAAAAGCCTGCAAAAAAAGTACTTGTACTTCTTATAAGAAGCCTGTAGGTTAAGTAGGATTTCAAAACAGCTCACAAAATATTAACGCTTTAAATCCCTATTTCTATGTAAATCCCTTTGGAGTCGACTCTTTACCATTAAATTCTCGTTTTACGTTATAATTTCTCTCAGAACTCCTAAGAAATGAAGGGAAGCCCTGATGATTGCTGTCTACTTTATTTTCTTAATCTTATGTTAAGAAAATTACAATTTTAATTTCTCAGTGTTAAATATCAGCCTGAATTGAAGAGTTGTTGAGTTACTGAATTATTGCCGAGTTAAAATATTGGTGTTTATAAGGGGTGATGTTGTTCCAAATAATAATGTTCTCACTTTCACTTATAGACATTACAACCACTTGGGCGGCCAACAGATCCGTGTGAGGGACGTATCACTTTGCGTATTGATTGGGTTACTCTTACTTTGCAAGGAGCCCCACTCCGTTCCCTTTTCTCCATAGTTTGTGCATAAAAAATAACTAAAAACTAATATCTACTTATATGAAAATTGTGATATTATAGTATTACCCAAGTATAGAGAGCAAACAGTATGTTATGTATCATTCGTTTTGAGGATTCCAAATCAAACAAAAAATATAAAAACTTTAAAGATCAAAAATTATTTGACCAGATACATGTTATGAATATGAAACTAATCCATGGGTATGAGAATCCATTTTCACAAAATAAGATTGTGTTCATTGTCACAAATAATTATACTTAGTAAGTAATTGCTATCACCACACTCTAAACTAATATTTAAACCAGAGCTGGCTATGCGCTTGGAGCTATGACGGAATGAGGCAATTCCTGCTCATATCAGAATACTGGCTCTCGGCTTCACTCCTCAATTACAGCCACCCAGCCCCACGCTCTTTGCTGGACCCATCTCACTTTATCTAAACAAATCTGACATTTCACTTTAACATTGAATATTATACACAATTATACTTTTTGCATTTTGATGGGGTTTTAAGTAACCAACTAATTTTGAGGAATTCTGAATTGAAACACCAGTTGGTTCTAAAATCAAAATTTACATCCGGTTTAGATAAATTGATACAAAACAATTTAACTCAATTAAAAATAACATTTAAAAACTACATGTATAAACATCTATATTTATTTATTATAAAATGTACCAAATCATATGTTCTATATTTAAAATTGACTGTCAAAACAATCACATGTTAAAATATTTAGTCACCGTTTATTATTGTTTATTGTTCTCTCATTTCTATTTTATCCCATCGAACCTGTTAAATAATTGTCATTTGACTCATTTCTACAAACATCAAGATTATGTATATATATATATATATTTGAACTACCATTGTTTTTGGCCACTGGGCACCTAAAAACGAAAAAAATGGCCCAGGGCTTATGTCTTGCCATGAGACCTACGGTAAATGTTTCTATTAAATATTTTTTGCTAAATATTATATCGAAAAATTTCAGTGTTGGACCCTAGGGGTTATCTCTCTTGCCATGTATTTAGGTTGGATGCGTCAGCAGAGCCTTGTACGGAAAGGTTTGTCTATGTCACACACTAGGCGTTATCTAGCTTGTCATGCAATGTATTTAGGTTGGATGCGTCAGCAGAGCCTTGTACGGAAAGGTTTGTCTATGCCACACACTAGGCGTTATCTAGCTTGTCATGCAATGTATTTAGGTTGGATGCGTGAGCAGAGCCTTGTAAGGTAAGGTTTGTACATGCTGGACCCTTAGTAATATTATGTCACCAGTGGGGTGGTTTTGCAGGTTTTAAGGTCTTACCTGTCGGGAAGGATGCAGGTCGTAACAGTGTGTAGTAATAACTCCCAACCACTAAATGTTAAACATGGAGCGCCGCAACTCTGTTTTGGGGCCCATACTGTTTCTTGTGACAGTGAATGACTTCGGTCAGCTGGGAAATGTAGTACTTTGCAGATGTCACTACCATCTACATGACAGATAGTTCCCCAGTGGTTCAGGGCGAAAAGGCTGTGCGTGAACGGAAAAACACAAGATATAACCTGCAGTTTGAACAACGTACTTATCTTCGACAACTTAACTGCAGTCAAGCTTCTGGGCTTTAAATTGAATCCTAAACTCACCTGGAGAAACCACGTAGCCAATATCTGCTTAGGACTTTACCCCTTTGAGGAGGCTTGAACCCATGCTGACAAATCAGTACCTAGTACGATCTACTTCGTATTGTTTCACAGTCATTTTAGCTACGGAATAGGGTTGTGGGGTCATTACGGATTATTGTGTCTGCTGGTTACTTAGACTATTATAGAGCCATATTGGAAGTGCTCACCGTATATAGACTGTACATTCTAGCAACTCTCTGCAACTTTAATACCATCATTTGAAGCCATGTCCAAAGTGGTGATCTTCACTCATACAATGAAAGATCTAACTTGAATGCTTCTTACTGCAGACTGAGTAATAAAAAGGATTACTTCCCATGCTAGCAATAAGGATATACTCGTACAACCGACTCCAGCCTGACATGAGAAACCTTGAAGCATGTACCTTTAAAAACCAACTAAAGAGGTGGCTACTTTCGAGGCCCATGTACTCACTGGATGAGTTTTTGTATACATATCAAATATGTGTGTGTGCGTGTATTTGTGTTTAAATTTAGTAACTGACTCAGTCTAAAAAAATCAGTAACTTCAGTAAATTAAGTAACTCAGTCAGTATCCAGCTGTGCTGGTCATCGACGTCGAAGGAGGTGATTCAAGTAGGCGTTATCTTGCTTGTCCTTGCTTGCCTCGTACTGAGTGCTTCACAAGGTCTAGACATGAATTCAGGATGACACAGCACAGATTTGCAGCCTTGAAACGCCTTCCCTTATTGGCGGGTGTTTTCATACTGAACAGCATCCCGGAGAACATCAGATCCAAAAATTCAGAACCAAAATTCAAATCTAAATTTAGATGCTTTTTAGCGTCGAACGAGTTCTACACCGGTGGACGAGTTCATAGACCACACACAGGGGCTAACGTCGGTGTGAGATCAGAGCTTTTCAAGCTTGTAGGACAGTAGTTGTGGTTTTGACTTTTTGCGTGATCTGGCTGGTTCCTTGTATTGACTGTGCCATAATATTAAATGTTATTCCCTGGATGTTGATTTTTCATTTTTAAATTTTTATTTTTTTTATTTTTTTACGCTGTGCAAAGGGTTTCGTCTCACTCCGAAGATTAATAATATTATTAATATTATTAGTTATTATTACTGAGGGGTTTGTCCATGCTGGACCCTAGGCATAATCTTGCTTGTCTTACCATGTATTGAGGTTTGATAAGTGAGCGGAGCCTTGTACTGAGGGGTTTGTCCACGCTGGACCCTAGGCATAATCTTGCTTGTCTTACCATGTATTGAGGTTTGATAAGTGAGCGGAGCCTTGTACTGAGGGGTTTGTCCATGCTGGACCCTAGGCATAATCTTGCTTGTCTTACCATGTATTGAGGTTTGATAAGTGAGCGGAGCCTTGTACTGAGGGGTTTGTCCATGCTGGACCCTAGGCATAATCTTGCTTGTCTTACCATGTATTGAGGTTTGATAAGTGAGCGGAGCCTTGTACTGAGGGGTTTGTCCATGCTGGACCCTAGGCATAATCTTGCTTGTCTTACCATGTATTGAGGTTTGATAAGTGAGCGGAGCCTTGTACTGAGGGGTTTGTCCATGCTGGACCCTAGGCATAATCTTGCTTGTTTTACCATGTAATGAGGTTTGATAAGTGAGCGGAGCCTTGTACTGAGGGGTTTGTCCATGCTGGACCCTAGGCAAAATCATGCTTGTCTCACCATGTATTGAGGTTTGATAAGTGAGCGGAGCCTTGTACTGAGGGGTTTGTCCATGCTGGACCCTAGGCATAATCTTGCTTGTCTTACCATGTAATGAGGTTTGATAAGTGAGCGGAGCCTTGTACTGAGGGGTTTGTCCATGCTGGACCCTAGGCATAATCTTGCTTGTCTTACCATGTATTGAGGTTTGATAAGTGAGCGGAGCCTTGTACTGAGGGGTTTGTCCATGCTGGACCCTAGGCATAATCTTGCTTGTCTTACCATGTATTGAGGTTTGATAAGTGAGCGGAGCCTTGTACTGAGGGGTTTGTCCATGCTGGACCCTAGGCATAATCTTGCTTGTCTTACCATGTATTGAGGTTTGATAAGTGAGCGGAGCCTTGTACTGAGGGGTTTGTCCATGCTGGACCCTAGGCATAATCTTGCTTGTTTTACCATGTAATGAGGTTTGATAAGTGAGCGGAGCCTTGTACTGAGGGGTTTGTCCATGCTGGACCCTAGGCATAATCTTGCTTGTCTTACCATGTAATGAGGTTTGATAAGTGAGCGAAGCCTTGTACTGAGGGGTTTGTCCATGCTGGACCCTAGACATAATCTTGCTTGTTTTACCATGTAATGAGGTTTGATAAGTGAGCGGAGCCTTGTACTGAGGGGTTTGTCAATGCTGGACCCTAGGCATAATCTTGCTTGTCTTACCATGTAATGAGGTTTGATAAGTGAGCGGAGCCTTGTACTGAGGGGTTTGTCCATGCTGGACCCTAGACATAATCTTGCTTGTTTTACCATGTAATTAGGTTTGATAAGTGAGCGGAGCCTTGTACTGAGGGGTTTGTCCATGCTGGACCCTAGACATAATCTTGCTTGTTTTACCATGTAATTAGGTTTGATAAGTGAGCGGAGCCTTGTACTGAGGGGTTTGTCAATGCTGGACCCTAGGCATAATCTTGCTTGTTTTACCATGTAAATGATAAGTGAATACTATGTGTAATATCTCCAAAAATAATAATTTATTATATAATAATAATTTTGTAATATATAATAATTATATATAATTTTGTAATATATATATATATATACATATTTACACGTAGATTCGATCGTAAAACAAAAATTTATACATCTAGTATTTTTAACTATTTTGTAATCATGGGTCAATTTTACATTAAAAATAAATCACGATCTAAGAAAAATAAAATAATAGTACCTATAATATTTTTTTATGTACGTCAATATGTATATAAAATACTACTCCTTCGATATATACGATTAGAAAAACCAATATGCCTTATTCAACTTATGTTTACTGTCCAGTAAAAAGACTAAATTGCTTATTCAGTCGGCAAAAGGTAAACAATCTTAAAAATATTATTCTGAAAGTTCCATCTCGATGTTAATGTCGTCCTGGCGTTTCCATTGGATTAGCATTTCATATTTTGTGGCGCCTGGTTCTGGTTTCTCTGTGATTGCATGACAGCTTGCTTATAAAGATACGACTGTTATTTGAATATTTCCACTTTTCTTTAAGTGTTTTTCCTCTCCGGTAACTGGGCTAATCTAATCGACTTGGTATATTTCAAATTTTCTTGTTTAAAAACAATATTTAGTCTTTAGGGAAGTTTCTGATGAGTACGATTAATATTGTTATTATAAAAGTACTAGCTGTATACCAGACATGGCCTCTATTGTTTAAAACTATTAATGCGTTATTGTTTTAGCTGGAATCTTTCGTCTTTGTAAAACGTACTTACGCCACGTTCGTAATTTGTACAAACAAAGTTTACCACTGTCACTTCTAGAAGGAATCTAGAAAGCTTATCTTTGAATCTGAATTTTATTAATACAGTTTATATTTTTTGAGATTATTTAGTCTTGTCAGAACAAATCGTAATCGATGTTGGAACCACTAAAGCCACAACTGTGACCACGGTTGGAACTAAAGTCTCGAATGTAACCACAGTTGGAACTAATAAAGCCACGATTGTAGCCACAGTTGGACACCACTAAAACCACAACTGTGACCAGGGTTGGAACTAAAGTCACGATTGTAACCACAGTTGGAACTAATAAAGCCACGATTGTAACCTCAGTTGGAACCACTAAAGCCGCAATAGTAACCACAGTTGGTACCACTAAAGCCGCAATAGTAACCACAGGTGGTACCACTAAAGTCACAACTGTGACCAGGGTTGGAACTGAAGTCACGATTGTAACCACAGTTGGAACTAATAAAGCCACGATTGTAACCACTCTTGGAACCACTAAAGCCACAACAGTAACCACAGTTGGAACTACTTAAGCTACGCTTGTAACAAAACTTGCAATTACTTAAGCCGCTATCTTGAATCCCATGCAAACTCGTATTTTTAATTAATGATAAATCGATTAGCAATCAATTTGAAAACATTTATATAATTCCGTTACATCATTCGTATACATTTCTTTAAAAATAATGCCTTTGGCCAAAGTAAACTCGTCTAATTGTTGCATTCATGGGTGCGGGAACAGGTTAGAGGGTATTTAATAATCGTAAGCAGCTTGTAAAATCAATTTCGTTTCATAAAATATTTGCTTTACTACAAATCAATGTAACAAGTCCATTTATTTGTATGCGAAAAACGAACTTTCCTTAATAGTAATTCAACATTATGGCATTTTTCTACTTCTATTGAGTTTCTTTCATTTTTATTCTGAATTCAGTACAGTTAATATTCACCTTTTATAGACCCAATAGCTATGCACAGGTTTTTAATCAAGATTAATGAGTCTTGCAATATTTACTTGGCGTTAAGAGGTATTTTTCGAAAGAAAAAGTTTTACTTTGAGTGAAAATGTAATTTTGTTAGTATTTCCTCATATTATTACAAGATTGTAGTATGTTTTTCATTAATACTTCATTAGTGCAAAGGTTTACTCATCATCCATTATACAATGAATAAAATGTCCATAATGTCCATAATACCCTATAAAGCAGCGTAAACTAGAACATATTGAGATGGACCATACAGTTTGCACTTCCCCTCGTTGATGATACATCTTACAGATTGTTTAATTTTTTTACTGGATACAGTATTTTAAAAGCTAAAATGGAGGAGATTCTAAATAAAAGATTCGCTGCTTGGTGCGGTGTGCGCTGCGGAGAAAGAGTAATCATTTGACCACCCGTGGCGGCCACGCTCGCGGTCCGCTGGCCTCACGTGGTGCGGTGTGCGCTGCGGGGGCAGAGTAATCATTTGTCCGCCCGTCGCGGCAACGCTCGCGGTCCGCTGGCCTCACGTGGTGCGGTGTGCGCTGCGGGGGCAGAGTAATCATTTGTCCGCCAGACGCGGCAATGCTCGCGGTCCGCTGGCCTTACGTGGTGCGGTGTGCGCTGCGGGGGCAGAGTAATCATTTGTCCGCCCGTCGCGGCAACGATCGCGGTCCGCTGGCCTCACGTGGTGCGGTGTGCGCTGCGGGGGCAGAGTAATCATTTGTCCGCCCGTCGCGGCAACGCTCGCGGTCCGCTGGCCTCACGTGGTGCGGTGTGCGCTGCGGAGGCAGAGTAATCATTTGTCCGCCCGTCGCGGCAACGCTCGCGGTCCGCTGGCCTCACGTGGTGCGGTGTGCGCTGCGGGGCAGAGTAATCATTTGTCCGCCCGTCGCGGCAACGCTCGTGGTCCGCTGGCCTCACGTGGTGCGGTGTGCGCTGCGGGGGCAGAGTAATCATTTGTCCGCCCGTGGCGGCAATGCTCGTGGTCCGCTGGCCTCACGTGGTGCGGTGTGCGCTGCGGAGGCAGAGTAATCATTTGTCCGCCCGTCGCGGCAACGCTCGTGGTCCGCTGGCCTCACGTGGTGCGGTGTGCGCTGCGGGGGCAGAGTAATCATTTGTCCGCCCGTGGCGGCAATGCTCGTGGTCCGCTGGCCTCACGTGGTGCGGTGTGCGCTGCGGGGGCAGAGTAATCATTTGTCCGCCCGTCGCGGCAACGCTCGCGGTCCGCTGGCCTCACGTGGTGCGGTGTGCGCTGCGGGGGCAGAGTAATCATTTGTCCGCCCGTCGCGGCAACGCTCGTGGTCCGCTGGCCTCACGTGGTGCGGTGTGCGCTGCGGGGGCAGAGTAATCATTTGTCCGCCCGTCGCGGCAACGCTAGTGGTCCGCTGGCCTCACGTGGTGCGGTGTGCGCTGCGGGGGCAGAGTAATCATTTGTCCGCCCGTCGCGGCAACGCTCGTGGTCCGCTGGCCTCACGTGGTGCGGTGTGCGCTGCGGAGGCAGAGTAATCATTTGTCCGTCCGTCGCGGCAACGCTCGTGGTCCGCTGGCCTCACGTGGTGCGGTGTGCGCTGCGGAGGCAGAGTAATCATTTGTCCGTCCGTCGCGGCAACGCTCGTGGTCCGCTGGCCTCACGTGGTGCGGTGTGCGCTGCGGAGGCAGAGTAATCATTTGTCCGTTCGTCGCGGCAACGCTCGCGGTCCGCTGGCCTCACGTGGTGCGGTGTGCGCTGCGGGGCAGAGTAATCATTTGTCCGCCCGTCGCGGCAACGCTCGTGGTCCGCTGGCCTCACGTGGTGCGGTGTGCGCTGCGGAGGCAGAGTAATCATTTGTCCGCCCGTCGCGGCAACGCTCGTGGTCCGCTGGCCTCACGTGGTGCGGTGTGCGCTGCGGGGGCAGAGTAATCATTTGTCCGCCCGTCGCGGCAACGCTCGCGGTCCGCTGGCCTCACGTGGTGCGGTGTGCGCTGCGGGGCAGAGTAATCATTTGTCCGTCCGTCGCGGCAACGCTCGCGGTCCGCTGGCCTCACGTGGTGCGGTGTGCGCTGCGGGGCAGAGTAATCATTTGTCCGTCCGTCGCGGCAACGCTCGCGGTCCGCTGGCCTCACGTGGTGCGGTGTGCGCTGCGGGGCAGAGTAATCATTTGTCCGTCCGTCGCGGCAACGCTCGCGGTCCGCTGGCCTCACGTGGTGCGGTGTGCGCTGCGGGGCAGAGTAATCATTTGTCCGTTCGTCGCGGCAACGCTCGCGGTCCGCTGGCCTCACGTGGTGCGGTGTGCGCTGCGGGGGCAGAGTAATCATTTGTCCGTTCGTCGCGGCAACGCTCGCGGTCCGCTGGCCTCACGCTTCATTATTATTTCAATATTTGTTCTTAACAAGGTCAGCCTCTGAACTATAACTACAACTGTAGACGAACGGACCATAACCTATTTAACCTCAGTTGTAAATATAATCTTATTAAACGGTAAATGTGTTAAGTGTAACAGGAATGTAATGCCATTTTGTGCGATTGCTGTGACAGATGAAACCACTTTCGATGCGTAAATCTCACTTATGATAGTTTACCTGATGAAAACTCTGAATGTAGATGTCCGTCTTATGTGAGCAAATTCTATATTACCGATTAGATAACGTGACTCTACACTGTGAAGATGGAAATAGTGAAGATTATACCTTACTGAAGATTATATCCCTTCTCCAACAAGATATTCTAAAACGTCAAAGTTATTTTTAAAACACTGAAAAAAAACATTCCTCTTGAATCAGCCAGGCCACAGACTCACAATCTATCCTCTCTACATTTCCTAATATTCCTGATCCTATAAAAGGATTGAAAAGTGCAACGGGAGTTAGACTTAAAACTAAAATTCTTGACAAATGTCCCATGTTTTGAGAATCTTTTGTCTAGCTTACCTGAAGAGAATAGTGACCACAAGTCAAAGGTCTATCTAGGCTAGGCCTAGAAGAGTTGGAAAAGCTAAATTTTGGTTGTGTTAGGATGTGCGGAGGACCTTGCGGTGTATGACTTACGTGGTTGACTTACGTGGTTGTACATGATTTTACACTAAAAACTTGAAATGAAAGACATGACTGTGATATAGTTTGATGTATTAAAGAAAAACATTTCATCATATTGATTGTTTACATTTTGATTTGATTTTAATAAAAAACATATGTTTGTATAAACAAAAAACACTGAACAGGTTGTATGCAGATACTCAAGGCAGAAATATTGTGCAGGGCGTGGCGATGATCAAGAACTTGAAAATATCAAGCATAGATAAATCGAATACAGGTTTTCAAGATGTGGCAGCACACCCTGCAAAAAAAGGCCAGATGAAGTTGCAGTGCTCCTGGCGGGTACCAAGAATGTGACTAAGAATGAAACAAGTTCTCTTCTTCACTCACTACGTAGGACAATACATCAACTTATAGAAACACAACGTGTTGGTGTTTCAGTTCCTCAACGGCATGATCTATAGTGCAATGGCCTTGTCTATAGTGAATAAAGAAGTGAGAAGAGTCATGGTAAACGACTATTTAGATAAAGTCCTTGCTCAGTGTGACACCTTCTACTTTACCTATTTAGATCTAAGTAAGAAATATTGTTGTGCTTACACAAATTGTACATGTTAACTGAAAAGGTTGCTCAAGTAACTAAAACTTGTGTAAACCTATTACTCTTACTTAAAGAGAACTTGAGCCAAGAAGAAAATTACCAGGGAAATGGTTATGTTGACCAAGCCTGACTTGCAAAGGTTTTGTTCTTTTAATGGCGATAAGGAAAACGAACTTGTTGTAAGCTGGAATGTTCAAGGACTTAATAATAAATTAGATTATTTAGGTGTGTTAAAATCTCAATTGGCTGTGAATATATTTACCATTGATAAATGAACACTGGATACACCCAGAGCATGAAGGTTATTTAGCTGTATCTAGACTCAAGGTTGCCTCCATTTACGATAGGACCAGCAACATTCAAGGCGGTGTTGCAATGTTGGTTGACAATGGATATAGTTTTGTAGAAATCACATGTATTTAGGAACATTCAATCGAAATAAAACGCGAAGAATTTAGGAATTTTATTGTTTCTTGTTTACATCATATAGGCCATATGATGAATATATTTTCACGTAATAATAGTTTGTTTTTATAAGTTTGACATTATATGGTATTTACTAGTAGTAATGTTGAATGCCTCCAATATCTACGTAGCACCCCTAGTTCTAATTTTAATTTTTCAATTCACCATGTAAGTTTTGATGATATGTTTAATGTAATTAATACCCTTATCACTAATAGATGTTAAAATGTTTATGGAATTAATTATATGATTATGAAAATTGCTAGAGTTTATATAGCTAAAGTTTTAACATATTTTCTCAATGTTTTAATTTTTGATAATGGTGTATTTCCAAAGGAACTTGAGTTTATTGAAGTTTTACCAGTACATAAGAAAGGTGATAAAAGTAACCTAAGCATCTATCGTCCAATATCGGATGTTCCGGCCATATCTAAATAGTTTGGATGCTTGCTGTAAAAACAATTGCGCTACCATTTTCAAGGTATCATCTTTTTTTATAACAAATAATTCAGGCTTAGGCCTATAAAAGGTACCTGTGATGATCTGATTAAATCAGTTGGTTGATTAAATTAATCTGTGATTTAAATAGTTACTCAGTAGTTAGCTTTAGATCTTTTAATATCTAAAGCTGTATCTATGCCTTTGACACTGGTGACTATAGCCAACTAAAAATTTCAAATTTTTATAAACTTTATTAGTGTTCAGTTAGCAATATTATGTCATATTTAAGAGATAGACAAAATTTTGTTTATAAGCATGTTGTAAAATTTAGTAGAAGGCTTGTATTATACGGGGTATCACAGTGTTCAATTTTAGGCCCAATCATATTTAATATTTATATCAATGACTTGTCAAGTAATATTGATGACAATACAAAGGACGTAATTTTATTTGATGATGATGCTGTACTCAGAACAAGTTGTAGTACTCTTGCAGAAATAAATACTAGCGTTCAACTTGGTACAAATATATTACAGTTCTGGAGTGTTGCGAATAAATTATCTTTGAACTTGGCCAAAACGGATGATATTATATTTAGTTTTAATACAAATAGTGTTGATAATTTAAAGTCTTTGAAATTTTTGGTGTTTATAATATAGACACATCAATAAGGAAAATTAAAAAAATAAAATTTCAAAGTATAAATTTGTTTCGTAGACTTAATACAGCTGTCAGCCCAAACATTTGACTCAATGGGTACTATGCCAAAATACAGAATATTATTAGTTATCATGTCTCTCTCTGTGATAATAACAAACTCTTTGGTTATAAATTATTTATTTTACACAAGAGTAATTAGGATAGTCTGTAATGTACCTCACAGAACATACTTAAAACCAATATTTAAAGTATTAGGAGACCTAACTTTAGCTTCTATCTATATTTTCTTTACTCTGTGCTATGTCCATAGTCATAAGGATAGCTAATGGACTGGGACGGTGGACCTGTAATCCAGCTACTTGGAGGTCACGAATTGTGGATAGTTGTTAGTGATGGTCGGTGCTCTCTTGTGTGGATTAACGTCCACAATATTGAACACTACGTTAATCCACAAAGACTGTAATTAGACCAGTTCGTAATACAGAGGCCGTGGTTCGGATTCCACGTTTAACTGCAGATCCCTTACTTGTTGCCATTGGCTGTTGGGCTATTAATAACCAGTCCTGTCTAAGGAACATGACAGCCTTAGTCAGTAACAAGACTACAAGATCGTGACACAATCATCTTACATGCAATCCTCATTCATACTTGGCTTAAAATACCCACCTTGTGATATGGTCGCCATATGAAAAATCTAATCTAATGTAAACTGTGAGACTTACAGTGACTTCCATTATCATTTCACTAGAAGCAGGCTTACTTTGAGAGTACAACAATTTAGTCATGGCAACAGAAAAACTTTCATTAAATGTCAGCAAAATAATATAGGAAACTTCCTTTGCTAATCAGAGTATCGGTGCCTATTATCTTCAAGAGTAAAATCAAATAAAATTTTTAAATTAAAATTCTTGTTTAAAGGAGACAATTACTTCTCCATTGACTTTCCTAGTTACCTATAGGCATTTTTTATTAGCACTTAAATGAAACTCATAATTAAAAGAATTTTAACGTGTTATAAATAAGTGTGTTATACTATTCATGTTATATGTTCAATTTACTGTGTTAGATTTCTTTTAGTTTTATTTGACGAAACATAATTTAACAAAATTACCAGTTATTGTTAACCATTGATAACCATGTTATTGTTAAATATGTTATTTAATGGTTAATAAAGTTCTTAATACTTGATTCTTGCTTTCTCATTTTCATTTTCCATTATTTCCACAGCACATTCGTACATTTGTTCAACTTTTTTCTTACGCTGCACTTCAAATAATTTGGCTGTATCATTACAAGGTTATCTGTTAATATACTGGAATATTCGACATAGATTCATAAATCCTTAAGTGCGCAAAGAGCTGTAAATGATACATCTCTAATTCACACAGTGTTTCAATACAACGAAATATACCACTGGAACTGCAATATTATACCCAATATAAATCTGAAATAAATATTGAATTGCTCCAATTCCAAAATGAACCAGTAAACATAAATAACAGCATAATTCATTAAAGTGTCTTACGGAAAATATAATACTACCAGGTTTAGAGAGTATCCGATAAACAATCTACAGTATACTGTATAAACACACAGTATACAACAGTCTATAACACAGTCTATAACAAGTAGGAGATAAAATGTCCTTAACCTGGTAGGAATTACATTAGATCGTTACTTAAATCATAAAACGTGAGTTTTTTCTAATGAAGTGTGGACCATGCATGTAGGGTTGGATTGGTATCGAAGGTGTACGATGTCGATGACGATGGGGGGGGGTAGGACCGGAGACAACGGAAGTGTTGGCGTATGGTCCACACGTGTGGCTAAACGTGACTCGGCGAAGGATGAACACCCGGCATAATAATATTGTTCTGTATAAGTACAGTAGACTTGATGCAACCTAACTATATTAATTGCTAGTATGCGTGCAAACAATATGTCCCCAGTATGTTGTTTGTTGGATAAAAATAAAATACTGTGATAAGGAATATACCATTCATAGGTTATATTTTATTTAAAGATGATTTATTAGATTTATGTGAGAAACAATTTCGTTACCACTGTGTGGTTCTTTTTGAACCACAGAGAGTATTTCATGCCAAACAGGTTGATTATCACAAATAACATTTAATAAGGTAAAAAATAGTACCTAATCATTACATGTACAACTATTGGTGTTATTATTTAATATTTTAACACACTTGATATTCTCCCGAGTTACTAAATTGCCTTCTAGATTCACAGACATCATACGAGTGTGCCAACCGCCGTTGCTGTCCAAGCGGGAGTCACACAGTTGTCGGTGTGGAGGAGGCAGGAGGCAGGAGACAGGAGGCAGGAGGAAAGCGGGTGACAGTTTGACTATTTTTTACCACCCTGTCCCTCCCCCGCAAAGATGTCCCCAGCCACACTTAAAAAAGACCCCACCCCACGCGCTGCGTTGCCAAAATTGTCCTCACTTCGAGTTTAACCGGATGTGGTGCAGCCGCAGTTTCTCTTTTCCTTATTTTTTGCAATGAACTATGGCTAAGCAAACATATATAATAGGTTATATACAACACACACAGCCTATATCAACTGTAAAGCTATTATCTGTGGATGTACGATTGAATCTAACTTGAAAAAAGGAATTTAATTAACAGTATAAACTTAAAAAAGGTTAACTTTGCCTGTGCCTACATAAAAACCATGTAGAAATGTATTTAAAATACTTGTTTGATATACGAGTACAGTATATTACCTGATCTTATAATTTCGATTCAGATCTTACTACCTAGAGTCAGCGTCTTTGCCTTCAGAGCTGTGTGCTCCTAGTGTCGGAATCGTTCCCCACAGTTTTACAGGGGTCTTATAGAAACAGTTCTTGCGTTTTATCTAGTTCAAAACGTCTGTTCATGATGCCCTTCTTTAAAGAAATTAAAACTGTTGAGTATAGGATACTAAATATTTCCTAATATTTGTTTTCTACTCTTCCACGCGCTTATCTGCAATAGTGTTCTTATATTCTTCCACTATTGTCTGGATTACACTTATTTAGTTATTTTTATTTACAACATTTCCTTGTTACAGTTTATTAAAATAATCCTTTAAAAATAACAGAATTAATTTTTGCTCAAATATATTCAATTATATATACGCTAAATATACTATAATTCATTAATTATGCAAAATATAAGCCATAATGGAATTGCACGTCAGATTAATTTATACGATAGTTTAACTACTTTTGATATTCAAATATTAATTAGTTTATTTTACTTTTTATTTGGAACACCTAAAAAATACCATAAAATGAGTTAAAATCATTTAAAACAACAGTGGTTACGATGAAAATCATTCAAATTACCAAGTCCGGAGTATGAAAAAAACTTTTAAACCTATTAAATCTGAGTAGCAAATCCAATTTGCTCTTTCTCCAGCCAGACAAGTAATCAACTTATTCTGAGCTTTATCTTCTTGACAAGTTGATTGATTTTTGCCATTGATTGAAAGAGATTTACATCAATAAAATATATCAGAGCACTGTAGATAAGAAAAATTCAACTCTGATTAGGAATATACTGTTAGCAACAAGCTGTAACTATTCATACATACCTACATACATACTTTTTTATGTATAGAGATTCTCTACGACTAACGGTTCCAGAGAAGATTTAAATTTACTGTGCCGTAATTACAGTGTGTTGGTCCAAGAGCGCCAAATATTATTCTTAAGGAGAGTATTAAAAAAATCAATATCTTCCTTATTATTCAATCGTTTTCAACATACTTGTTATACTGTAGGGCCACATTAGTATCCGTTCAAAAAAATTGTTACTGCCGGGGGGGGGGACGAATCCTCAAAAATATTTCATCTTGCAGAAAAGGGGTGTCTGAAATAGATTCCAGACAACTTTTGAAATATTGTGTACTCCCAGGACTATCTATCTATATCTCAGGTGATACTGTATTTAGCTGCACCAACAAAGCCTCTCTAATTTGACCTATCCTCTGCACCCACCTCTGTGGCTCCAACTCTCTGCGTATCTGACTTGGCCTGGTCCCACCAACTATGTTTTGGTCTTCTACGTAAAACACTTGATTTGTTAAATTTAATTATAATAGAGCCTACGCATTACAATAAGTCATAGTTTTATTAGGAATTGCTATATTACCCTCTAGGTATTAATTGGTTTTTAGGTTATGTAATATTTCTTTATCTGCCATTAGCATCACGTAGATCGTAATCAGCGGTAGGATATGTGGTTTCTGTAGTATTATAATTTCTCGTTCACCATGGCCGCTGTAACATTCCTATGCGGTATTTTACAGTACTGTCCCTCTTGCGATGCACGCGGATGTGAGAAAAAGTGTATGTTCTTGGTAAGTATTTTTGTAAAACTAAAAGCTATAGACTTAGCCAAGACAAAACACTCACATTGATTAGGTTTTTCAATTCAGTTATTTATGAGAGGAAATCATTTATATGGTGACTTAACAAAAAATGTCTAAGTATTCCAGGAATATATCAACCTAAAATATATTAGTTTTGTTGTGCCATCAAATATTATATTACACTACTATGACTTATTTATTAAAATTACATAAATTTTCCTTTATGTGAAACCCTAACAATATGTATAATTACCCTAATAATGTAATAATTACCTTCGTACTAATTGCTCGAGCAATTAGTACAAAGGGTTGCTAATTGGAATGCGCATGTAAATAGAGTCAATTACTGCGTTTATTATTTTAGGATATTTGATATTTTTGTTGGATAGGCCTTACTTAATTGCAAAGTATCATAATCAATTAAATTAAAAAATTCAAAAGAGCCGTAAAATCATTTCTTATAAGTGCCTGCTTCTACAACCTGGAAGACTTCCGCAAAACCTAAAACCTAAATCCATAGCATACCTTACCTGATCTAACCGCATCTAAAGCCTAGTCTGTCGAACCCTGTTCCTAGCGCGTGGCTCGCTATTTTTAATGTGTGGGCCTGTTACAAGACAGGACACTTGACGCCTCCAGCACCTTCGGAAGAAGGACGTGGAGAAGAGGATATGTATGTATGTATGTTTATATCAGGTAATATGAAACAGTTATGCAAACTAATGGCAACAGCAGTATAACAAGAGTTAGTACTGGAACTATTCCAAGACGTTTGGCATTGCAGCATAAACACTGACCTATTTGAATATGCTTCATTTGTAATTACTTAATTATTCTGAAGTTTGTAAGAAACGAAAGTATGAATTGGTAGGACCCTATTTCATTATATTTTAAAATCATATAAGTCATATAAAGACAACTGTTTAGAGGAACTGAAAATATTCCTTTGAAAACATATCCATGATCTAACCTATTTCTCTCAGGGAAGTAAATACAAATATTTTTTATTTATAAATCTCATTCATTCATAAACTAAATTGATCCATTTAAACGTTCTTTAACAACATAGTGGTGTTTTAAAACTTTATTATGAGGGACCATAATTTATTTATTATTTAGTTTGTTGTTGTCCGTAATTAATCCAATTTAAAGCTATATAAAAAAATATATGATTATTTTTATTATGATTAGTTTAATAGTCATTGAGTAAATATAATGTGAGATTACTAGCCCCTACCTAGAGTTCCGGTACGGTAGCTCAAGCCCAGCACGGTAGCTCGGCGCTCACCCTGTAAGTCAAAGGAATTCTCTCAGATCATGAGCTCTATACATGAGAGGTTGATGAAGATGTATAGATTTAGATTTACCAGTTAGATTTAAAAAGTCTAATTGGTTGCCGTTACAGCTCCGACAAGGCTTCCTACGTGACACCGACCACTTGCTGCTCTGCCGATATGGCACCGACCTTTAGCAAAGCTTCCGACACGAAGCCAACTTCTTGCAGAGCGCCTATATTGCACCAACTCAACCAGAGATTCCTACACTGCGTGGCCGATATGACACTCACACCCAGCAGAGCTGCCTACTCAGTTCTGGCCTCTGCCTGGGCTACAAATATGGTACTAATCTCACTCAATAAATAGATCATCCAATGACCACAAACTGATTGATGTGAGACAGAGATAGGCGGGCGGGGCGTCAATCACTCCTCAGCAGATATAGACGCCGAGACGCGTGTTCAGTCAGCGTCGCGACGCGTTAAAAATAAGCGACGCCAATCTGACGGGAGGAACTAATAATAACACGTCCTCCGTGGCGACTCCCCGCACGAGCGCTTGTCTTTGGCTTGTGTATTTTTATCGCCCCTCCAACGTCTTGTATAAACTTATAAAAGAGGGTTTGACAATAGCTCTTTCATGAGAATTTTACTGTCCATGTTTCCAAATAGATAGAACGGGAAAATTGGTTCTACCAACCAATAAAGCTGTTAAATGTGGAAATCCTTAAGTTATTTAGGGCGGTACGGTACCTTCTTGTGTGCTTCAAGTTTATTAAAATAATTATAAATGTAGATGATACTAGTGTATTTGATTGATGTCCACATCTCATTACTACTTGTGAAACTTGTACGTGCAATGTTTTAACTTGTTTTAAGATCAGTGAACACCTACCACCTACATATGTGTAGGCTCTACGATAATACCCCGGCTAACAGAGTAGGCCCGCCCCTAACCGTGTATGGAGGGAATACGAAGTGACATTAGTTCATATTAGTGCGGTCCGCTGAGCCAAGCCGCTGCATATATTACTGTTATCTACTGGTTAAGATGGTCGTTAAAACTCTAGACTATATCAAATCTACATGTTTATAGATGAAGAGGAAATTATACAAATTATTATCTTCCATACATGATAATTGCTGAGTCCATAAAAAACGTCACACAATACCACCTCCACCACACTTTATACTAAATTTTGCATGGGTTCTTCCGTTAGTTCTGGAAACAAAACATACTAGATTCTCGTAAATTCTTGTTGAAATTCTCCATTATGACGTACGATTATAACTTTTACTCAAACGTATTCCTTTAGCTATTAAGGTTGGATTTTTGGTAGGGATAATATAAACTACTGACTGTAAAGAAGCAGAATGGACGAAAATTGTTTCACAATACAAATAATTTATATACAATTTGATTATAATTGCTAGAATAATGTTGTTGTTAATGACATATTGTATCAGAGGTTGTAATATGTAGGTCTACACCTACTGTACAATATTGATACACGACCCAGTAGGCGCCTTGCTCGTCCTCGCGGAGAACAGTAGGCCTACACCGCAGTCACATCCGAACCACGGCCTCTGAATTACGAATTGGTCTAATTATGAGGATGGTATTTGTGGATTAACGTAGTATTCAATAGTGCGGACGTTAATCCACACAAGAGAACACTACAACCACCGACCGTCGCTCATAACTATCCACAATTCGTGACCTCCAAGTAGCTAGAATACAGGACGTCGCTACCGTCCAAGTCAGATTACATGAAATTTAGACCTTTATATCCAGTTCATATGAAGGTTTTGTGTTATTTAACGGTAAAGGGTGTCCTCAAAATTCGGATTCAGCAAGCCGTATCAAAATTGTTATGGAAAATTGTCATTTGTTTCTTATTTGATCCTAAAGGTTAATAATATTGTTATGTTATTTACTACATGTAAGACTGTAAGTAAATGACATAAACGATATTACTAATGTTTTTAAATATATAAAAAATTAAACAATATTGTAATTATATTTTTTGTCAAAGGTTTCATCTCCAACACATTCATGAGGTACTTAGGGTACATGTTAGACTTTATCCCATATCTGAAAACTATAACGCAGAAAATTGGCTTAAGATTTATGGTTAAAACTAGAAAACTATTTCCAGAACCTATAAACTATTCATGTGAGTAGTTGATCAGATCGCTATTGTTGCTATTCATGTGGCTTTGGCAAACAAACCTATGTTTATCCAAGCAAAGACAATTTTGTTTTTATAACTTTTATTTTTATATTTATATATTTTAAATATATTATTTTGATATATTTTATCTTATAATTTTTTAATATATTTTATTATTTGTTTGAATTGTCTTCGGTTTAAGTGACTGTAAAATAATAAAACCAGTGCGTCCCAATAAAGCAGGTAAACAATATTAAATAACTCTTAAGCAGTTTCTGGAAAAGAGCGAATTACAAACCTGAAATAGACTAGAATACGTACGTCTAAAATGTCTTAATTTTATTTTTTAACATATAAATAAATGTTAGGATTTTGTTACACCGCACCATATATGAAATCCTTTTTCAAATATAAGGACCAAGTTGTTTTAACGTGCGGATGTGGCAGGTGGTGGGCGTCTTTGCCGACTCTGCTTTAAATATAATCAACTCCCTGACTGTAAAATATCCAAATTTTACTCCTTCTTCGATCCCATCTGTTTGATTAAAGGGTCTGGCATCCCAGCAAACCCTTACTGTCTGCACATTTTGCTACAATGGGTGTTCTGTAATTGAGAAACTTGTTTCGTTCAATTTTATTTTCCTTCGGTTCTGCAAGTAACAACATAAACTTAACTTACACCAAACACGTTCTCGTTTTATAGCATTCGGGATTACTTCATAACATGGTATGAATAAAATAAAACCCAATTCGGTGCAAGCCTACTATATAATGATTCATTTTTTGGATCTTGTTTTATTTCTTAGTGTTTATTAATAATGATTCAACTGCTTAAAAGATATTTAAATGAATTCAATATATCAGACTTTCAAGAGCCGATAGTTGAGTATCGGAAATAGAATTTAAATGTGTATGTGTGAAAAGCTTAACATTGATATCTCGCTTTAAAATAACATTATTTATATAGTTAAGCTATAAAGATGATTGGGAAAAGGTCTATGTAATTTTTATTCCTTATGGTAGCAAGATAGGTGTGCTGCATACTCATTTTCTATGTTATTCGTATTGAGTATACGTAAAATTGATACAACTGCCTTATTTATAAACATACTGTGATAATATTTGATTTGGTAGGTTGCTTATCTAACGATCAAGCGTAGTTTTTAGTTCAAGGGTAGGTAGATTAGGCAAGTTTTTCGGGGATATTTTACCTCCTCTTTAGATAAAACTTATTTAATTCGCATGCCCTCTTAAATGGGTCCAAAGACATGGCAGTATGAAAGGGATGAGGTAAAGGTTGTAGAGGGCAATGTGAATGCACATTAGACTGTTTTTGGTGTTTCTCAATCATCAGCTTAGACCAAAGTCATGTAGCAATCACGCCTTTAGCCAAAAGACCGCAAATAGCAGGTCCTTCCTTCTATTACTGCAGATTCCAGCTCACACATTTAATTTTTCATCCATCGGTTTAACATTGGTAAGCCTACTGTCCCGAATCAACTCATCAATCAAAGATTCGAAAGAGGAAGTCTCAACTTCGACAAGTTAACTGCGTTGCTCGAGAGAGGAAGTCGCCACTTCGACCAGTCAACTGAGATGCTCGAGAGAGGAAGTCTCGACTTCGACCAGTCAACTGAGATGCTCGAAAGAGGAAGTCTCGACTTCAACCAGACACCTGCGTTGCTCGAGAGAGGAAGTCTCAACTTCGACAAGTTAACTGCGATGCTCGAGAGAGGAAGTCGCGACTTCGACCAGTCAACTGAGATGCTCGAAAGAGGAAGTCTCGACTTCGACCAGTCAACTGCGTTGCTCGAGAGAGGAAGTCTCGTCTTCGACCAGTCACCTGCGTTGCTCGAGAGAGAAAGTCTCGACTTCGACAAGTTAACTGCGATGCTCGAGAGAGGAAGTCGCGACTTCGACCAGTCAACTGAGATGCTCGAAAGAGGAAGTCTCGACTTCGACCAGTACCTGCATTGCTCGAGAGAGAAAGTCTCGACTTCGACCAGTTAACTGCGTTGCTCGAGAGAGGAAGTCTCGACTTCGACCAGTTAACTGCGTTGCTCGAGAGAGGAAGTCTCGACTTCGACCAATCACCTGAGTTGCTCGAGAGAGGAAGTCTCGACTTCGACCAGTCAACTGAGATGCTCGAGAGAGGAAGTCTCGACTTCGACCAGTCACCTGCGATGCTCGAGAGAGAAAGTCTCGACTTCGACCAGTCACCTGCGATGCTCGAGAGAGGAAGTCTCGACTTCGACAAGTTATCTACGTTGCTCGAGAGAGGAAGTCTCGACTTCGACCAGTCAACTGAGATGCTCGAGAGAGGAAGTCTCGACTTCGACAAGTTAACTGAGATGCTCGAGAGAGGAAGTCTCGACTTCGACAAGTTAACTGCGTTGCTCGAGAGAGGAAGTCTCGACTTCGACAAGTTAACTGCGATGCTCGAGAGAGGAAGTCTCGACTTCGACCAGTCAACTGAGATGCTCGAGAGAGGAAGTCTCGACTTCGACCAGTCAACTGCGTTGCTCGAGAGAGGAAGTCTCGACTTCGACAAGTTAACTACGTTGCTCGAGAGAGGAAGTCTCGACTTCGACCAGTCAACTGAGATGCTCGAGAGAGGAAGTCTCGACTTCGACCAGTCAACTGAGATGCTCGAGAGAGGAAGTCTCGACTTCGACAAGTTAACTGCGTTGCTCGGGAGAGCAAGTCTCAACTTCGACAAGTTAACTGCGTCGCTCGAGAGAGAGGAAGTCTCGACTTTGACAAGTTAACTGAGATGCTCGAGAGAGGAAGTCTCAACTTCGACAAGTTAACTGAGATGCTCGAGAGAGGAAGTCTCGACTTCGACCAGTCAACTGAGATGCTCGAGAGAGGAAGTCTCGACTTCGACCAGTCAACTGAGATGCTCGAGAGAGGAAGTCTCGACTTCGACCAGTCAACTGAGATGCTCGAGAGAGGAAGTCTCGACTTCGACAAGTTAACTGCGTTGCTCGAGAGAGGAAGTCTCGACTTCGACCAGTCAACTGAGATGCTCGAGAGAGGAAGTCTCGACTTCGACCAGTCAACTGAGATGCTCGAGAGAGGAAGTCTCGACTTCGACAAGTTAACTGCGTTGCTCGAGAGAGGAAGTCTCGACTTCGACAAGTTATCTACGTTGCTCGAGAGAGGAAGTCTCGACTTCGACCAGTCAACTGAGATGCTCGAGAGAGGAAGTCTCAACTTCGACAAGTTAACTGAGATGCTCGAGAGAAGAAGTCTCGACTTCGACAAGTTAACTAAGATGCTCGAGAGAGGAAGTCTCGACTTCGACCAGTCAACTGCGTTGCTCGAGAGAGGAAGTCTCGTCTTCTACCAGTCACCTGCGTTGCTCGAGAGAGAAATTCTCGACTTCGACCTTTCCTGCTTGAACAAAGTAGTAGGGTTTAAAAAGTTAAAGGAGCAAAGTGTCCTCTGTTTTCCGATAGGACCTTTCCTTAAAGTTTTATAGCCTAAAAATGAAAACTTTTTTTGAAAAAGTTTAAATTTTTTTGGGGTATTTAAAATTAAAAATTACAAAATCCATTTACACGATTATTCAAAGTACCCTCTTAGGAGTGTCCATAAAAATTTCAAGTCTCTAGCTCATCAGGAAGTCGTATTTTTGAGCGACAAAGTGAAACCTTGCATTTCACGAAATAAACCCAATGCATTTTATATGGGAAAATTTTAACATTTTTTTCTCGGTCTGTAATGAAAATTTGTATGATTTGGCAATTTTCCTGTCGGTTTTGGACCTAAAGGTCCGTGCCAAATTTCAAGTCTCCAGCACTTCTAGAATCGGGTTAGAATTTGTATACCTAGTGGTGAAATTATTTCAAGGATTTGTAGACATAAAATAACATCAACACTTATATCATAATACTAGATTAATTAAAAACATAAATAAATTTCTATTTTACTGAATAAAAGTCATAATTAATAGAGATGTATTTTATTGATAGCTTATTAAAAAAGTAAAATTTAAATTATTTTTCATTTCCTTGATTATTTTCCTGTTCTTTGTGGTACATTATGTCAAACATGAAAATATACTAGGTATTGTATACATGCCATATCATGTAAATGGTCATTTGATCAATTGAATTGTTTAGTTCAAAAACCCGTCAAAAGCCAAAAGTGTAGTTTTCGGTTATTAACTAAAAACGCTGTAGTAATTGTAATTTTTGTAATATTTTTAAAAATTTTGTTGATGGAAGTAACTATTAGAAGAGGGTTTTTGTGGTAAAATTTTCTTTATTACATTACCCATAAGTACAAAAAATGTTTGAAATTTTTTTACATGACGGTTTTTTGCACTAAACCATCGGTAATCACTGAACTTTTAACAATAAATCAATATAATAAAGGATTTATCAGAATTAAACAAATATAATGGTTAAAAAAGTGGTTATTTATTCATGAAACAATTGGATAGTAATATTAAATAAATAATAATGACTGAAAAAGATTGTATGACGATGAGTCAATATTCTTAAAAATGATGATTAATCATCCTCCTCATCAATGGCCTCATTTTCTTCACTGTCGGTTGTTGGCCAGGAGAAGAACATGTTGTTAAACTCCTTATATCATATATCATATCAAATTCCATGGATTTTTAAGAATACATTTTTACAAACATCTTTGAAGATACTGTCAACTTTTACATGATAAATAAAGGTATGGTTTCTCTTAAACACAACAGATCTTTCACCATCATTTACCTCATTATCATTGTCAATTTGTTCATAAAATCTTTCATCATTATTTACCTCAATATTATCTTCAATTTGTTCATCTTGGCCTAATGGTAGGCCTACCTGTAATGGTACTTGGTTTCTTTTTTCCTTCTGCGACTACACGCCTTAGCCTCAATCATTGCTTGTAAATATGTATCTTGTACGTTTTTATTTTATAACAAATAGAAGTTGTTCCATACTTTATCTATAACGTCTTTAATAATATTTGAATAACACCTGTTCTTGCATTTACAGATTATTAGTTCTGGTTTAATTTTCTTTGGCACAACTTTCCCTTTAGAATCAACATAAGACTCGCCCTTGACCCTTGCATTGCGTTTCTTATTACGTCCCCAGTTGTCTACATTTTACACCACGTTGTCTTTTTCTCACAGGTTCATCTTCTGAACTAGAAATTTTAATCACAAACCTATACAAACTACAAGTAACACACTTGCTTGCAAATAACACAAACTTAGGACACAATATTTATGTATTTAACCTAGAAAGTGTGTAAACACGTTTACTAAACAATAACACCAACGAGTGATTACAAACAACAGACACAAAAAAAGATGTATGAACAATCAACTGAACCAACGGCTGTTGATCAACCATCATTGCTGCCAAACTTAAGAAAAGCCGAAAAAATCCCTACTCTTTAGTGCAGAAACCCGCTATGTTCCGGTACATGACGGCTTCCTGCACTAAACACAGATCTTATTCTCAATTTTAGCAGCTTTGCTATAGTGAAACATGACTGGTTTATGCACCAAACGATGCGTCTACCTTTTTACAACAATAACATAGTCTTAACTCAATTTCGACAAAAATGGCTTTTTGAACTAAACTATTCAATTCAATTGACCTATTTTACGTAATTAATTTGATTCGTTGACTAAAATTACGTCAACACATTTATGCAATTTGATTGCAATAACTTATTATTTCAATAATACTAGTAAAAATAACTTTCATGGTTCACTTAGCGCCTTCCTTGTGATTAACCTTCGAAAATATTGATCAAACAAACATATTTTGTCTTATTGTGGAGATCCCTGTGTTAAGTTTTTTTCTAATCAAAAAATTATGACACTCATTTAAGGCTGCAGAGAGTTTATTTCGAAAATGATAGTTTTTTATATTGTAGGCCTACGCTCATTTTTATCCAAGCCTAGGGTGTCATAGTTGTCGCATATTTACTTTGATAACACTTTTCGAGCTTCGCTAAAGTTTCAAATATTATTTCAGAGGCAGTGACAGCATTGGAGGCGGCGGAAGTAGCAGATCTAATACCGGAAGCTGTAATGACGTCATTTCGGGCGTGCCACTGCCTCTTCCATATCGCCGCTTTTTGATTCATCAGACTGTTTTAATAGACAATTGTTTAAAATGAGTTCGAGTGTATGATAAAAAACTCATCACAGTCAAAAGTTGTATGGTTTTTAATGTGTAGTTGACTCTGGAAACCTTTTAACGGTTTTTGTACTTAAATATGTTTTTCGACCATTAATTGATTGTAATCTTCACATTTGTTGCTCAAATGGTCATTTTGTCACAAGGAGTAACAGTGCAGTGTGTAATATGATAGGTCTAGGCGGATTAAAGCGCCAAAAAACACTTTTTATCAGAATTATGAAAAACCTCTTTATCATACTACAAATAATATTAAGGTATTAACCAATAAGATTAGAAAATAAACCTTAAATTTAAATATTTGGTTAAACACAATAAATAGGCCCTTAATTTATCTTAATTTATTGCATCAAGCCACGAGCTCATATCTATTTTTACAGTGAGATAAGCTGGAAAGTGCACATCATCAAATTGAATCAAATTAAAATGGAATTTTGCGGCGTTTTTATTTATTTAAAGATATGAAGAGTGAAAATGTTTTGCGTATTTTATATTTTACCTTAGGGCAGAATTTGAACCATCCCTTACTCTTTTTATTAGTTACAAATTCTGCGATAATTTTTTTTGTTTTTAAAGATTCGAAAATGTTTTTTGCTCTCAATGGGAATAGATACTGCAATGACAATAATTATAGAAGGAGATTTAGAAATGTTAACCATCTTGCCTAAGACAAAAAATACATTTTTTGATAGTCTTTTTAATTTATTCTACTGTGAACTTTTGACACCAAGTATAGTAAGAGTTAAAATGGTTAATCTTTTCTTGTAAAAACATCTGAAAGGTGGCTTTTTGGTTTGGAGGATATTTTTTTCTGTCAACTGTAATCAGACAGCACATTAGTTTTAATGGCTAACCTAGGTACTGTATATGTATTATGTATGCATGTGTAAGAAACTTTCACGTTTTAGTTAGTTTTTTCAATAACCTTTCATTTTGAGGAGACAAATTATGTTATTTTAGTTGTATATATTTATCTGTTGTCTTTTATTATTTTATATTATGTTTAAGTTTAGGAAAGAAACCTCCAAACAGGCTATGCCTTGGAGGCCCTATATTTTTCTCTTTTGATTATGGAAATCGTGCATGTTTTGTTTGTTTTATATATATATATTTATGCCTGCAATCTATAATTTTATGTATGTACTTTAAAAGAGAGAAAAGTGAATCATTCTTATTCCTATTCTTCTTTTTCAATTCATTCATACTCTAACGTCTAGCACATTATTGTGAATTTGCAAAACCTTTTTAATTCAATTGCAAATTAAATTTTGTGACCATGAATGTATAACTAGTTTATTCAAACAAAGTTCGCTTTGAAATCAGTTGTTTATGCAAAATTATTATTTGTCGTTTCATAGTTTTATTACATGAACTAAAGATTAATAATTTTACTCTTTTAGCTACGTTGACCATTGTGAGTAGGGCTGAGTGAAATATCTGTCGTCATTATCAACCCATGTCTCGTAAACCACACAGATATCTAAAACGGAAGACGGCTAGCGCATTTCTAATCAACTAGTATTCAGTATTATCTATATATCAGAAAGTCTGACCTTATTAAAGTGGATTACTTATGTTCCATCTAAGATAACAATTTTGTTGTAAAACTTCACTGTTCTTTCTACTTCAAACGCATTTACATTTCTGTTTTCTTTATATTCTCTTTAGGTTTACATTTAAATACATGTTTAATAATTTGTTCATCTTTAAGCTAATATTACTTTTATGTTGCAATTTTTAAAGTTTGTTTTCCAACTTACACGCTTTGGCAATTTTCCAACAGGGAATAATGCTATTACCGTATTCGTCATGATAAGTTAACTTAAAAAACCAAAAATTATGTTTCAACAGTTAAAATATCTCAAACAAATTCCCTATGTCAGACCTGATGATTAATACAGTGAGTTTTATTACAGTTTTATTACTCGTGTTGTCTCGAGTGAATCTCAAATTGCAGGCCGATGCCTGATAGGGAAACTTTTAAGTTTTCAAGTAACGATTGCATTATACTTGCCTTTTATGTCGGATAGGTAGTCATTGACTATTACTGTCTCGATTATTGTCCAGGTCAAACACTATTATAAATAGGTAGTTGAGTTCTGATATAAAACTCGTAAAATGAAGAATTTTATTTAGTATTAAGTATTTTTTAGAACATCAAGCCCTATTTTATAAATAATTCACCTTATTCTTCAGTAGTACTTACTTTTTACAAAATACATTGATGGCCAGGTGCGAGCCTTGCCGTCTAAGGGCAAAGGGGAATTAGCTGTAAGCACAGAAATAACCGTCGCATCGCGTCTATTTTGGCGGAACGCGGGCATCTAGCCAAGCCTTCGCTCACACTGAGCTAGGCCTACCACCACTGAAGTACGATAATTATTATCGTGCGGTACCATGACACACGAGAATTATCGGATGATACGATAATCCATATAGTTTAATTAATTATATCAAAGGATAAGACGTTGTCTTGGCTGTTTTAAGGCTTCATTGGTACCTTAAATTACTGAACGTGGAGTATAATATATCCACAGCGAACTTGCATCTATAGATTGTCGCCTCTCCCTCTCAAGCCTACTCACTGCCATGTATTGTTCAATTACAATTTTGCTGTTGTACTTCCAACTGAAAACCCGTACATCTCTGACGCGTACTATAATATATAAACAATGTATATAATGTATTATAATGTATAAAGTGTACATAACATAAAATCACTCTTTCAAGAATACAAATCGTACAACTGACATAAGTTCATTGTTTAAATAATACATTGTACAGTTTATATGAGTTCACTGTTTCAAGGATGCAAATCCAATTATTTAAACTCGTAAAAACAGTTTAGTTAGAGTTTATCTGACTGCCGTGTACAATCTGAGATCCAACATATAACTAGAGAATCGGCGCAAACGAAGTGAACTGTACCGGAAGTGGCCGGAAGTCGAGGAGTTATTGTAGGTGCCAGCTGCAACGGGCTCTCGTAAACTCTGTAGCATAAACATGGCCCCTCAGCTCATATGACCCCCTCCTACACTACTCATTCGTCCTCCGAACTTCCAACAACTTCAGGAATTACAATTCTATTTCCGAACTTGCCTTACCGCACTTTGTTATTCTGAACCCTCTGCGCGAAGTTATTTAAAACAATATACGTTAGATGTTCAATTTACCCAGCGAAAACGTTCGGGTTTATTAAAAAAGTCGAAGTTTGAAGCTTGCGGGGTGCCTTGTTCTGATATTAAACATTGAAACAATTTGAGTTTATTAAACTTGTTTGACGTTAGTTTCCACCAAGGGTTTGAAGAATGAACAGAGGAGAAGTATGTTAATTTAGTTAGGCTTTAATTATCAGGAATATTTTTAATGGCGTGGATTTCCCTCTACATCGTGTAGATAGGGTATAGGTTATATTCCTATTTATAAATTAACTTTCAGTCCTTTACCAGTTTCTTTCTAATTAATACAAGTAATCGTTAAAAAACATTTTACATTTTTCAGTAAGAGAATGATTGAGGTTTTTGACATGGAAATGTCTTAGTTCTATGTGGGGGGTTGGTAATTTGTCAGACCAAAATTTTAAACAGTGACGTCATTTGGTTAGTGACGTCATATGGTTAGTGACGTCATAGTTTAGTTATAAAAACAGCTGTTTCGATGAATTGAAAACATTCCCTTAGAAATATCCATGATCAAAAACCAATTTTTATAGGGAAGTTAATGCACACATTTTTACAGGCCAATGACCATATCTCCAATACTATAATACGATCAAGGTTTGTATATATTTATATATATATATTTGCACACGGATCTCGAAAACGGCACTAAGGAATTTCTTTAAATTTTGGAAATAACTAATTTCCGAGTAGAAAATAAGTTCTAGATAGGTCTAATGTCCAGGAAAATTCGTGTTTTCTTGTAATATTAAGTTTAAAATCTAAAAATTTAACATTACGCTTATGGAGAATAAAATGTAAACAATACAAACTAAAACAGCTGTTTATAATCGTTTGACAGTTCTTGATTGAAGACGGCAAAGAACAATATGTGAAAAGAGGTTTTTCATAACTATTTATTTTATGTATGTAATAAATTTAAAATTATCAGGTTACTAAACAATTTGTAAAAACTTAAGGGTAACATAACTGTGCGAAATAAAAGCAGGAAAGAGTATTTCCAAAATCTTCCGTGTTTTGATAGAAAATGTATTCGTTGTATTGCTTGAAGCCACTGTAACAAACCAAATAATTGGTGTAAATTAAATTTCTCTTTTGCTTTTCAATCCTCCGTTTCTAACAAAATCAGTTGATCATAGGCTAATAATAACTGTATGCATAATTAAACAGTAAATGATCTGATAAAACAATTGAGGTTGGCTATAAGACGTTAAACGGCATTGCTCATTTGACAGACGCCGTAGCCGAGTGGTAGCGGGTCGGCCTCAAGAACTAAAGGTGGCGAGTTCCATCCCCACCACTAGGCGCGATACTTTTTGTTCAGTGCTATATTAATTATGGTGTAGTAAATCGGTTTTATTTCCACATAAATGTTTTCATTAAGTAATACATGTGTTTTAATTTTTCTAACTAATTTTTATAATACATGTCTTTTTCTAAACGAGCAAAGGTCGGTCACCAGGTACTTATAATCTAATGTATCCATTAAGTCTATCTGACTATCGGTTTCTGCCCAGAATCAGCACGTTTTCCGATAAGAATAACATATGGGGAATAATTTTTGGACATTTCGTTTTAATCCTTGAACCCGAGCCTTATTCATATCCAATCTACTGTCTACTCTTTTACAACATAATTTTTATGAAAAAAACCCAAAACTTCACAGGCTCTGGGAAACTTGGGGCTCACCTCTCGACGCGTGCTGCTACACAGACACTGCGGCGAAACTCGCCCCAGCATCAACATTCCCCTCAACACTTTCACCTAGCGTTGCAATAGTGTCCATCTATCACACTATATCACTAGCATTAATCCATGACCTACTCTGAAATCCTTACTACTTAACATACAACTCTCCTTTCTGTTTAATTACCTTCTCTACTAAACGACCTTATATTTCTTTTTTAATAATTCCTCCATATAAAATCCACTTCTCATTATATTATCTCTATCATCAGTAATAGGTATTGTCTCATTTATTCTGAAATCATTTAGGGATATACCCCCTGTTAAACACATGTATATATGGTGAAATCCTCACATCTTTTTGTTCCTTTTGTAAATGAAAGTCCCCAGGTGCTTGTGGTAGGATTCCTACCATTTACTAAAATTATTGCGTGATTTTGACTTTTATGATATTCTCATTTCATAAAAAGTTTTTAAAAGTTTAAACGTTTAAAAAAATTTAAAATCTAAAATTTTAGATGAACAATCCTTAAGGAAAAACGTTCCAAGGATGTATTTTAAATTAGTCGGTATTAATGAAACTGTGTGTAGATTGATTTAATTGATTAGACTGCATATCACTTTACTTAAAGGAGAAGACATGTGTCAGTCGACTGATACCGTTTAATTTAGTTAGTTTTGATAATGACAATTAATTTAACTATTTTATAAATTTGATTACTGAAATATTAACAATTATTTATTTTTGTGTTGTGGGCTATTTATTTTATTTAGTTGCGTACCGTGTACCCACCCAACCAGCTCTGAGGCGGAGTGTTTTGTGGTATTTACATTATTTTGTTTCGTGCCTTGTACCCGCCCACCTAGCTTTAAGGCGGAGTGTTCTGGGCTTTTTACTTTTTTTTTTTTTTTTTTAATATTGCTGTTGACAAAATATCATTTGCATAGCAATCGTCATAGTATAAACATATTAAAGTTAAAACAATAAAAGCAAGAAATAATACATACACTTTAATTTGTTGCGTGCCTTGTACCCGCCTAGCTACCTCTAAGGCGGAGTGTTGTGGGCTGTTTATTTTATTTAGTTGCGTACCGTGTACCCACCGAACCAGCTCTGAGGCGGAGTGTTTTGTGTTATTTACATTATTTTGTTTCGTGCCTTGTACCCGCCCAGCTAGCTCTGAGGCGGAGTGATTTGGGCTGTTAACTTAATTTTGTTAAATGCCTTGTACCCGCCCAGCTAGCTCTGAGGGGGAGTGTTGTGGGCTGTTTACTTTATTTTGTTGCGTGCCTTGTACCCGCCCAGCTAGCTTTGAGGCAAATGTTGCGGGCTTTTTACTTTATTTAGTTGCGTGCCTTGTACCCGCCCAGCTAGCTTTGAGGTGGAGTGTTGTGGGCTTTTTACTTTATTTAGTTGCGTGCCTTGTACCCGCCCAGCTAGCTCTGAGGCGGAGTGTTGTGGGCTTTTTACTTTAATTTGTTGCGTTCCTTGTACCCGCCTAGCTACCTCTGAGACGGAGTATTGTGGGCTGTTTACTTTATTTTGTTGCGTGCCCTGTACCCGCCCAGCTAGCTCTGAGGCGGAGTGTTTTGTGGTATTTACATTATTTTGTTTCGTTCCTTGTAACCGCCCAGCTAGCTCTGAGGCGGAGTGTTTTGTGGTATTTACATTATTTTGTTGCGTGCCTTGTACCCGCCCAGCTAGCTCTGAGGCGGAGTGTTTTGTGCTATTAACTTTATTTTGTTTCGTGTCTTGTACCCGCCCAGCTAGCTCTGAGGCGGAGTGTTTTGTGCTATTTATTTTGTTTCGTGCCTTGTACCCGCCCAGCTAGCTCTGAGGCGGATTGTTTTGGGCTGTTTACCTTATTTTGTTGCGTGCCTTGTACCCGCCCAGCTAGCTCTGAGGCGGAGTGTTTTGTGCTATTTACTTTATTTTGTTTCGTGCCTTGTACCCGCCCAGCTAGCTCTGAGGCGGAGTGTTTTGGGCTGTTTACTTTATTTTGTTGCGTGCCTTGTACCCGCCCAGCTAGCTCTGAGGCGGAGTGTTTTGGGCTGTTTACCTTATTTTGTTGCGTGCCTTGTACCCGCCCAGCTAGCTCTGAGGCGGAGTGTTTTGGGCTGTTTACTTTATTTTGTTGCGTGCCTTGTACCCGCCCAGCTAGCTCTGAGGCGGAGTGTTTTGTGCTATTTACTTTATTTTGTTTCGTGCCTTGTACCCGCCCAGCTAGCTCTGAGGCGGAGTGTTTTGGGCTGTTTACCTTATTTTGTTGCGTGCCTTGTACCCGCCCAGCTAGCTCTGAGGCGGAGTGATTTGGGCTGTTAACTTAATTTTGTTGAATGCCTTAAACCCTCCCAGCTAGCTCTGAGGGGGAGTGTTGTGGGCTTTTTTTTTTAATTTGTTGAATGCCTTGTACCCGCCCAGCTAGCTTTGAGGCGGAGTGTTTTGTGCTATTTACTTTATTTAGTTTCGGGCCTTGTACCCGCCCAAATAGCTCTGAGGCGGAGTGTTTTGGGCTGTTTACTTTATTTTGTTGCGTTCCTTGTACCCGCCTAGCTACCTCTGAGACGGAGTATTGTGGCCTGTTTACTTTATTTTGTTGCGTGCCCTGTACCCGCCCAGCTAGCTCTGAGGCGGAGTGTTTTGTGGTATTTACATTATTTTGTTTCGTTCCTTGTAACCGCCCAGCTAGTTCTGAGGCGGATCGATTTGGGCTGTTAGCTTAATTTCGTTGAATGCCTTGTACCCGCCAAAATAGCTCTGAGGGGGAGTGTTGTGGGCTGTTTACTTAATTTTGTTGCGTGCCTTGTACCCGCCCAGCTAGCTCTGAGGCGGAGTGTTTTGTGTTATTTACTTTTTTTTTGTTTCGTGCCTTGTACCCGCCCAGCTAGCTTTGAGGCGGAGTGTTTTGGGCTGTTTCGTGCCTTGTATCCGCCCAGCTAGCTCTGAGGCGGAGTGTTTTGTGCTATTTACTTTATTTTGTTTCGTGCCTTGTACCAGCCCAGCTAGCTCTGAGGCAGAGTGTTTTGGGCTGTTTACTTTATTTTGTTGCCTGCCATGTACCCGCCCAGCTAGCTCTGAGGCGGAGCGTTTTGGGCTGTTTACCTTATTTAGTTTCGGGCCTTGTACCCGCCCAGCTAGCTCTGAGGCGGAGTGTTTTGGGCTGTTTACTTTATTTTGTTGCGTGCCTTGTACCCGCCCAGCTAGCTCTGAGGCGGGGTGTTTTGTGCTATTTACTTTATTTTGTTTTGTGCCTTGTACCTGCCCAGCTAGCTCTGAGGCGGAGTGTTTTGTGCTATTTACTTTATTTTGTTGCATACCTTGTACCCGCCCAACTAGCTCTGAGGCGAAGTGGTTTGTGCTGTTTACTTTATTTTGTTTCGTGCCTTGTACCCGCCCAGCTAGCTCTGAGGGGGAGTGTTGTGGGCTTTTTTTTAATTTGTTGAATGCCTTGTACCCGCCCAGCTAGCTTTGAGGCGGATTGTTTTTTGCTATTTACTTTATTTAGTTTCGGGCCTTGTACCCGCCCAGCTAGCTCTGAGGCGGAGTGTTTTGGGCTGTTTACTTTATTTTGTTGCGTGCCTTGTACCCGCCCAGCTAGCTCTGAGGCGGGGTGTTTTGTGCCTTGTACCTGCCCAGCTAGCTCTGAGGCGGAGTGTTTTGTGCTATTTACTTTATTTTGTTGCATACCTTGTACCTGCCCAGCTAGCTCTGAGGCGGAGTGTTTTGTGCTATTTACTTTATTTTGTTTCGTGCCTTGTACCCGCCCAGCTAGCTCTGAGGCGGGGTGTTTTGTGCTATTTACTTCTTTTGTTTTGTGCCTTGTACCTGCCCAGCTAGCTCTGAGGCGGAGTGTTTTGTGCTATTTACTTTATTTTGTTGCATACCTTGTACCCGCCCAACTAGCTCTGAGGCGAAGTGGTTTGTGCTGTTTACTTTATTTTGTTTCGTGCCTTGTACCCGCCCAGCTAGCTCTGAGGCGGAGTGTTTTGGGCTGTTTACCTTATTTTGTTGCGTGCCTTGTACCCGCCCAGCTAGCTCTGAGGCGGAGTGTTTTGTGTTATTTACTTTTTAGCGAATTTCCCATAGGGAAGAAGCTATTACCGTAGGTCTCATGGTGAGACTTAAGCCCGGGACCATGTTATTTTTTCTTCTTTAGGTGCCCAGAGTCCAGCTAGTCGTTATTTTTTATTTATATTATTTTTTTATATATGTATGTATATATATATATATATTTGTGTTTTTTATTTTTATGTGTCTGTTAGCACGATAACTCTCGTAAAAATGGCGATCAAGACCTTTGGTAGAGACGTGTTTCCTACAAATGCTCGACGAGTTCGTACCAGCTATCGGTCAATAGGATGTGTTTGGGGGGTTGTACCCCAAAATTTTTGCGTTTTCACATGTAATTTTTTAAATTTCTAATTTTATCTTTCACCATTAGAGCTCTGCACAATTAAGTTCCTTAAGTTTTTCTCTATCTCCAACGGTTACCGAGATATTAAAAAATCTAAACACAGTACGTTGTATTTTGGGGCTCCAATGTTATCTTATGGAGGATAAGGTTTAATATTTCACTTATTACCATACTTTTGGATCTTTAAATTAGCTTTCATGTGGTTCAGGTTCATCCATTTATGCTTAATCATAGTTTATGTGTTTATCGTGGCAGCAAACTGCATACTCTTTTATGTTAATCATATGGAGAATAGGCAAACTTTATTTATGAACAGACGTTGATGAGTTTGTATAAATGTTTTTTTGTTTATAATGCCTACTCTCAGTGTCTACAGCAGCCCAGTTGTGATTTTTTCATTTTCTTATGGAGAATAGGCTATAATTCTCATGTTTATGGACAGATTTTTATAAAACTTGTCAAATATTATTATTATTATATTGTTGATTTGGAAATTCGCTGAGTACGCAGGTCTGCTGCGACGGGGGTATTTTTGTTTCGTGCCTTGTACCCGCCCAGCTAGCTCTGAAGCGGTGTGTTGTGGGCTGTTTACTTAATTTTGGTGCGTGCCTTGTATCCGCCCAGCTAGCACTGAGGCGGATAGTTTTGTGCTATTTACTTTGTTTCGTTTCCGAATATTGTGCATGATATATAGATACATTTTCATTTTATGTTATTTCTTCATACATTGACAATATTAATAGAATATCCACAACTAATAATACTTTGAATTTTTACTGTAATTCTTGAAGGTCATTAGACAGCTGAAGAGTTACCCCCCTCCAGAAACGTTGTGTAGTTAAAAACACAGAAGAGTCGTAAAAGTCCAATAAATAATATTATAACAATAACTCAGGTTTGTCATATTAATTGAGATCTTGGGAAATATTACCCATGGTATTGTCATACTCTTATCTTAAATAAATAAATAAATCTTCAGTAAAATATCTACACACAGAATCTGTTATGCAGTGCCTGTGTTAATTATTTGTTATTCTTTTTTTACTCCACTGGAATTATTCCCATAGCAAAGTGTGGGTTTTTACACAAACCCAAGCTTCCGGATAAATTTATAAACTCTGTCAATCGATTACTTTCATGAAGACAAGGAAGAGATGTACAGTAACGCATATGTCCTATTGTCATAGAGGAGTTTGATGTCATTACCTCATCATTATAGTTTGTCAGAGCCAATGGGTATTGGAAATCATTTATTTTCATCCATCATCATCTTTACTCATTTTTTTAATACAACTGAACAGATTGTGAATTGAATAAATATTGTACATACAAATTAAATCTTTACTTTTATCTATTTTACTAGATTACAACCAACATTTTTTTAGATAAGACCAATTATATTTAAAATGTTATTCTGTTACTATTTAGTGAGCAGTGTATTCATATCCAATACTATAATACGAGCAAGGTTTGTATATATATATATATATATATATATATATATATATATATATATATATATATATTTGCACACGGATCTCGAAAACGGCACCGAGGAATTTCTTTAAATTTTGGAAATAACTAATTTCCGAGTAGAAAATAAGTTCTAGATAGGTCTAATGTCCAGGAAAATTCGTGTTTTCTTGTAATATTAAGTTTAAAATCTAAAAATTTAACATTACGCTTACGGAGAAATAAATGTAAACAATACAAACCAAAACAGGTGTTTATAACCGTTTGACAGTTCTTGATTGAAGACTGCGGGGAACAATATAGAGGTTATGCATTAATATTTATTTTATGAATTAAATAAATGCAAAATTATCAGGTTACTAAACAATTTGTAAAAACGTAAGGATAACATAGCTGTGCGAAATAAAAGCAGAAAAAGTATTTCCAAAATCTTCCGTGTTTTGATAGAAAACGTATTCGTTGTATTGCTTGAAGCCACTGTAACAAACCAATTAATTGATGTAAATTAAATTTCTCTTTTGCTTTTCAATCCTCATTCCGTTTATAACAAAATCAGTTGATCACAGGCTAATAATAACGGTATGGATAATTAAACAGTAAATGATCGGCTTTGGCTAAAAAACGTTAAACGGCATCGCTCAATTGACTAACGTCGTAGCCGAGTTGTACCGTGTCGGCCTCACTATAGACCGTATTAAATCGGTTTTATATAAACCACATAAACGTTTTCATTGAGTAATAAATGTATTTTAATTTTTCTAATTATTTTTTATAATACATGTATTAGTCTAAACGAGCAAAGCTCGGTCACCAGGTACTACGACTGTTAAAAACAGACAAAAAAGTGTCAAAAACTGGAAAGGTTTTGAATATGTGATGAATCGATGAACAAAGTTTATTATATATCCCAATACAACATGATTGCCTCGTAAAGGCTATAATGCAAGCAAGGTTTTAACCGTGTTCGTAGTAATTTGGTCTATGACTTGTGTTTCGCTTGTGGCATAGGCTATAGTCATACTGTTGATCTATTAAATAGTGTCTGATATTCGTGGTTCTAGCGCTAGCCTACTCTCGGCAAAGTGCGAGAGGTCTGTTTATAGCAAGGTTGAGACTTGTGAGGAGAGGGGAGATCTTTATGAGACTATTTACAGAGGTCCCGGAATAGGCCTACTCCTGTCTGCAATCTGCCTGGCTGCTAGAGAGGGCATTAGCTTCATTTCAGATTCCTCAGAGTACAACTCTAACTTTATGATATACAATACTCTGGTTTGTTATGATTCAATAAAACCAATATTTATAGTAGGCCTACGACAAAACATAATAATCAGTAAAATAAACATAGAAAACAATCGTAGTCGCATTTTATTCAATATAATATGAAGAATCTACGGTAAAAACGTGTCGTCACTTTTTATGAGTTTTACAGGATAGGGGTTTAAAAGTTTGAATGTTGAGTAGTAAAATAAGTAAAACTATTGAAAAATTTAAATTTGGCACAAGTGTGGAGAAAATATTTTGTAAAAATATTACTAACTCAAAACAATGATGAATTTTTGAAATTAAAATATTTTATTGACTTTATTTTATTGAAATAAAGTGGAAGAAGGTTTTCATCCGAAAAAACGTGCTTATTCTTCTTAGAGTAGCAAAAAATGTGTTAAGTCAAACAAATAAGGGGAAAGCAACATTCACTGATATAACACGTTCTTTCCTTTTAGCGAATTTCCATAGGGAAGAAGCTTTTACCGTAGGTCTCATGGCAAGACTTAAGCCCGGGGCCATGTTATTTTTTAGTTTTTAGGTGCCCAGAGATCAAAAACAAAAGTCGTTAAAATTTATATATATATATATATATTTGTGTGTGTGTGTGTGTGTGTGTGTGTGTGCGCGCGCGCGCGCCTGTGAACAAATTCAAATTCCTTTATTGTAAGCGACAATTCAACAAATTGTATTACAAACGTCAACATACAAAAGCAGTGCAAACCTATTACAATATCCTAATTATTATAAAATTTGTACATATATAAAAAAAACTATTTAAAAGGCAAACTACAAAACACTACAAAAAAGGTGGTACAGTTGTGAAGATTAAGTATTTAAAAACTCACCAACTGAGTAAAAAACTCCCTCAATTAAAAGTTTTTTTTTTCAATTTAGACTTGAATAGTCCAGATGACTGTGCGGTCTTAATATTATCTGGCAAATGATTATACAGTTTTGGCCCGATGATAACACGATAACTCTCGTAAAAATGGTCTGATCGAGACCATATTTGGTAGATACGTGTATTCCTACATTTGCTCGGACGAGTACGTAAATCAGACATATAGGTCAATCGGAACGGGTAGTTTGGGGGGGGGTAGTTTGTACTTAAAAATTATTGCATGTTTCATATGTAAATGTTATCTTTCACCATTAGAAGTTTAAATACCCCCGTCGCAGCAGACCTGCGTACTCAGCGAATTTCCAAATCAATAACATAATAATAATAATATATGACTAGTTTGATCAATATCTGTCAATAAATATGAGTATTATTTGCCTACTCTCCATGGATTAACATGGGAAAGAGTATGCAGGTTTGTTGCTCTGAGGAACGCTGAAAGTAGGTGTTTCTAGCGTAAACAATTAATTTTTTTAGCATTTATATCAACTTTCATCAACATCTGTCCACAAATAAAGGAGTTTGCCTATTCACTATATGATTAATATGGGAAAAGAGTATGCAGGTTTGCTGCCATGATAAACACATCAACTATGATTTTTAAGCATAAATGGATAGACCTCAACCACATGAAGCTAAATCCAAAATATTGATTAATATGGGAAATATTAATTTTTCCCTATCCTCCATAAGATTAACATTGGAGCCCCACAATACAACATACTGTGTTTAGATTTTTTAATATCTCGGTAACCGTTGGAGATAGAGAAAACCTTAAAGGACCTTAACTGTGTAGTTTTTTAAGCTGATTCCAATGGTGAAATATAAAATTAGAAATTTTAAAAATTACATGTGAAAAACGCAAAAAAACCCCATTTTGGGGTACAAACCCCCCCTAAACTACCCGTTCCCATTGACCGATATGTCTGGTTTACGAACTCGTCCGAGTATTTGTAGGAATACACGTCTCTACCAAATTTGGTCTCGATCGGACCATTTTTATGAGAGTTATCGTGTTCACAGACACACACACACACACACACACACACACACACACACACACACATATATATATATATATATATATATATATATATATAAATTTTAACGACTATTGTTTTTGGACTCTGGGCACCTAAAGAAGAAAAAATAACATGGTCCCAAGCTTAAGTCTCGCCATGAGACCTACGGTAATAGCTTCTTTCCTATGGGAAATTCGCTAAAAACTACACAATTTAGTTCCTTAAATGTTTTCTCCAATGATTACCAAGATATTAAAAAATCTAAACACAGTAGGTTGTATTTTGGGGCTCAAATGTTAATCTTGAAAAATTAATATTTCACTTATCAATAAATATTTTTGAATTCAACTTGGTATTTACCTACATGTGGTTTGAGATCTTATGATTTAGACGCTTAAACATCATAGTTTATGCGTTTATCATGGCAGCTAACCTGCATACTCATTTCCCATTTATTTATAAAGAGCACAGGCAAATTCCTTTATTAATGGACAGATGTTTATAAAACTAGGCATAAATGGTCAAAGTAAAAAATCTTTTATCCTAGAAATGCCTACTTTCAATGATACTCACAGCAGCAAACCTGCATACTCTTTCCCATGTTAATCTTATGGAGAATAAGCAAATAACTCTCATATTTATAAACAGATATTCATCAAACTTGTCATATATATCATTATTATTATATTATTGATTTAGAAATTCGCTGAGTACGTAGGTCTGCTGCGACGTGGTATTTATTAAGAACTTAACACGGTTTTCACCGATGAGTCAACTTTAAAATACGATATGACAGGCTAAAAACAATAAATCAGCAGCATAGATGAACGGATACTAAAGTTACTTAAAAAGTACTTATAATCCGTTCCTCTCTGTCAGCAGTCTGGTCAGGCATCACTATAGTATCTCACAATAGCTACTAGAAATGAGACAAAAGTGACTTAACACGTTTTTCCCGTTGACTCTTCGTTCATATAGGATGTTTTTCTAACTCAGACACCATTGGGGAACCTGTAAACTATACATCTGACGATAAAGTAAAGATTATATCCCTTGTTTTGTTTAACAATACTAAATAAAAATTTATATAAACTTTCCATTCCAAATTGACGGTCAACATAAATGTTTTCAAGGAATATCCTTAAATATAACATTAGTTTAAATATAGCGTCTTACATAAATGAGAAAATTCACGGCCCTATCGTAAAATGGTAGAAGTTTAAAAATGATTTTACTTTAACATTTCAAAACCTTTTAAAAATATATTTTTCCGTTCAAGTTTTACTGCCCGATAAGTACATTATAAAGGTGACAATTTAAAACGACCTTTGAAGTTTCTTACTAAATTCTATGTAGTTATACTTATACTTATATAACTATAACCTTCCTAGGTAGGTCATTTAAGCAAGTGTGAATGAAAAATGAGTGGAGGATGATTGTGGCGCGGTATTATAGTCTTTTAACTGACTAAGGCTGACATGTTCTTTAGACAGAACTAGCAAATACTAACTAAATAATAACTAAGCAAAATATAGGCTACCATTTTTATGCATGCATAGGATTTTTCACTTATTTAAAAAAATCTATTTTTGTTTATTTACATAAATTAGTTTCTTAGTTATTTATTTTTATAGTCTCAGGTTTTTAAGAATTGTCATAGGCGGAAGTTTAAGGACTCGTTCCCCACCCACAGGCTTGGTCCCATGTGGGGAACTAATTTCCAGTAACAGGTTTTTGTTGTAAATATGTACCGTAATTTTTTTGTGGAAATAAAGGATTATTATTATTATTATTAACTGTTAACAATAGCCCAACAGTCAATGGCATTGGCATATCTAAGGGACCTTCAGTTTAACGTGAAGTCCGAACCACTACGTAATATTTAATAGTGCGGACGTTAATCCAAACAAGAGAATACCACACAACCGAGCATCGCTTACAACTATCCACAATTCGTGCCCACCAAGTAGCTGGATTACAGGACACGCCACGGTCCCAGACATGTTTATAAATTACGGTTAGTTGTCCTGATAAACCTAATTAGGTTTATGACCAGCCCAACTCACTTATACATCACGTATGTTTATTTCTTTCGTTGAAAATTAATAGAAAATAAGTAAGGTTTTAATATGAAAAAGACAAACACTTTTAGATTGATCCCCGAAAAGAATGAAATATGTACAACTAAATTAATACAGTATATACCTGTTACTCTTCCTAATCTCTACTTTAAAAGTTTAAAACTCCTTAGTAACGTTGAGGGTGAAAAATTATAGCCTATAGGTAAAAAATAATCAAATTCTCAACACTAATATGTTTTGTGTTCTTGAAATATGGGTTACCGCCTTATAAACAAGGTAATTTTCAGTCTCAGGGAATGGTCTTGGTAGACCTTTGTTGCAGGAACTTAGGCTTTAGGCCAAGTTAGAAACAGTCCGACTCTGGGACTCAGGCCAAGTTATAAAAAGAATGGCTGAGAGGACGCCAACCGAGTGATATTTGGACGCGACACTCGCTGTCTTGCAGCTTGGGGCTAGGCCGCAGCACTCGTCTCATTAGGACATGACACTCGCTGTCTTGCAGCTTGGGGCTAGGCCGCAGCACTCGTCTCATTAGGACATGACACTCGCTGTATTGCAGCTTGGGGCTAGGCCGCAGCACTCGTCTCATTTGGACATGACACTCGCTGTATTGTAGCTTTTGGGGCTAGGCCGCAGCACTCGTCTCATTTGGACATGACACTCGCTGTATTGCAGCTTTTGGGGCTAGGCCGCAGCACTCGTCTCATTTGGCATGACACTCGCTGTCTTGCAGCTTGGGGCTAGGCAGCAGCACTCGTCTCATTTGGACGTGACACTCGCTGTATTGCAGCGTGGGGCTAGGCCGCAGCACTCGTCTCATTTGGACATGACACTCGCTGTCTTGCAGCTTGGGGCTAGGCAGCAGCACTCGTCTCATTTGGACGTGACACTCGCTGTTTTGCAGCTTTTGGGACTAGGCCGCAGCGCTCGTCTCATTTTTTGGACACGACACTTAATGGTTGAAGTAAAATTATTTCATAAAATTATTGTTTTTCAAAAAAATTTGTTTTGACATAAGTTACTTAAATAAACCTGCGATTTTGAAGACTACAGCTACACCTGTGTTGCAAATCAAGAGAACTTGTTACTGAGTAAAAAGGAATAAAATGAATCAACTTTTAAGCGAATCCATTACTTTAACATAGACTTAACATATAAAAACAGTTTAATTGTTTACACAGATGGATCCAAGACAACGAATGGGGTAGGAACAGCCTTTTATATCCCCCAACTTAATATTTCCAAAAAATACAAGTTATCACAAATAGTTTCAATTTATACAGCTGAACTATATGCAATTTATAAAAGTATAACTTTTTGCAATGAACTGCAAGAAACTGACATAGTTATTTTCACTAATTCACAATCTTCTGTTGAAGCAATTGAAAATATAAAATCCAAAGACTAACATAATGACCTTTTCCTGAGAATTGTATTAAACTTATATAATAAAAACACTTTTCACTTTCCACTGGATTCCCTCTCACATTGGAATTACACCCAATGAGGTTGTTGACAAATTAGCGAAGGAAGCAGATCAGGATGGATAACTTGTTGATGAAATTCACATTGCCATTGAGGATTTTGTTAAATTCAAGAAAAATAAACTATTTTTTCCTACAATGAGGAAATAAATAACTCCCCTAAGGGACAGTGGCTCAGAAAAATTCTAAGCCTTGGTTTTCCAGTAAGCAATTCAATAGACATATTACAATAATTGTCTTATGTAGAACACGTCTCAGACATGCCAGAGTTAATAAATACTTATACTCCAAAAAACAATACTTTACATGCTTAAAGTGTATTTTAAATCAAGAAGAAACACTGGAACATTTAATCTTTATATGCCTACTCCACAACTACTTTAGAAGCAAATTACTCAATAAAACTTGCACAAAATTTCAACTAGATCTTGTCTCTGCTCTTAAAAATAATAAAGTAGAAACATATAAAGAAATAGCTAATTTTATCAGAGAAATTAAATGACAAATCTAATGAGAAAGACAAAAGGAGAACCCTAATGAATTTTTAAGCAACCAAAAAATAGAGAGCTGCAAGGCTGCATGGTCTTTTGATACTTTAGCCCTAAAGAAGAATCGAAAAATAGGCAGACTCCTTAATTTATGAACAGATGTTTATGAAATTTGGTATAAATGGTCAAAGTAAAAATGTTTTATGCTCCTTGGCTCATGGTCCTATAACAGCCGCATTGGGCCTTCAGCCCACTGAAACCTCACATCCTGATCCTGATTCTGTTTTATGCTAGAGCTAGAGAAATGCCTACTTTCAATGTTCCTCACAGCAAACCTGCATAGTTTTTCCCATGTTAATCTTAAGGAGAATAGGAAAATAAGCCTCATATTTATTGAAAGATAAAACTTGTCACATATCATGACTATAATTTTATTATTGATCTGTAAATTCGCTGGGTGATGAAGAATCAAGAACTTAATTGTCGTGTAAACATAACAAAAAATGCATTGACTTTTTTATAGTAAATTATCATTTTCACAAGAATAAAATACAATAACAAAATAGGTAGACAATACAGTAAATACATTGGATAAACTACAAAAGACTAAGGAGCAAAACATAATTAATATCTCAATATAAAAATACAATATGACCTAGCCTAATTATAGGTTACCGTGTTTTTACAAAAAAACAAACAGAGAATTACAAGTGCCTACAGAGTAGACATGTTGACTGGCAAATTACATGTTTTTATTATTTTTTTCTACAATCATTCCATTTAACACTGAAAAAGTCATTTACATGATAGAAGCACTCATTTATTAAAATTTAAAATTTGCTTCATTTTGGATTTGAAAGACAGGCGCATCAGTATTTTCAATCAAGCAGAAAGATTATTAAAAAGTTTTATTGACATAATGATTGTTCTTTGGTGATTGAGGAGGTAAAGTGATATTGATGTACCCTAGGATTGTTTTTATTCCTCATATTGTGCTCATAAAAATCACTATTTGTGAGAAAGGTACTAATATTGCTATGAACATTACAAATAGATAATAGAATGTAAAGAGGCAGAAGCGTCAAAATTTTTAATTTTGTAAAAAGTGGTTTACAGTGAGTACGATAAGGAACACTGTTTATAATTAATTCTAACCACTCTTTTTTAAAAATCAATATTTTATTACAAGAAGAACTGTTTCCCCAAACAATTACACCATAATTAATGATACTGATATTGTGTATTTAAGCAAAATAAACATTCAAGAGAACATCCTGGTTCAAACATGAATTAAGACTTTTAAGTAAAAACAGCACCCTTAGACAACTTTTAATTACCAATTCAACATGGATAGTCCAGCTTAAACTAGAGTCCAACATAATACCTAATCCAATACTATAATACGAGCAAGGTTTGTATATATATATATATATATATATTGTATATATATATATATATATATATATATATATTTGCAAACGGATCTTGAAAACGGCACCGAGGAATTTCTTTAAATTTTGGAAATAACTAATTTCCGAGTAGAAAATAAGTTCTAGATAGGTCTAATGTCCAGGAAAATTCTTGTTTTACTGTAATATTAAGTTTAAAATCTAATAAACGGTAGTGGACTGACACATACTTTCTCCCTTAAGTAAATTTAAAAAAAGACAATCTGTAATAAAACTATTGTGTTCTACAAAGTTAATCCAAATATCATTTAATAATTTATTGTTTCAAAAATAATCATCCAATTTCTAAAAATAAAAACAAGAGACAACGTTAAATTAATTGTTCAAATTGAATGGGGGGAACCCCCCCCCTCCCCGGTAATACCAAGCTTTTTTGAGCTGGTTTTGTTCGGTGATTTGACCTTACGCTTCATACCAAGTTTCATGGAAAACGGTTAGAAAATAAGGAAGAAATTGATTTTTTAATATTCTCCATAAGAATAACATTGGACGCTTTCAGACAACGTACTGCGTTTATCATGGACAGTAAATTTAACTTTTCTCTGGAACCGTTAGTCGTAGACAAATAATTCAAATTACTAATTTGTTTAGTTTTTCGAGCTGGTTTCAATGGTGCCAGTCAAATTATACTTTACTTTTATCGTTTTCACCGAAAATTAAAAAATTTGATTTTTCTGACATTTAAAAGCCCATAACTTTTAAACCGTCATTTTTAGAGACATGCGGGTGGTGTCAGATTTTTTAGTACTCTCTGCACTATAAACTATAAAATTTTAATCAAAATCGTTAGAGCCGTTTTTGAGAAATTTGGATTTTTCACGTTTTTTAAGGGTTTTTAGGGGTGAACTACCCTCAAAAATCAAAAATTCAAAAAAAAGAAAAATGCCTGGAGATACCGTGAATTTATGCATACATGCCAAATTTCATCTAAATCGGACCAACGGTGTAGGCTGTGGCACTGTACACATCCAGACACACACACAGACAGACACACGGGCGGACAGACATCACGCCCAAACCCACTTTTTTGGATTCAGGGGACCCCAAAACGGATATATCCACCCTCAACTCAAATTCGAAAATTTTGACGAAAACAATACTTTCTCCATATACTACGTATAAGGGGAGAAAGTAAAAATTTAACATTACGCTTATGGAGGATAAAATGTAAACAATACAAACCAAAACAGCTGTTTATAACCGTTTGACAGTTCTGAATTGAAGACTGCGGGGAACAATAGAGGTTATGCGATAATATTTATTTTATGAATAACCTGATAAATGCAAAATTATCAGGTTACTAAACAATTTGTAAAAACTTAAGGATAACATAGCTGTGCGAAATAAAAGCAGAAAAAAGTATTTCCAATCTTCCGTGTTTTGATAGAAAACGTATTCGTTGTATTGCTTGAAGCCACTGTAACAAACCAATTAATTGATGTAAATTAAATTTCTCTTTTGCTTTTCAATCCTCATTCCGTTTATAACAAAATCAGTTGATCACAGCCTAATAATATCGGTATGGATAATTAAACAGTAAATGATCGGCTTTGGCTAAAAGACGTTAAACGGCATCGCTCAATTGACTAACGTCGTAGCCGAGTTGTAGCGTGTCGGCCTCAAGAACTATAGGCCGCGAGTTCCATCCCCACCAGGGGCGATACTTTTTGTTCAGTGCTATATTAATTATGGTGTATTAAATCGGTTTTATTTCAACCACATAAATGTTTTCATTAGGCGGTAAATTTGTTTTAATTTTGCTAATTAACTTGTAAAAACATGTCGTATTCTATCCGAGCTGCTCGGTCACCAGGTACTAGCTTCAATTAATCACAACTGTTGTCTACTGGTATTCTTCTATTATAAGTAAAATTAATATCGCAGATTTTTTCTCTATTAAAGGATAAGTTATTAGCAAAACACCAGCTTTCAAGTATGAGTGAGCTTCTATTAAAATTAAAATCAGATAACTATTTCTATAACTAACTTTTATTCCAAAATCACCAGCAAATATAAAACCATCAATGTAATTACAGTATTATATTAGTAAGTTAGCAAATCAATGATGTACTCGTATTTGTTAAAAAGTATAGGGCCAAAATTGACCTTTGTGGGACGCCTTACTGCACAATTAGACCTTTGGAATAGTTACCATTATTGAAAACAAATTGTGTTCTATTTTGCAAATAAGACAACACAAGTTTTACTGAGTTGTTTGAAATCCCATAGTAGGACAGCTTATTGCCAAGTAGATTATGCTGAACCGTGTCGAAGGCCTTGGTCATATTAAAAGAGCGAAAAGAGATAAAAAAACCTTTTCCCAACTCATCAACTACACCATTAACAAGTCTTGAGACTGTTTGAGAGGTACTAGAAGTACCTAGAGGTACTATAAGTACCTAGAGGTACTATAAGTACCTAGAGGTACTATAAGTACCTAGAGGTACTATAAGTACCTAGAGGTACTATAAGTACCTAGAGGTACTATAAGTACCTAGAGGTACTATAAGTACCTAGAGGTACTATAAGTACCTAGAGGTACTATAAGTACCTAGAGGTACTATAAGTACCTAGAGGTACTATAAGTACCTAGAGGTACTATAAGTACCTAGAGGTACTATAAGTACCTAGAGGTACTATAAGTACCTAGAGGTACTATAAGTACCTAGAGGTACTATAAGTACCTCTCAAGTAGTCGAAAAACAACCTTTTTCCTAAAACCATGTTGTTTTTCAGGAAAAATATTATTGCTTTCAAAATTAGTAGTTAGTTAATCATAAAGTAAAGACTCGAAAAGCTTAGATAAAACTGGCACAATGGATATTGGCCTATAGTTATTTTTTCAGATAAAGGGGCTTTTTTTGAACAGATAACACTTTAACATTTTTAAGCTGTTTTGGAAAAGTAAAACCATTTATTATTGTTTCATTAAATAAGTATGTTAGAACTTCACTTATGAAATCAGCAAATAGCTTAGTAATCAAAGAATTTACTCCATAGATATCAAGACAATTACTCAATTTTGCAATATTCTTATACATCCTCTACAGAATTTTAGAAATTTATTTATATCTGAAAACACTATTAATTTGGTTCTTATAATTATGCTTATTTGACAGGGAGTTAAATAATATTTGGATATTTATTATACAAATAAATATTTGGACTAAAAAAGAAATCGCCTTCTTGCCCAGTTTAAGGTGTACCCATGGAAACTGCAGACGACAAATCATGTCTGGTACTTCACGGGTCCACTTCGTTCCGAAGAATCAACATCCTCGCCAAGTATGACGGGGTGCCATTATAATGAATCAAGCATAGAAAGAGATGTTTAAATATCTTGAAGATCTCAGAATGACAGTGCATGTTTACGGTTTAAGCTATTTTATTAGACCCATTTCTATATCATGAATAATAATTTTGCTTTGCAAGGGTGTCAGAAACATGATAGAAACATGAAAGGCAGTACAAACTGGCTTGAGAACCTGTACAATTTGAAACACAATTAACATACAAAAAATAATAATTAACATATTTGGAAACAAAATTAAATTGATTAGTTGTATTGTACTGTTTAGAATAGACAACCACATAAAATATGGATGAAATTGTTCTTCAAATCCAATAATTTATCCAAATAATTTCCAAAGTTATATTGCAGATTTTAGAGAGCCCATTTACTTTTAACTAAATAAAATTAAAATAAACTATCCTGATCTGGATTTGAGCAATTTCACATTGCAGCTTGAATTGTTGGTGAAATATTGAAGGACAATATTACTTGATAACAGTGAAAAAACCAGTTAACTTAATTCTTCCTTGAAGGAAAGAGTTATCTTAGAGTACAAACCTGACTCAGAGAAAAAACTCAGCGCTTCTGATGTCAATCTCTCTTTTAACTGTCAAGATGAAGAATATAAAGAAAATATGGCGCTAAAAAATCAGGTAAAAGACCTGAATTCCCGACTATCACTATTATCAGAAATTCGAGATCTGCAGCTGGTAATTAGGGAGATTACATTGCAAAATGAATCACTGAAAAGATCATGAAAAAGATGCTTTTATAGTCACACAAGTCTTGGAGTAAGGATAAATATGGGTCAAAGACTCTGTACCAAATGACTATTTTAATGCAATAATTGAAAACTTGGCCTGCAAAGATGTTCTGTTTTTGGGCCCCTCAGTGACTCTCACTATGAGAGTTGGTACCCCAGATATTCACTTAGAGAGCCTAAAACTCACATCTTTCCATGAGAGCAAATATGTATTTCTTTGTTTAATTGATACTGCAAATGTTGGATTAGAAGACACAGGGTCACACTAGAGCTTGTTGTTCTTGGATAGAATCAATAAAATGGCCTATCATTTTGACTCATCTCAGTCTATGAATATAAACACAGCTAAAATTGTATCTACAAATTTAGGAGTAGGCTACAGCCCGAGAACGTTATGGAAATACCGTTTATCCAGCAGAGGCAGTTGTTTGAGTGTGGGATTTATGTGTTGGCTAATACCATGTACATTGCTTACCATTTCTGTAAGAATAATGAGAGGTAGGGTATGCTTCATTTATTGGCTGGTTCGCAGGAACAGATGAAGAACCAACAGTCAAACTGATTGAGACTTTTAACAAACAAGAAATCTTACCTCTGCTTAAAATTACTTCCAATACAAGTCATGAAGGTAATAAATCGAGTAAAAGTAAGTGGAGCACTCTTCCCGTTAATAATAACATCAAGAGAAATAAGACTATGAAAAAAATACAATACACAGTAACGATTTTACGTCTTGGACCAAGTAACAAAAGGCCAAGATGTCTCGCCTGATATTAATGTATGCAAGTTGTCCTGTAACAACAATAAGGGAAACAAAAAAATCAGTTAAAAGAATAGTTCACAGAGGGAGACTGAAACACCAACTCAAGGTGGAGCTAAGAGACTAACTATAGCAAGCAATGGCCAAGGAAGATGCCTAGCCACTTATATCAGTCAATCTAGTATTTTGCATGTTATGAATTATTGTCAACCAGGGGAGCCCTTGCAACCATTAGTTTCACAGGCTACAAATCTATCAGTCTTCTTAAACACCTATACGAAAAGCGATATTATAGGAGGGACAAATAACTTCACTACCACTCCCAATAAAAAACCACATTGCAGTTAATTAAAGGATTTTTTACATGACACATTGCCTTCCTTTGAATATACTAACTTCATATTAGCCACAATACCATACAGGTATGACTTACACTCAGGAAGTCCAGAAAACAAATGTAATAAAGGAAACAAATGAAATGATGCGACAGTTAGCTTATAGGTCTCATATCATAATCCTGGACATGTATCTTTTACAGAATCGGTATCACACTCGACACGGCCTCCCTATTAACAGGAGAGGGAAAAATTTCGTCTCTAGAGAGATAGTGAGAATTACTCAAGCTTTTTCACACGAGGAACAACTTAAGCAACATACACAATGTGATAATAGCTGTGCAACTTCTTCTGCAGCTTTGTTGTCTTTCTCGAAATGTACCTCTCCTGATAAAGAAGAGATACTACAGATGGATCTAATTGATCCAATAAAAGCAGTTCACGGAAACATGGAAGATTATATAGCCAAGTATGAGAGCAGTTCGACAATGGCCTTCGCTCACTGTATATCCGGTGATTTTGGTGATAAAAGTCAGATGAGCCGGGGATGGCTGTTACCTTCCGATTCGGCTGACCTAAACCATCTCAATGTTTAAACAATTACCTAACCCTGCAAAAAAAAATGGACCTTCAGTATATGGTTTAGTAATCAAAAGTGTGTACTATGGAAAGCCCAGTATTTCAGACTACACAGCCGCTACGGTGTCAATGAATTAACTTAAAACTTTGGAATCAAGAACTTGAAGGAGTTGATGTGTTCCCCCTTAGGATGTGTACGAGACCATATTCCCATAGAAATATTTTCAATAAATATTGTACATTTTTATCGGAGAACAAATGCTACAGTTACAATAGTTGTGAAGGATAAACGAGCTTCCAGACATTTGAGACAAGGATTTAAACTTCAAGAGTTTGTGAGCATCCCCGCGATAAATTTGTTTGTGGAGCTGACTTATAGTGGAAATGATGCAATCCAGAATGTACTGGTCATAAACAGTTGGTATACCTATAAAGCAAGGTTTTTACTGTGACTGTAGGATATAAGTTAAACATTAGCTCATAAAATATGAGCAAATACACAATGTTTTTTTTTTTTGTAATTTAAGAATCTTTTCAAGTTTTTGTTTTGAAGTTCCCCCATGGATTGAAAGACCATAAGATAAATGAGAATGGATGTCAGCAAGGTAAATTGCTCTTAATGTATCCCTACTACACAAGAGCGACATTCTTTTTAATGTATACAAACCGGAAGAAATTTCCTTTTGCTGGCTTCCTTTTGGAAACCTTTTGAACAAGAATATCCCAAGTTAAGTGATTATCAACTTGTAACCCTAGAAATTTTACAACCTCAATTGAGTCAATCTGAGTTTTGATTAATAGTTAGGGACATTTTAGGTTTCTCTGTGCTCTGTATTGTTAAGAAAAATATTTTATAAGATTTTGTAGCATTGAGAAATACAGGTAAACTGTTCTGCAAAAAATACAAATGGAGAGAGTTTAAATAAGTCTGACAAACATTTCCAAGATTATGGTAATTTTTAGAAGAGGTTATGTTGTATAGTTAAAATCATCTGCATTTAAAACTAATTTGCTACCGTTTATGTTGCTTAGTATTGATGGCATGCCTTGAACATAAAATAAAAATAAAAGTGACCCTAAAATGGAACCCTGAGGGACTCCATGCTTAATTATTTTAATTCTAGAGTTAAATTTTAAAATTTGATTGTTTTCTACAGATAAAATTTCAACATATTGAGTTCTACTGGAGAGGTACGACTCAAACCATTTTAGATTTAAATTAGTCACACCCAGACATTTTAATTACGCAAGAGCCTTTCATTTGAAATACTATCAAAGGCTTTTGTAAGATCCATGAATATGACTGCAACTTTTTGACCTTTATCAACTGAATCTATTACAGTCTCAGTTAATTCCATTAAAGCCGTGGTAACAGATTTGCCCTTACGAAAACCATGTTGTTGTTCATCATAAAGATTATTAGTTATCAAATGGTTACATAAACAGTTGAACATTACTCTTTCGAATATTCTAGAAAATGAAGGTAATAAGGAAATTGGGCGATAATTGCTTATTACATATTTTTCTCCCTTTTACTTTCTCCCCTTATACATAGTATATGGAGAAAGTATTGTTTTCGTCAAAATTTTCGAATTTGAGTTGAGGGTGGATATATCCGTTTTGGGGTCCCCTGAATCCAAAAAAGTGGGTTTTGGCGTGATGTCTGTCCGTCCGTGTGTGTGTGTGTGTGTGTGTGTGTCTGGATGTGTACAGTGCCACAGCCTACCCCGTTTGTCCGATTTAGATTAAATTTGGCATGTATATATATAGTCACCGTATCTCCAGGCGTTTTTTTCATTTTTTTGAATTTTTGATTTTTAAGGGTAGTTCACCCCTAAAAACCCTTAAAAACGTGAAAAATCCAATTTTCTCAAAAACGGCTCTAACGATTTTGATTAAAATTTGACAGTTTATAGTGTACAGAGTACTAAACAATTTGACACCACCCGCATATCTGTAAAAATGACGGTTCAAAAGTTATGGGCTTTTAACTGTCAAAAAAATCATTTTTTTAAATTTTCAGCGAAAACAATAAAAGTAAAGTTTAACTTGACTTGTACCATTAAAACCAGCTTAAAAAACTAAACAAATTAGTATTTTGAATTATTTGTCTACGACTAACGGTTCCAGAGAAAAGTTAAATTTACTGTCCACGATAAACGCAGTACGTTGTCTGAAAGCGCCCAATGTTATTCTTATGGAGAATATAAAAAAATCAATTTCTTCCTTACTTTCCAACCGTTTTCCATGAAACTTGGTATGAAGCGTAAGGGCAAATCACCGAACAAAACCAGCTCAAAAAAGCTTGGTGTTAAGGGGGGGGGGTCGTCCCCCCCATACAATTTGAACAATTAATTTAACTTTGTCTCTCGTGTTTTTATTTTTAAAAATTTGATGATTATTTTTGAAACAATAAATTATTAAATGATATTTAGATTAACTTTGTAGAACATGATAGTTTTATTGCAGATTGTCTTTTTTAAATTTACTTAAGGGAGAAAGTATGTGTCAGTCCACTGGTACCGTTTATTTGAAAATAGGAATAACTTTTGAAATTTTTAAGCTATCTGGGAAAACTCCAGTTATTAAAGAAGAATTTATTATGTGTACTAATAGTTTTAATATCAGATCTTTGACAAACTTGATCGGCTTCAGTGGCACCTCATCATAGCCACTAGATAATTTATTTTTAAGAGATGAAAAAATATTTTTTATTTCTTCTTCTATTACTTCCTGACATCTAAATGATTCCCTGATAACTGTATTTGATGTATTGTTTCCTGCAACCGGTAAAGGTTGTAATGGGATATTTTTATCAGCTCATCTATTGCCCCAATAAAATGATTATTAAAACAATTTGAAATTTTTTAGGGTCTTTAATATTACAATTGCCCGCACCTACTTTAATGACGGGAATGACATTTTTGCTGTTTTAATTTAGTCCGGTTTCCCTATTTATTATTTCCCAGGTTTTTTACTTATATTATCCGACTGTTTAATTTTTTATCATAAAAATCTTTCTTAATTCTTAATAATTTAATCTTGTAGTCCTTATTTAAATCTTTACAGTACAGTAATTTAATAATTTCTTATCGCCATAAGAAATTAGAAATAAGAAACGCAAAAGCGTTGATGAAAATTATAATGGCTACTTAACAGACTTTCTACTATGCATGAATGAATGTATTCCACCAAGAATATTCACGCAAAAATCTGAAAAACCTGTAATGGGTGACACAGGGAATTATAATTTCAAGTAGAAATAAAAGGAATATTGATAGAGAGGCAAAGATTAGAAATAGAAGTGAGTTATGGAACTACTACAAAACCTACAATAGAATATTCAAGAAAGTCATAAAAGCTGCAAAACGCAAAGCAAATGATGAATTTATCAAGAATTCCAAATGTAAAAGTAAAGCTTCAAGGCAAGTAATTAAGAGTGAGTTAGGGATGGTGCAGAAAAGTAAGGATAACATAGAAGAAATATTGGTAGGAACACAGATAATAGACAACCCCGAAGAGATAGTGAGCAATTTTAATGAATACTATCTTGGAATGAGAGAAAAACTAAATATTAAAGGTTCTCCAGAGAAAGCAGTTGTTACATGTCAGAATGCAACACACCAAGAAACCCCAGTATTTCAATTTAGAGAGGTAAATGTGAAAGAGACAGAGAAAATTATATCATCATTACCGGTACCAAACAAAAAGTCAACTGGTTGGGATGAGATTCCTGTAAAAATAGTAAAAGAATGTAAACAGTTAATTGCTAAACAAATGAGTGAGATAATTAATCAATCAATATTTAAAGGTGAATTTGCAGCAAAACTCAAAATGTCAATTGTTAGACCGGTTTTTATAAAGGGTAAACGTATTTTGATTGAAAATTATCAACCAATCTCGCTTTTACCAGTATTCTCAAAGATATTTGAAAAGGCAGTTCATAAACAAATACAAGAACATCTAGAAGGAAGTGACTTGATAACTGAAAGTCAACATGGATTCAAAAAACACCACTCGACTAGCTCTGCACTGACCTCTTTTACAGATTATATTTACAGGGCTTTGGATGAATCACAAGAAACTGTTGCAGTACGTTGTGATTTTTCAAAAGCATTTGATTGTGTGGAACATGAGATATTGTTAGGAAAATTAGAAGTGTTATGAATAAGAGGATTGAGCATGAGGTGATTCCAGTCTTATCTTACTGGCAGAAAACAAAAGACATCCATAATGGCAGATAATAGGCAATATGCATCTAGATTTGAGAACATAGTGTCAGGAGTTCCTCAAGGTTCGATATTAAGACCTTTATTGTTCACTGTATATTCAAATGATCTGCCAGAAAGCATTAATACAAAAATTATAAAGTATGCAGATGGCACTACAGCACTCGTAAGGGGACAGAATTTAGAAGAACTAAAATCTAAATCAGAATCGATAGTAAGAGAAATAGAAAAATTGTTTAAAATTAATGGACTCCTATTGAACTCATCAATGACAAATATGAATCACTTTAAAAAATAGAAATATTGGGGGTGAGGAACTAAAAATAAAAATAGATAATAAAGATGTAGGTTGTTGCAGATCAGTCAAATTGCTAGGAGTGATATGTGATGAAAATTGAAAATCTTGAATGGCGAGAGCATTTGACACATCTATGTAAAAGATTAAATAGTTTGTGTTTCAACATGAACTGCCTTACACACTGTACAAGCATTGACACCAAATTGGTATTGTTGTATGGGGTGCAACTGACCAGTTGAAGGTTGACAGTTTATAGTGTACAGAGTACTAAACAATTTGACACCACCCGCATATCTGTAAAAATGACGGTTCAAAAGTTATGGGCTTTTAACTGTCAAAAAAATCATTTTTTTAAATTTTCAGCGAAAACAATAAAAGTAAAGTTTAACTTGACTTGTACCATTAAAACCAGCTTAAAAAACTAAACAAATTAGTATTTTGAATTATTTGTCTACGACTAACGGTTCCAGAGAAAAGTTAAATTTACTGTCCACGATAAACGCAGTACGTTGTCTGAAAGCGCCCAATGTTATTCTTATGGAGAATATAAAAAAATCAATTTCTTCCTTACTTTCCAACCGTTTTCCATGAAACTTGGTATGAAGCGTAAGGGCAAATCACCGAACAAAACCAGCTCAAAAAAGCTTGGTGTTAAGGGGGGGGGGTCGTCCCCCCCATACAATTTGAACAATTAATTTAACTTTGTCTCTCGTGTTTTTTTTTTTAATTTGATGATTATTTTTGAAACAATAAATTATTAAATGATATTTAGATTAACTTTGTAGAACATGATAGTTTTATTGCAGATTGTCTTTTTTAAATTTACTTAAGGGAGAAAGTATGTGTCAGTCCACTGGTACCGTTTATTTGAAAATAGGAATAACTTTTGAAATTTTTAAGCTATCTGGGAAAACTCCAGTTATTAAAGAAGAATTTATTATGTGTACTAATAGTTTTAATATCAGATCTTTGACAAACTTGATCGGCTTCAGTGGCACCTCATCATAGCCACTAGATAATTTATTTTTAAGAGATGAAAAAATATTTTTTTTATTCTTCTTCTATTACTTCCTGACATCTAAATGATTCCCTGATAACTGTATTTGATGTATTGTTTCCTGCAACCGGTAAAGGTTGTAATGGGATATTTTTATCAGCTCATCTATTGCCCCAATAAAATGATTATTAAAACAATTTGAAATTTTTTAGGGTCTTTAATATTACAATTGCCCGCACCTACTTTAATGACGGGAATGACATTTTTGCTGTTTTAATTTAGTCCGGTTTCCCTATTTATTATTTCCCAGGTTTTTTACTTATATTATCCGACTGTTTAATTTTTTATCATAAAAATCTTTCTTAATTCTTAATAATTTAATCTTGTAGTCCTTATTTAAATCTTTACAGTACAGTAATTTAATAATTTCTTATCGCCATAAGGAATTAGAAATAAGAAACGCAAAAGCGTTGATGAAAATTATAATGGCTACTTAACAGACTTTCTACTATGCATGAATGAATGTATTCCACCAAGAATATTCACGCAAAAATCTGAAAAACCTGTAATGGGTGACACAGGGAATTATAATTTCAAGTAGAAATAAAAGGAATATTGATAGAGAGGCAAAGATTAGAAATAGAAGTGAGTTATGGAACTACTACTACAAAACCTACAATAGAATATTCAAGAAAGTCATAAAAGCTGCAAAACGCAAAGCAAATGATGAATTTATCAAGAATTCCAAATGTAAAAGTAAAGCTTCAAGGCAAGTAATTAAGAGTGAGTTAGGGATGGTGCAGAAAAGTAAGGATAACATAGAAGAAATATTGGTAGGAACACAGATAATAGACAACCCCGAAGAGATAGTGAGCAATTTTAATGAATACTATCTTGGAATGAGAGAAAAACTAAATATTAAAGGTTCTCCAGAGAAAGCAGTTGTTACATGTCAGAATGCAACACACCAAGAAACCCCAGTATTTCAATTTAGAGAGGTAAATGTGAAAGAGACAGAGAAAATTATATCATCATTACCGGTACCAAACAAAAAGTCAACTGGTTGGGATGAGATTCCTGTAAAAATAGTAAAAGAATGTAAACAGTTAATTGCTAAACAAATGAGTGAGATAATTAATCAATCAATATTTAAAGGTGAATTTGCAGCAAAACTCAAAATGTCAATTGTTAGACCGGTTTTTATAAAGGGCAAACGTATTTTGATTGAAAATTATCAACCAATCTCGCTTTTACCAGTATTCTCAAAGATATTTGAAAAGGCAGTTCATAAACAAATACAAGAACATCTAGAAGGAAGTGACTTGATAACTGAAAGTCAACATGGATTCAAAAAACACCACTCGACTAGCTCTGCACTGACCTCTTTTACAGATTATATTTACAGGGCTTTGGATGAATCACAAGAAACTGTTGCAGTACGTTGTGATTTTTCAAAAGCATTTGATTGTGTGGAACATGAGATATTGTTAGGAAAATTAGAAGTGTTATGAATAAGAGGATTGAGCATGAGGTGATTCCAGTCTTATCTTACTGGCAGAAAACAAAAGACATCCATAATGGCAGATAATAGGCAATATGCATCTAGATTTGAGAACATAGTGTCAGGAGTTCCTCAAGGTTCGATATTAAGACCTTTATTGTTCACTGTATATTCAAATGATCTGCCAGAAAGCATTAATACAAAAATTATAAAGTATGCAGATGGCACTACAGCACTCGTAAGGGGACAGAATTTAGAAGAACTAAAATCTAAATCAGAATCGATAGTAAGAGAAATAGAAAAATTGTTTAAAATTAATGGACTCCTATTGAACTCATCAATGACAAATATGAATCACTTTAAAAAATAGAAATATTGGGGGTGAGGAACTAAAAATAAAAATAGATAATAAAGATGTAGGTTGTTGCAGATCAGTCAAATTGCTAGGAGTGATATGTGATGAAAATTGAAAATCTTGAATGGCGAGAGCATTTGACACATCTATGTAAAAGATTAAATAGTTTGTGTTTCAACATGAACTGCCTTACACACTGTACAAGCATTGACACCAAATTGGTATTGTTGTATGGGGTGCAACTGACCAGTTGAAGGATTTTTTTTAATGTAAAAGAAAGTTTTAAGAATAATGACATTTGCACCACCAAGAAGTTCATGCAAGGAAACATCTAGGAAGTTTAAAATACTTACAGTGCCTTGTATTTACATATTTGAAGTTGTATGCCATGTAAAAGACAACTTAAAATGGTATACAAAAGAAAAGACTGATCACCAACACAATACAAGAAATAAGAATCTACTCATATATCCCCATCATAAATCTGCCACCTTAGATAAAGGTCTATTATATATTGGAATGAAATGTTATAATAAACTGCCTGATAAAATGAAAAGTACTTTAATTACTAAAGCTCAGTTCTCAGAGAAAATCAAAGGCTTTTTGATCAGAAAGGCTTACTATAAAATAACCAAGTTTTTAAATGATGAAAATGTACTTCTTATTTAGGATGTTTTTTCTAGTCTCAGCAATTGTTTTGATGTACTTTCATAGATGCATAGTATTTATTAGGTTTATATTTTGTTATAGGAACAACTATTTAATTATTGTTATTGCTGCTTATTGTTTTTATCTGTTAAATTTTTTACCTCGTTATTTATCGTCTTTATTATTTGTTTGATTAATAATTTGTTGCTGTTTTACTGTTAATTTTATTGAAAATGATGAAGAACGGACTATAAGAAAACTAAGCATTTGACGAGACGCCTGTACAGTTACTTAATATTTTGTATGTATAGTGTCAATAAAAATCTACGTCTATGTCTATATGTTATTTTTTCTTCTTTAGGTGCCCAGAGACCAAAATCAATAGTTGTTAAAATTTATATATATATGTGTCTGTTAGCACGATAGATAACTCTCGTAATAATGGTCCGATCAAGACCAAATTTGGTAGAGACGTGTATTCCTACATTTGCTCGTATGAGTTTGTAAACCAGACATATCGGTCAATCGGAATGAGTAGTTTGGAGGGGTTTTATACTCAAAAATTGGGTTTTTTGCATTTTTCATACATAATTTTATTTAATTTTATCTAATTTTATCTAATTTTATCTTTCACCATTAGAATCAGCTTAAAAACTACGCAATTAAGTTTCTTAAACTTTTTCTCTATCTTCAACGGTTACCGAGATATTAAAAAATCTAAACACAGTACTGTACGTTGTATTTTGGGGCTCCAATCAAATACTATAATACGAGCAAGGTTTGTATATATATATATACAAACCTATATATATATCCAATACTATAATACGAGCAAGGTTTGTATATACATATATGTATATATATTTGCACACGGATCTCGAAAACGGCACTAAGGAATTTCTTTAAATTTTGGAAATACCGTAACTAATTTCCGAGTAGAAAATAAGTTCTAGATAAGTCTAATGTCCAGGAAAATTCGTGTTTTCTTGTAATATTAAGTTTAAAATCTAAAAATTTAACATTACGCTTATGGAGAGTAAAATGTAAACAATACAAACCAAAACAGCTGTTTATAACCGTTTGATAGTTGTTGATTGAAGATGGTGGCAAACAATATGTGAATAGAGATTTCGCATTAATATTTATTTTATGTATGTAATAAATGAAAAATTATCAAATTACTAAACAATTTGTAAAAACTAAAGGGTAAAATAACTGTGCGAAATAAAAGCAGAGAAAATTATTTCCAAAATCTTTTGTGTTTTGAAAGAAAACGTATTCATTCTCTTGCTTGAAGCCACTATAACAAACCAATTAACTGGTGTAAATTAAATTTCTCTTTTGCTTTTCAATCCTCATTCCTTTTCTAGCAAAATCAGTTGATCACAGGATAATAATAACAAACCGTATGGACATTTAAATTTGGTATAAGATTAGCTAAAAGCTAAAACAATTGAGGTTGGCCAAAAACTCTTAAACGACGATGAGAACTTGGCCGATGCCGTAGCTCAATCAGTAGCGCTCAGATCGTACGCAAGGTCGCATGATCAATTCCCATCTGAAGGCTATAATTTCGTTCAGTATTTATGCCATATTAGGGGTATGAAAACGGTTTTATTTAAACCACATAAATGTTTTCATCGAGCAGTAAATTTGTTTTAATTTTGCTAATTAACTTGTAAAATACATGTCTTATTCTATCCGAGCAAAGCTCGGTCACCAGGTACTATATATATAAGTTCTAAATAGGTCTAGGTCTAATGTCCAGGAAAATTCTTGTTTTCTTGTAATATTAAGTTTAAAATCTAAAAATTTAACATTACGCTTATGAAGAATCAAATGTAAACAATACAAACCAAAACATCTGTTTATAACCGTTTGACAGTGTTGTTGATTGAAGATGGTGGGGGGCAATATGTGAATAAAGGTTTTTCATAAACATTTATTTTACGTATGTAATAAATGCAAAATTATCAGGTTACCAAACAATTTGTAATAACTGTGCAAAATAAAAGCAGAAAAAAGTATTTCCAAAATCTTCCGTGTTTTGATAGAAAACGTATTCATTGTATTGCTTGAAGCCACTGTCACAAACCAATTATTAGGTTAAAATAAATTTCTCTTTTGCTTTCCAATCCTCATTCTGTTTCTAACAAAATCAGTTGATCACAGGCTAATAATAACTGTATGGATAATTAAACAGTAAATAATCGGCTAAATCGATTGAGGCTAGACGCCGTAGTCTAGCGGTAGCGTGTGTAGGTCTCGTAAACCGTAGGTCGCGAGTTCCAACCCCGACAGGGGCATTACTTTTTGTTCAGTGCTATATTAATTATGGTGTATTAAATCGGTTTTATTTAACCCACATAAATGTTTTCATTGAGTAATAAATGTGTTTTAATTTTCATAATACTATACTAGAAAGCTCAGTCACCAGGTATACTGTTAATCTTATGGAGGATACGTTAAAATTAATATTTCCCATATCACTTATTATTTTTGATTAAACTCATGTTGTTGATATCCACCCGTTTATGCTTAAAAATCAGAGTTTATGTGTTTATCATGGCAGCAAAACCTGCATACTCTTTTTCCATGTTAATCATAGGGGATAGGCAAACTTCTTTATTTATGGACAGATATTGATAAAAGTTGGTACCATAAATGTTAAAAATAAAAATTGTTTATGGTAGAAATGCCTACTTTCAGTGTTCCTTGCAGCAGCAAACCTGCACACTCTTCCCCATGTTAATCTTATGGAGAATAGGCAAATAAGTCTCATGTTTATGGACAGATATTTATAAAACTTGTCATATATTATTATTATTATTATATTATTGATTTGGAAATTCGCTGAGTACGCAAATCAGCTGCGACGGGGGTATTTTAAAATTTATATTTCCAAGTGTTTTTTCTTTCTTAAAAGTTAGATTAGTACGAGAAGTAAGCAAAATCACGTGTTTCTACTTAACAGGTTTTTTGTACGCACGATTATTTTCTAATCGTGGTTTTACAGTATATGGTCAATAGATTAAATATTATTATGTTTGGAGTGGGATGGTACAATCAGAGATGAACGAAATTACTATCTGTTCCTCTCTTGTACAATCTTCACAGATTGCTGTGTATTGTTGACAATTTATCTTTTATTTAAGTTAAATGAGTTAAAGTTTAACCTTTTGAAGTGAAAAATATTTTTATTCCCTTCGAAATGGTAGGAAATTTTATACTAGTATACCTCGTCAGTAAAAACAGAGATGAAAAGATATCGTCCGTTTTTTATCTTGTTTGCCATTCGGAAGGCTCAGCTTGTCAATAGGTAGTTTCGTAGTTTACTGTCTATTTTTTCTCATATAAATTTTGTGGTCACCCCGGGGATCGGACCCGTCACCTCTTGCACTGAAGTCCAAGACGCTAACCGTTAGGCTAGCAGATGACTATATCGTCCGTTCCTCTCTGGTAAAACGATGTCAAACATACCTACCTCTACGAACTAGAAAGGAGAAGAATAAATTTTGCATCATTCTGTTGCTTCAAACTGAAACCTAACCTCATAATATATTTGGTTTAAATTTTTGTATAGATTTTATTAAAGGTGTATAGGTTATTACATATTCAAAAATATGTAATATTTACCTTTTACTTTGTGTAGTTCTTTATTAAATATTATGTTGAAGTAAATAATAATATAATCAAGTATACTACCGTGGTAAACCGGCGTAAACCGGCGGGGTTGATTTTCCTCATTGTATCATTTTGGGTAAATTAAATTTATTTTACCATAGAAAATCTCCCTTCATTCTTGTTTCCCAACCCAAGGAAATAGTTAATTATTTTTAATAATTTGTTATTGATGTATTGTTTAGTGTGGTGTCAATTTTACATACTTGAATACCAGTAATCTAGGTATTTGCCTCAGGCCTCTTACAGATGTTGACATCATTATATTACAATAATCTATGCTAGGCCTACCTTATACTATTTTTTATACTATTTCACAATTTGAGTTGGTTGAAATAACTGAAATCTCTCAAATCCAATGAGGATTGATGCTATAACTTATCTAACCCAGAGAAAGTTCTTTTAAAACAGATTTCTTATAAGCTTAAATGTTAGATATCCCTTTTTGATCTAGTAACTAGGTATAGCCTATTATATATTTTATAATATTTTTAAGGCTTAAGTAAAAAGTAAAGTTCTGTGTAACCTTCTGGCCAAGGTCTAATGTAAGAGTTTTCAGGTCGTACTACTGCCTCTAACGTGACCTAATGACTACTTATGTAGCCGGGACCAACGGCTTAACGTTCCTTCCGAAGCATTTTATTTAGATTAGATTAGATTATTTGAAATGGCGACCATACCACAAGGTAGGTATTTTAAGCCAAGTATGAATGAGGATTGAGTGTAAGATGATTGTGGCGCGATCTTGTAGTCTTGTTACTGACTAAGGCTGACATGTTCCTTAGACAGGACTGTTAATTAATAGCCCAACAGCCGATGGCAACTAAGGGACCTACAGTTTAACGTGGAATCCGAACCACGCCCTGGTGGCAGTCTGAGAAATTAAATTTCATGTGTCATGACCGGGAATTGAACCCGGGTTTTTTGGGTGGTAGGTAAAATATATAATAGGCTATACCTAGTTACTAGATCAAAAAGGGATATCTAACATTTAAGCTTATAAGAAATCTGTTTTAAAAGAACTTTCTCTGGGTTAGATAAGTTATAGCATCAATCCTCATTGGATTTGAGAGATTTCAGTTATTTCAACCAACTCAAATTGTGAAATAGTATAAAAAAATAGTATAAGGTAGGCCTAGGTGGTAGGCCAATACTCTACCCACTCAGCTATGACTGCCACCAATGAGGATTGATGCTATAACTGATCTAATCCAGAGAAAGTTCTTTCAAAACAGATTTCTTATAAGCTTAAATGTTAGATATCCCTTTTTGATCTAGAGGTAATATTTTTAAGGCTTAAGTAAGACTTAGGAATACTGGTTTCAAAGATCTGTAAAGATTATTTGGGTGTAACGCCTAAGACCTTTGGGGGTTGCCACCTCCCCCCTGACTAACATCTTTAATATTTCGTAGGATGCGAATGGAAATTTTTGGTCGCTGATAACTAATTTTCATTATTACTTAAAATCTAATTTTAAATCTTATTGACATAAAACTCTTAACAGCTGTGTTAATCCTTATAATGTAGGCAATAATTTATATTTTTTACTTTAATATGTTTGCTGCTGGTCAAAATTTATGGTATTACGGCCAAAGTGGAAATTAATTTGTTGTAATTTTAACTCAGATAAATATTTATATTTTATAATATATTGTAGCCTATATTTTATAATTATTATTATACATATAATATATTATTTATATAATATAATTAATAAGGCGCATGCATGCCGATCGGCATCATCCGCACTTGCCATTCTTATAAACTGATGCCAAACGGCGTCATCCGCAGCAAATGTGTTAAAGGCTAAATACCAAATCATAACAGTAATAAAACGTTGATATTACCATTAATTTTTACTCTTTTTATTCTGTATCTCAGTTCTTGGTGCATCTTCTTTGACTAAATTAAATATCAAAGAAGAAAGATTCCTTTAGTCCTGAATTCAATATAAAGATTGTTTAGGTCTACAGTTATTAAAAAAAGATTGTTTACAGAATTGTCTTACTATACTGACCACATATTCTAAAAGAACATTAAGATCCCTCACTGCATAGCCTCTACTTTAAAACTATGAAACTTTGTAGGCGTACAGATATTTTAAATTACAGTGCAGTATTATGCATAACAATATAAATAAGATTGTTTACAGTTATTTATATTGTTAAGCATTATACTGCAGTGTAATTTAAAATATCTGTAGGCCTACAAAGTTTCATAGTTTTAAAGTAGTGGCTATGTAGTGAGGGATCTTAATGTTGTTTTAGAGTATGTGATCAGTATGATAAGACAATGGTAGGCCTGTTAAGTTTTTCTAAAACTACTACATGTCTTGCAGATTAATTAATTCAATTACTCTTGGTCTAAATTTTGGGAATATTTCATTTTAATTTAGTTTTGTATAAATGTTAGTAACTGAATGGTAAAATAAAATTAAAAACTTTGTTTTCAGTGTGTTGGAGATCTTGAAAATGTTCTCCATTTGTAAAACCACACACCCAGCCACAGGGATAGAACATGCTATTACGTGCAATTTCTTCAATAGATCAGAAAAATCCTTGGTTGTAGCTGGAGCAAATACAATTCGTGTTTTACGGCTGATACCAGATGTAGAAAATAATAAGAAAAAACCTAAAAACATGAGTAAGTAGCAAACGTTTTAGTACCGTAACTTTCTTTATTCTCTATTTATAAAACAAATTTTATACATATATATGTGAATATGTATATATATAGGCTATTAATAGGCCCCTCCCTAATACACTCTTACGTATACCCTGCTTACCCCTTCAAGCCTTGAATTTTAAGAGCCCTTCCAACACGCCCGGCATTATTTTGGGATCTGGACCACCTACTACCAGCAAACCTGAGCTGTAACTGATAACTGTTCCTCTAACCACAATGCAATGTTATCGTCTAAGTCTATTACAAAATAATATTTTGTTAAAAACTTCCAAAAAATAATGTAGTTCTAAATTAAAGACAACACTTTGCAGTTGTTTTTGAGTATCCGTTACAAGTGGACGTGTTATGTTTCTTGTTATGTGTTTAATGGTTAGTGAATGGATTGTTTGTAAGTTTTTTAGACTGCTTTAAACTTTTTTGTTTTCAGCTTTATGCTGGCTTAGTCTGTATTATGTGTTAATTAAGATATTAGTTCGCCTGAGGATGGAATCAGATTCCAGATCCCGAAAATTTTGATTTACATAAAATCGTGATGGAAAATGACCTCAGTAAAATTCTAAAAAACAGGAGGGGGTGGTTAAAGTCAATTAAAAAAAAATTATTAACACATTTAAATTTGGGCTTCACGCTAAGCAATATAAACTCAGATATACCCCTATTAACCTAGCCTAATTAACCTAACCTCACAAATATATCCAAAATTTTAAATTTATTGATTCTTGTTTTTTTACATGGATATGTCTTAGCTCTGGGGGGTGTTGGTGATTTTTAATATGGGAAAGTGTAACAGGTTTCCATAAAAAGTAACAGAGCTATTGTGCTGAATTGTTTACGTAAAATAATAACAGCTGCCTAGATAAACTGGAAACATCCCCTTTAGACATATCCATGACATAACCTATTTTACACATGGCAGTAAATGCAAACATTTTCCTTTGTATTCTTTTAAATGCTACTACAGTTCAATACACCATTTATTCATGTAATAGATTTCAATAAAATTTAAAACTTTGTATTTATTTTTCAAACTATAGGCCTAACAAAAGTCTTTTCTATTTCAGTCATTGAGAATGTTGAATAAACGTAACTTGATTATTGATTCGATCTATTTATTCTAACAGAATGAAAACGTAAAATTAAAAAAATACACACAACACATAAAGTATTTTTTAAACTAAAGTTGGATCCTCCTAGATTATTTTGCCATTCATTATTTTAGATTATTTTTATTCATATTTTAAAATTTGCTGTTCCTGAAAATTCGTTTGACGCCCCTAAAAATCTGCCCCCTGGGGCTGGCCCTGCACCTACCCTACTTGAAACACCATCCTTGCCGTAGTCTGAAATAGCAAGATCGTAGTTACTCACTTCTGATCGCAACCTGAACCAGGCGGGGAATTCTGGCATTGTACTTCCTAAAGACGAGGATGACACCTCCCAGTCAAGGGCGAAATAGTTTATTAACGGTGATAAATAATGATTTATTAATATTTAAACACATACCACCGTTTATCAGTAAAACAAATCAATTAGTATTCATATCAATAAACAACTAAAATTATTATTAACATGTACAATTTAAACAAATTTACTGCTCTATCTCTCCCTCCCTTTCCCTCTTTTCCTTCTCCTTTTTTTCTCCTCTTTTTTCTTTTTTCCTCTCCTTTGGGAGGGGTCCGGTCGACTTTGTCCCCCCCCGTGTGAATACGCTTCTGTATTAACGAGATAAAAATACCAAATAACTTACCTAACTTAACTTAGCAGAGCGCTGTTTGTGTGGTGCTAATAAAAAAATTGAAAACGCAGGGACATACTGCAAAAGACCCGTATTTTTTCACGCAACTTGAAGTACGTTTATCTGTATTAAAAATTATTATGTTTCAAGGATTACCTTATGCACTCTTGTGAAGCCATAGACTGTTGTAATCTAAATTTAGTTTGTATATGAGAGGTCACATATTTTCAATATTAATTAGCTGTTTTCAGTGCATTGAGCCTACTTCTAGATTTTAAATCTAGTTGTTACTTTCTGCTCCTATAAAGCGGGAGAGAAAGTACTCCCCTACTTTCAGCCTTTGCCGAAAGTAGTGTTTTCGTTAACAATTTTTTAACTTGAGTTGAGTTTTAATGTATCTGTTTTGAGGCTCCCTGAATCCAAAAAAGTGATTTTTGGACTGATGTCTGTCTATCTGTCTGTGTACAACCCAGAGACGAAATTGGTAGTCAAATTTTTATGGTACACGGGTGCACTTTGGCTATATCTCCAAAACATTTTTTTTTACTTTTAAGGGTAGTTTACCCCTAAAAACCCTTTACAATGTAAAAACATAAATTCCTCTAAATCCTCACTAAAGATTTTTTAAAATTTTTAAGCTTTATTTATTAAGGCCCAAATAAAATGACACCACCTGCGTGTCTCTAAATCTAATGGTTTAAAAGTTAAGGGCTTTCATTCTCAGGTTTCAAAATCATTTTTAAAATTTTCTAGCTAAAAATAATTTTATAAAATACTATGACTATCTCCATTAAAACCGGCTTTAAACACTAAAGAAATTAGTATTTTGAATCATTTGTCTACGACAAACGGTTCCAGAGATAAATTAAATTTAATGTCCATGGTAAACACAGCACATTGGGAGTGCCCAATGTTATTCTAATGGTGAATATTAAAAAATAAATTTTATCACCCAACCACTCAAAAAGTTTGGTATTACTAGGGTTACTAGGGGAGGAGGATTATGCCCCTCCTAAAAATTCCAAAAATTTATTTAACATGTTTTGTCTTCATTTTGGTTCCAGAAATTGGATTATTATTTTTGAAACGGTAAATTGTTAAATGTTATTTAGATTAACTTTAAAGAATATGATAGTTTTATTAAAGGTTTTAGTTTTTAAATTGACTTAAGGGAGAAAAGTCCACTGATACCGTTTATTTCAGATGTCCCTCCCAAAATGAAGATGGAGTGTCTAGCAACGTACACCCTGTTTGGAAATATAATGTCCATGCAGTCAGTCAGTTTGTCAGGTTCAACTCGAGATGCTTTGCTGCTTAGTTTTAAAGATGCAAAAATGAGTGTAGTGGAATATGATTTGGATACACATGACTTGAAGACACTTTCTCTCCATTACTTTGAGGAAGATGAAATCAGGGTATTTATAGTCTTACTAATATTTATTGATGGTGTGATTTAATTATTGATATGTCTGCTGCAAAATCTCTGTTCGTTTACTTCTTGTTTCATTCTTCTGAGGCAAAATACATAAACTAAAACCTCGTTCATCCGGATTTGATAGGACCAGGGACATATCGGATAAGCGAATTTTCGGATAATCCGTTTTACTGACTTTTGAAAGAAAAAAAAAAGATATTGAAGAGAAGAGAAGAATATTTTGAAAAAGATAAATAAATGCCTTCGGTTTTTCCTATACCGTACCTGTTATACGTGAGCACATTCGGGTTGCGCTTCTTTGATTGCAGTGTTTATACACGGTTGATTTTTTTCGACCGACAGTATTGTAAATGGTCAGCCAAAAACGCCGTGAAGTGCCAGCCGAAAATGCCACGCAAAACCGACCAATAACGCCGCGCAGTTCAGGCCAAAAACGCTGCGCAGTACCGGCCGATAACGCCGCGCAGTACAGACCGAAAACGCCATGCAGTGCCGTTTAGGTTGTCGCAAATGGCGCTGTACTCTTCCAGGAACATTTTTTATTTTTCTCTTTGAACCATTTCGGATAATCGAGTACCGAATAAACGAGGTTTTAGTGTATATGTTTCTCATTTACAAAAAATATTTTTAATTCTGTAGGCTTGGGAGTTTTCATTGAAAACATTCAAAACTTAAAGAATCCATGATTGTATGATGTTTAGTAGATTTGCCTCATTCCAGCATAACAAATGTAGAAATATTTACCCTTAAAATATTTTCTGAGACCTTATATTAATGCCCTACAGTTATTGGACAGTAACACCTGTTAGCGAATTTCCCATAGGGAAGAAGCTATTACCGTAGGTCTCATGGTATGACTTTTGCCCGGGACCATGTTATTTTTTCGTCCTTAGGTGCCCAGAGTCCAAAAACAATAGTCGTTAATAAATATATATATATATATATGTATATATATATATATATATATATATATATGTATATATATATATATATATGTATATATGTATAAATATATGTGTCTGTTAACACGATAACTCTCGTAAAAATGGTCTGATCGATACCAAATTTGGTAGAGATGTGTATTCCTACAAATGATCGGAGGAGTTCGTAAACCATACATATCGGTTTATGGGAACGGGTAGTTTGGGGGGGTTTTGTACCCCAAAATGGGGGTTTTTGCGTTTTTCACATGTTATTTTTTAAAATTTCTAATTTTATATTTTACCATTGGAATTTGCTTAAAAATCTACACAATTAAGCTCCTTAAAGTTTTTCTCTATCTCCAACGGTTACCGAGATATTAAAAAATCTAAACACAGTACGTTGTATTGTGGGGCTCAAATCCAATACTATAATACGAGCAAGGTTTATATATATATATATATATTTGCACACGGATCTCAGACCGAAAACGCCATGCAGTGCCGTTTAGGTTGTCGCAAATGGCGCTGTACTCTTCCAGGAACATTTTTTATTTTTCTCTTTGAACCATTTCGGATAATCGAGTACCGAATAAACGAGGTTTTAGTGTATATGTTTCTCATTTACAAAAAATATTTTTAATTCTGTAGGCTTAGGAGTTTTCATTGAAAACATTCAAAACTTAAAGAATCCATGATTGTATGATGTTTAGTAGATTTGCCTCATTCCAGCATAACAAATGTAGAAATATTTACCCTTAAAATATTTTCTGAGACCTTATATTAATGCCCTACAGTTATTGGACAGTAACACCTGTTAGCGAATTTCCCATAGGGAAGAAGCTATTACCGTAGGTCTCATGGTATGACTTTTGTCCGGGACCATGTTATTTTTTCGTCCTTAGGTGCCCAGAGTCCAAAAACAATAGTCGTTAATAAATATATATATATATATATATATATATATATATATATATATTGTGTGTGTGTGTGTCTGTGAACACGATAACTCTCGTAAAAATGGTCTGATCGATACCAAATTTGGTAGAGATATGTATTCCTACAAATGATCGGAGGAGTTCGTAAACCATACATATCGGTTTATGGGAACGGGTAGTTTGGGGGGGTTTTGTACCCCAAAATGGGGGTTTTTGCGTTTTTCACATGTTATTTTTTAAAATTTCTAATTTTATATTTTACCATTGGAATTTGCTTAAAAATCTACACAATTAAGCTCCTTAAAGTTTTTCTCTATCTCCAACGGTTACCGAGATATTAAAAAATCTAAACACAGTACGTTGTATTGTGGGGCTCCAATGTTAATCTTATGAGGATAGGGAAAAATTAATATTTCCCATATTAAAAAAATATTTTTGGATAAAACTTGATATTTAGCTTTATGAGGTTGAGATCTATCCATTTATGCTTAAAAATCATAGTTTATGTGTTTATCATGGCAGCAAAACTGCATACTCTTTTCCCATATTAATCATATAGGGAATAGGCAAACTCCTTTATTTATGGACAGATGTTGATGAAAGTTGGTATAAATGTTAAGATAAAAATTATTCATGGTAGAAATGACTTCTTTCAGTGTTCCTCACAGCAGCCAACCTGCACACTCTTTCCTATGTTAATCTTATGGAGAATAGGCGAATAATTCTCATGTTTATGGACATTTTTTGATAAAACTTGTCATATATTAAATTATTGATTTGGAAATTCGCTGAGTACGCAGGTCTGCTGCGACGGGGGTATTTTTACTTTTTATGTGGGTTATTTTTAAAGGGTATACACAATTAATACTAAGATTTTACACCAATTATATCATTTGTTTTTTACGTTACCATACCTTGTACAATATATTCTAGGATCCTTGTACTAACTAAACCACTTGCAGAAAGGCTAAAAACTAACAGATTTTTAGCTTTTAAAAATAAGCCAAAAATAAGTTGAGAGCTTGATTTTATTAGGTAAAGTTAAAGAGGCCTACACCTGGTTTAAAAAATAGGTTGTTTGTGTCATGCATATTGAATATTTATTAATAATTATTAAATCAACTAAATCCTATACCATGTTTATTGCTTTGTCCTTGTTAATATAGAATTTAAATACATAACAAAAATTATGGTAATGCTTACTTTAAAGTTCTCTTGTAAGCCACCTATGATAGCTTCACATACTTCTACTACTATCTGGGAGATACTTATGACCGAAATTTTTAAGAGGTAACTCAAGCTTCGAAATGAGTCCCCTGATGCTAGGAACCTTAAAGTGACAGTAACTCTCTCTTGATTGTGAATTGTGCCTCCAAATGGTGTGTCTTTCCTGGAAATTGTCCAACCAATGAGATAAAAATCTCAAAATCATCATTTTGCATTCTACAAAAATTCCAAAAACTCCCATCTGAACAGAACTCATTCTTGATACACATCATTGTATCATCACATAACAAATCTTGAAGTAAATCACTTCCACTGTATCGGGACCTTGCACTTAAAGATGGTTGTACCATCTGCGCCTCTGTCTCCTGGCAAACAGAACTACACTCATGGCAGCAACAATAGCGACTTATCTAGCGAAGCCATCTTACCAAGTGAGATTTTGGGCTGGTAGGCATAGTTGTTATATAACTTTGTTGTATTTATAAAACCAATAAGAAAAATTATCCAACATAGTTGTAAAACAAAGTTAGATAATTATGTTACAAACTAATGTTCTCAAAAGTAAAATTTTGTAACAGTGTTATGTAGAAAAGATATACAAGGTCTGTTCAAAAAGTATCCAACCCTGTTCAGGAAAAGCATAATTTATCTATCAATTTGTTTTTATATATGATCCCCTTCAAAATAGTCTGTCACTTTTGGAAACGAGCCTGGAACTTTCCTTCCTGAATGTACTTTCGACTGTCACAATTTCCATTATCTCAATTCTGCCACATATCGGGACGCTTGCGATACTCAGCATCATGCATGCAACATAGAACTTTTAAGTATTACTCTTGAGTAATGTTTTATCCTTCAGGTAGGTACTCATGATAAACAAGTCCATTGATGTTGAAAAAACCGCCAGCAAGACTTTAATTTTGTCTCGAACTTGGCGTGCTTTTTATTGCCGTGGCAATGTTGAGTATTCCAATGCGAAGACTGTGCCTTAGTTTGAGGATCATAACTGTACACCAACAACTCATCACAAGTTATAACTGTTTTGAGAAAGTTTGGATCAATCTGAATGCATTCCAGCTTGCCTTGAGCAGTATTATTAAGCCTCAATTCCTGTTGTTTATCTGTCAAGTTCTTTGGGACAAACTTTGCAACAACTCTGCGCATAGCTAAATATTCCATTAAAATTTAATGAACTGAATCAATACTGATTACAACTTCCGTAGCTAGTTCATGATCATTAATACGATGATCCTCCATCACTAAAACTCAAACTAGATCGACAACTTCGATAAACTTTGTGAATGTTCGTTTTGACTTGTTAATAGTTTTCTAGAACGAGGTTCACTGTCCTCTTAAGAGCGGCCATCTTTAAATCCTTTGTACCACTCTTTTATCTGTGTTACACCCATAGCGTCTTCTCCGCTATGGTTGGCTGAATCTTAAAAATCGTTTGAGATTGAGTATCCCTCAGTTTTTGAAAAAAATAATGCAATATGGCTGTTTTACCTATTCCGTCATTTTACTTAGCACAAAAACACGACAGATACTATACACACAAATACAATTTCACCTTTGGCATCCTGCAACAAACTGATGCCATGTCAAGGTCACTTGACATAGTTTACAGTTGCCTCCATCCACACACGCCTCCATGTGGTTGTTGAATTACTAAGTACAAAGTAAGGTATCTTTTTGAACAGACCTCATATAACATGATTTAAATAACATTCTAACATTTGTTAATATGGCTTAATTAAATTTAGATTTATTTTTTTTTCATTTCCCTGCATTAATCCAGCGTTTTTTTGTCTGGCCCTTCTAATTCTGATATTGGACTCCTACTATGGAGGTCCTACTGTACAATAAAAACTGCTAGGCTTATATTTAATGGAAGATAAAAACGTAAGTTTTGATTCAACAAAGTATTAAAAATTGTCAATTGTCAATGTTGCTAGATCATGCACTAATTATGGAAGTTCATAATTTATCCTTGCGTATTTTAGGCCTTATGTGAAAACATCACAGAATAATCAGCCCACCATTTTTGGTGGCCAATAGTTTATTTAATTCACTTTAGTATGTGCTGTCTTATTTGAACAATAACTTTGGTGACTTTCAGGGAGGTTGGACACAACATACACACATTCCCATGATACGAGTAGATCCCGAGGGCCGTTGTGCTGTGATGTTGGTATATGGTAGGCAGTTGGTAGTCCTCCCATTCCGTAGGGAAACTATTGGATTAGAAGAAGGTGACATTCTAGCTGAGGATACATCAGCAAACGGTCCTCAAAACAAAGCCCCTGTTCTTGCATCTTATATGATTGTGTTGAAAGAAGTGGATGCAAAGCTAGACAATGTTATTGATATTCAGTTTCTATATGGATACTATGAACCTACACTTCTCATTCTCTATGAACCAGTAAAAACATTTTCAGGGTAAGTCTCTAAATATCTATGTTTTTGTTTTTTAAGTAATCTATTATAGGGCTTAAGCTTAATTTAAATAATGTTTTCCAGGTTAGCTGAATCATCAATGTGTTAATCATTACCTTTAAAACTATCACCAATATTTAAATTAGCGAGATATATAGTTGAGATACGAAAGATTGAGATCTCGGGAAGAATCACACTGGTGGAATACCATCAAATTGGATGTGGTCAAATTTACTCAGGTCATTTTACGGGGAGCGCAGAAGAATCCTGGTGAGGCTGGTGCCGAGGCATTGGTATCATACACGATGGAGCTAATTGTCTTGGTCTGCAATCAGTCCATGCCGTGAAGGAGACTCCGACGTGATGAGCAATCTATCTACTGGTGGACTGAAGAGATTGTGAACCTCAGAAGAACATGCCTTAGGGCTAAGTGAGCCGCCACTTGCTTCTAGTTATATTATCTGACCGCTGATATCACAGATAATATAACTTGATTTGAACTTTCCTGACAGTCTGTTTTTGGATGAGTAGTGACAGGTGTCTATATTTAACCCTCCGAGTGCCGTAGCGCACGATCGTGTGCTTCTAGCGACTATTATGAGTGCCAAACGCACGATCGTGTGCTTCTGTACAGTGGTTTTTAAAAATATTTATATCTATGGTAAATTTTTTTCAACTATACTAGTATTTGGTATCAATGGAAAGAGCGGAAGATTTTATAAAGTTACTGTTTCTATAAAAAGCGTCCCAAATTTTAAAAGGCTGTGGTTTCATGACGTCACAACAAACCCAAACCAAAGCTAACTGTAATACGGCTTTTATAGGAAAGCTATACAACAGCTGATTATAATAATAAACGTAGCATATAAACATTGTAATTATTTTTTATTTGGCCAACATATGAACACGTGACTTTTAATCAGACAGAAAATAAAAATATAAATACATAATCCCCCAAAACCGTAAACTATTAACGTGGCAAATAAAGCTGTTCATTTCATACAGTATTTATTTACTTAATAGTTTTACATTAATAAATGATTCAGATGTCATTGGATAGTAAAGCATATTGATAATGGAAAGTAAACCAATCAGCTGTAGCTAAGAAATCAAATGTTTTCATTGTAGACATTCTGTAAACAAACTTACTCTCCATAAGGTTAACATTAGAAATTTAAAACGCCATAAAATGGAAACTTATGGGGTTTTCGAAAATATTTTTTCACTAAAACCTTCCCGGACACATGTAGAGCAACTTCCTAAAATTTCATGGCGATCGGATGAGTAGTTAGGCAACGCATAAAGGACATACATACATAAAGACAGACATACATACATACATTCAATTTTATGTATAGAGATGTAGTGTTGTATAGACTATGCAGGTTTTATTTACACCAAATAAAATTGTTTGTAAATGGCGTAAGCTGAAACATGTCACACATAAATTAAACCTTTGAACTGCAGATTGACTAATGTATTTATTATATTTCTAAACTCTTTGTCATACAAAAGTCGAACCACTGATACTGATACTAATAAAACCTAGGGGAAAGATTGCACTGCGACCTATGAGATCCATTGTGCCCCACAGACTAGTCTCCAGTTCTTGCCTAGAGAACCCCCTCTAGTCCTAATGCCTTAATAAAGTTTAGTATTATGTGGGGTTCTAGCATTGGGAAATCCACCACTGCCACCTGGTGTGTTCCCAAGCTTCTGGCTCTCTTCTGACCTATTGCCTCACACTCGGCCAGTAGGTGTCTAGATGTTTCCTCCCCAGATTGACAGAAGCGAAATTTACCCTCTTGAACAATGTCCATCTTACTCAGATGACCCCTGAGCCTACAATCCCTGGTTAGAAAACCCGTCAGCATCCTTGAATTGTTTTTCTTAAGCCTGATCATGGCCTCAGACCTTCTTGTATTATGCACTCCAAGCATTTCCTTAGACTGTCTGCATCCCGGAAGATCAGTCAAGGCTTTCCCTCTGGCTACATTTTCTTCCTCCTTAAGCTTCTTTTTAAGGAAGGAGTCCTCCAGTGCACAACTTGGCTCCGGCCCTACAAAGGGGGTGGCTGCCCCTGCCCTCGCCAGTTTGTCTGCTACTTCATTACCCTGAACACCTTGGTGCCCAGGTACCCAAAGTAGTGACAACTTGTTGTTCTTCCCCAACTGGTCCAGACTTTTCCGACAGTTCCAGACCATCTTAGATCCCAAGACTACTGAGCTCAAGGCTCCAATGGCAGCCTGGCTATCTGACAGGATAACAATCTCCCTTTTCATGTATCCTCTACTTAGGTTGAAGTGTGCATACCGTTCTCCTCAGCTTCGACCTCAGCTTGAAATATGCTGGGGGAAAGCCCCAGTGATTCATGATATTTGATCCTTGTACCCAATACCCCTAAACCAGTTCCCTCCTCGGTCTTGGAGCCATCAGTGTACCACCTAATGACCTGATCCCCGAGGGAATTTAGGGGTTTCCCGTCCCAGCCAAGTTTATTTCCTGGCTCCACATGGAATTCCTTTTCAAAATTATACTTTCCTACCATGGAATCTCTTGGTTGTTTCATCAGATCCCTTAGACCTGGCGGAAATAACTCACCACAAATTGTGGAGAAAATGTCAAAGCCAGTCTTCTCCATTCTAAGCAAAGTCTCCCTCGCTGTTCTCTCTACCACAATGTGTAGGGGTGTCAGATTCAGGATCACCTCCAGGGCAGCAGTTGGACAGGATCTCATGGCTCCTGTGATGCATGCTAGCCTCTGTATTTTCTCCAGGGCATTCCTTGTTACTTAAACCTTGGTTCTACCCGCCCAAACTACACACCCATATGTGATGATTGGTCAGGGTGTACATACTTAGTATATATGGATTACAACCCCACATCTTCCCCGCAAATAGTCTGCATATCATTAGTAGGCTATTTATTACTAGCCCTGTTGGTCACCTCCTCTATGTGTCTATTCCACATAAGTTTCTTATCTAGTATTAACCCTAGAAATTTCACTTCTGATTTCCATTCAAGTTCCTCCCCCTCAAGCCTGATGGTCCTCAGATGTTCAAGTCTCCTCTTCCTCGTGAAAGGCACAAGTGATGTCTTGTTATGGTTAACTGACAGCCCTATAGATTCACACCAAACCTTCGTGGAGTCAAGCCCCCCTGAATTAGATCACAGAGGAGAGTATTTTCAAACCTCCCTCTTACGATTATGACTACATCATCTGCATATCCGATACATCGCAAGCCCTTCCTGGTTAGTTTCCCAAGAAGCTCATCGACTATCAGACTCCAAAGGAGGGGGGATAGTACACCGCCCTGAGGACACCCCCTTACTGTACCCATTTGAATAATTCTATTTCTTACGTGTGTTTCCCCGGGGTTCATAGTGACACTGTCCCATGAGTACAGTCCCTAGGCAAGGTCTTGTGAATTCTGGCCCCCTCTGGAATAGAGGTAATTTTCCCACAAAACTTTCTGAAGCTATCCCTTTTAGCTTGCCTTATATCTTTATTGTACAAAGTAAGGGCCTTGGAGTACCTCTGCCACCCTCTGTCTGTTTTTACCTTATCGAACAGCCTTCTAGCTTGAGCCCTTAGTCCTGATAATCGGTTATTCATCCCAACTGGCTGGTTTCTTTTTGACCCGACAGCTAGAAACATATGCGTCCATAATGGCTGTGTTCAAATTCTCCACAGCCTTTTCCACCTCAAAGTTACTAGAAGCCTTATAGCTCAATTGGTCCATATTGCAGCTTAATATAGACCTATACTTCTCCCAGTCCGTATTTCTGGGGTTTCTACTATACCTGTACCTGTACCTGTACCTGTGATCGTCCCCACTAGACTGAATTCTATGATCCGAAAGAGAAGGCTCATCAGACACCCTCCACCTTTCGATGTTACCCCTCACACTGTTACTAGCCAGTGTCAGGTCTAGCACCTCCCTTCTGTTCTTCGTTACAAAGGTAGGTTTACACCCTACATTCATAATCTCTAAGTTAGACCTTACAATAAATTCCAGCAGATTCTCACCTCTTACATTGATGTTGGTGCTGGCCCACACCGTGTGGTGCCCATTAGCGTCGCACTTCAAAATCAGCGGCAGTCCCATCCTGTCGCAGTACCCTACCAGTCCTTGGACCTCTGAAGGAGGGCATTCCCTCTCGGCATCAAAATATCCAGAAGCCCGGATCATATCACAGTCAGTGCCCCCTATACTTAGACAGGTTCTAATTGGCACTAGGTCCTGTGAAAGGTACTCTGTAACACACATGCACCTCGTGTAATTACCAGAATGAAAGCCCTAGGTTTACCCTCCCTAGTGTCCCAAATTACCTTTTCATCCTTGCTCTGGAGGCCTATAATCTTCCTTCTGAGGAACCAGGGTTCCTGGATCATCACTGCCATCTGTCCCTTCCGGGAAAATCTTCTCAAGACCAAGACCAAGGCTCCCTTGGCCTGGCGAAGATTCACCTGGGCTACTCTAGAGTTGTGAAGATCCCTGCCCAACTTTTTCTTGAGGGAGAGCATCCTCCTCGCTACCTAGCAGTGCCGGCTCCTCCTCTTCCTCCATACTCTCTATCATCTTGGGGGTCGCTATTTTGAGGCTTGAGAGGTCCAGGTCATCACCCTGTGCATTGCTTTCCTCAGCTCCCCCTGGCTGGTTGGTCTCCTCCTGGTTGGAACCTTCCGACTTCTCGCCTGCCTCCTTCTCCGTGGGCTTGCGCGCATGCACAGGGAACCTCCCAAATCGATAGAAGATTTGGAATTCCTCCTTCTTGATTTGTTCCCATGCTTGGTCATCAATCCCAATGTGCAGGAGCTTTCCCTGTCCCTCCTCTTTACTCCTCAGAACATACCACGTCTGGGTACCAAGTCCCTCGTTTTGACTATCAACTAGAGAGAGGATAAACTTATCGTCTTCGCCTTTGCTTCTTGGGAAGAAGATTGTGACGTGGGCCTTGGGTATATTGTCCCAAGGCACGCCATCAGCTCCACTCCCTTCCACTCCTGCAACTGAGTGGCCTTACTTCCCAACCAGTCGGCTGTTTCCTGGTTGATGCACCCCACCAGCATATATCCGGGCCTGAAGTGCACGCCCGCAAATTTGACCTTACACGTGGTACCCCTCGCTATCTCCTTGATGATTGCATCCTCTAGCTGTGAAAGCTCCTCCTTTCCCGGACTTTTTTTTGGGTACTCCTTTGGGAGTACGGTAAGTTTGACGAGTTTAGTGGTTTCTGCATAGGTGGTTGCTTACCCACGGCATATGCTTAGGGTAAACCCTCTGTGCCCACTCTCATCCTCTTTGCCTTTTGCTCCCTCTGGGGTGGGGTGATCTCCTGCGTTCCCTTTTTTCCCTGACTGGGTGCAGGTTTCTACTGCGCTGCTGCTGCCTTCCTTTCTTCTACTCTCTTCCTGGCCTCGTCAGGTTCCACGCCCTGCTCCAGGAATCGAAGGTATCGGCAGGTTCCAGCCCCATTCAGCCCCTGTCTACGAGGGTCATCCTTACCCCCTGGTTCCCCCAGTTTTGGGTACCTTGCCAATGGTCAAAATCTTTGGCCCCCTCCTATATCTTGCGGTACTGGCCCGCGGCAGTTGCTCCTACCCTGAGTTTTTGTTTTCTTGTGCGGTACTTGCCCGTGGCAGTTGATCCTGCCCTGAATTCTATTTCGTTTTTTTATATCCTTCCATAATTGTTCCCACGAGTAGCTAGGCAAATATCTGTCCGCCTGAACAGAGCCCCGCATGTCCAGGTAAGGCTACTTACTGCAGGAGGTCGCCCGGTATCCTGCAGGTACCGTTCTAGACACCATTTACAAGGCCTGGTGCCATCCACTCCTCGACACGGTCTACATGACACCTTGAGTTGGCCTGAAACAAAGAACAAAAAAAAGGGGGGAAGGTGGAAGAAGAAGATAAGACTGGTTTTGTACAGATAGATGAAGACAGTCTATCCACGCATTGGAAGGGAGAAGAAACATAGGTAGATAGGAAAGACCCTGCTCAAAAGAAGAGAAGAGTAGAGTAGTCAGGGAGGCTGTGTGCAATGGCCATGCCACTAGGCTGTGGGATCGCCAACCCCTACGCCGGAAAGTCAAACCACAGAATATAATATAAGACTTAATTAATGTGTACATAAAAATTCATACATTAATAAATTTTCTAAATTAAAAATAAAGCAATTTAGTAAAAAAAGTTCTCTTTGTTTCAACTTTGTGGAAAGGATTTAATTTGTTGCACGGTATTGTTTTAATAATACTATGCAAATTAAATATATGGATAGTATAATATAAGTTAGGCCTAATATATTATTATTATTATGTATTATATAATAATATACAATAATTATGTATTTAAAATTTTTTAAGTAACCTGTGAAACGAGTTATCTCTTTTGAACTCATTTATTATGCAACCATACCATTAGTCCTTACGCATAATAACATTAGTACCTGGTGACTGAGATTTGCTCGGATAGAATAAGACATGGATTATACAAGTTAATTAGCAAAATTAAAACACATTTATTACTCAATGAAAACATTTATGTGGTTAAAATAAACCTGATTTAATTCACCTTATTTAATATAGAATAAACACTGAACAAAAACATAGTCCCCAGGTGGGGATCGATCTCACATCCTCGGGAATATGAAGCACATACGTTACCGCTGAGCTATGGCGTCAGCCGACTGCTGACTGTCGAACTCTGAACAAAAATATATGTCCTGAAAAGAGCTCGATCTCTATACCTTGGGCATGTGAAATCTAAGTGCTAGCACTGAGCTACGGCTTCGGCCAAGTTAGGGCCGCCGTTTAAGGGTTTTTTGCCAACCTCAATTGTTTTAGCTGATCTTATACTGTATTTAATTATCCATACAGTTATTATTAGCCTGTGATCAACTGTTTTTTTAGAAAAGAAATGAGGATTGAAAATCAAAAGAGAAATTTAATTTACACCAATTAATTGGTTTGTTTCAGTGGCTTTAAGCAATATAATGAAAACGTTTTCTATAAAAAAATGAAAAATGTTGGAAATACTTTTCTTTGCTTTTATTTCGCACGGTTATTTTACCCCGGTTTTTACAAATTGTTTAGTAATTTGATAATTTTTCGTCTATACACAAAATAAATACGTATGCAAAACCTCTATTCACATATTATTCACCACAATCTTCAATGAACAACTCAAACGGTCATAAACAGATGTTTTGATTTGTATTGTTTACATTTTGATTCTTCATAAGCGTAGTGTTAATTTTTTAGATTTTAAACTTAATACTGTATTACAAGAAAACTGGAATTTTCCTGGACATTACACCTATCTAGAACTTATTTTCTACTCAGAAATTAGTTATTTTGAAAATTTAAAGAAATTCATTAGAGCCGTTTTTGAGATCTGTGCAAATATATATACATATATATATACAAACCTTGCTCTTATTATTGGATTTTATTAACAAATTTATATAAAACACGTTTTATATATTTTACCAAATGGTGAATGCTCGATCCCTAGTCCTAAATGTCAAGAAGATTAAGAAAAACAGGTCTTTAAAATATTCTTTACGGTATTTATTACATAGTCATCACTCTTTACATAACAAACCTTGAAAAAGTTAATTATTTCTTCATTTATTATATTTTAATAAAAGAAAATTCCAGGAAACCTAGGAATATTGTAAACTATGAGATTTGAATAGATTATGCAAATAATATTTACTTCTGTATTAACAAAACAGGTTCATCCTCAGAAAACTAGCCTCAGATGTAGTTTTTTCCAATCTTGTCTAAATAAATTACACTAAATAATCATCAATATTCAACACAAACATTATTAAAATATTCATCATCAATGTAATATGATTTTGCCATAAATAATGTAATGGGATCTTACCATAGTTACTTGAAATGGACTTAGCAAATACATAAATACAAAAATTGTCTAGGCGAATTGCTGTCAGACGAGACACCTGCGCAATGGTTGCCATTTCCCTCAACATCCAGCAGAGGGTGCATCCAATTATCTGGTCAGTTGGAAACCTGCCAATGGACTGCACCCAGGCTTTGGCAGTTCGTAAGCCGCTCGGTGGAACACTGATATTCTGTATCAACTCTCTCATCTACCTTAATCAAAGTGTGCCTCCGTATGGTATATCACTCAACTCCCTTACTGAAGTCACAACTGCATTTCCTCTGAGTAAGTAGAGTTTCTGATTCATTATATATACATCATCTTTCTATACTACAGTATTAAGAGCATGCAATTGAAAACTAGGAAGCATGCCTGTTTTAAACATACATTTTTTAATTAAGACACATTGGATTAGTTTGACATCAGAATATGTACAGTAGAACCTCGATTATCCGGGGGTGGATCAACCGGGCGGCGGGTTAACCGGGGTCCAAAACGGCAAAAAATTATTATTTTAAAGGAAGTTTTTCATCGTCAATTTTCTCATGAAAACTTTTTTAATCTCAAATACATGATAGTAATACTCTATACTAACGTAAAATTAGTTTTGAAACAAACTGAACATTATTATAATAATTTTACTGAAAATATTCTGGGTATTAACTAAAGAGTAGATAAACACGAACTTGAATGAAAAATAAAATATCGATCAACATTCTGACGAAATAAGCAAGCGCTAGACTATCAATATTTCTTCATTCCACGGCTGTTCACAACACAACTCAGTATCTGATTGGCCCGTGGCCATGACAACACATGCACTAGATTGCGCAATAGATACTGCGCATGTGTGTGAGCGGGGAGAGAGAAGACGGACAAAGGAAGAGAGATAAGGAAGGAGACTGCCAGAAGTCGATGAGTCATCACCCCTCCCCTCAGCCGTGTTTTGTTTGAACAACAGCTCAGCTGACTTGATTTTTTAGTTGCCAGTTTTGATTATTCTGTCGATGAGTTACAGTTTTGAACTAGTTTTTCAATTAATTTCATTAAATCTATTGTTTCAATTTAACTGTTTGTTTTTCTGTATATTGTAATACTTTTAATTAAATTAAGTTGTTTATAATCCTTGTAAAAAGTCAGACAATGGTTTGTATGCGATAACAAAATGCCCGCATTCAAAGTTATCAGTGACGAAGATCTGTTTAAAGCGTGCTGACGACTAATGATGTATTAATAATAAACTATGGCAGTTTTTACGTGAATACTTTGAATTATTTTCTTCATTCGGATTAACCGTGTTTTCAGTTATCCGTGCCCCCTCTCCCACTGATTACCCCGGATAATCGAGGTTCTACTGTATATCTTGAAGATATTTAATGCAGCCTATTTGATTAATATAAAAATGTAATAAACCTTTTTAGAATTTGTCAGTCATATTTTTTGCGAAGATAACTTTTTTAATATGTCATGGTGATATGTTTCTTATTATTACTGCAATAAAAGGTGTATCACAGAATTTATTTCGCTTGTGTAATATTACCATTTTTTTCTTATCTAGGAAAGCAAAATTTTATTGTTTAACAATCTTCTAAATCTTCACTGATTTTCAGAGGTTCAGGAAAATGTAAAGATGACATTGGAAGGGGCTCAGGCGAGCTTCATCTCCAATGACAGACTAGTAATCTCACTCAAGAACGGAGAACTTTACGTGCTCACTCTACACGCTGATAGTATGAGGAGTGTCAGGAGCTTCCACTTTGAGAAAGCTGCGGCTAGTGTGTTGACTACTTGTGTGAGTATTTTTGATTTTTTTTCTTGGGTCACTTTTAAGTGTTTAGTTTTAGTTGCTTACTCCTGTCCAGTGTATGAAGGAAGATCAGTTGCCTGGGCTATCTATGTTGACTCATGAGATTACTATCAGCTGGAGCTGAGTAAAGAAATATAAAACTTCCAGTTGAAAGTTTTATGGCATTGAAAGAACCACTAACCATGTTAGTGATATACAGTCTTCCAGAACTCTCTGAAACCTTTCTTTAAAAATTGTTTCTTTGGTCAAGACAAATTACACATTAACATATTTTACAGTATAAAAATGGGTGTCTTTGGTGTCTATTTTTACATCTGTTAGTCTGTATGTGCTTTTTACAAACTATTATATCACTCAAGAATTATTCAACAAAGAAATTTCAAATTTTCTATGTATGATGATCTTAATATCTCAGTGTTAATGAAAACTACAATAACTTTCTTAGAAATTTCATCCTAAATATGAATGAGTTTTTTCCATTAAAGCATAAGAAAGCAAAACAAGTAAAATATGTGCAGTGGGTAACAGAAGGAATCAAAGTCTCCAGCAGAAATAAGAGGCTAATTCATAGAGAAATAAAAGAAAGTAATAGTGCTGAATTAAAAAAATACTATAAAACATATAGCAGAATTTTTAAAAAAGTAGTGAGGGCAGCAAAGCGTATGGCTAATGACAAGTTTATAAACCAGGCTAAGTGTAAGAGTAGGGCAACATGGAAAGTTGTGAAGAATGAATTAGGGATGAGTCAAAAGAAAAGTAATGAAATAACAGAAATAGTGAATGAAGAACGTGTCATAAATAACCCGAGAGAAATTACAGCCCAATTTAATAGACATTACCTTAATATACAGGATAAACTAAATATTAGAAGTAAGCCAGAGGGAGCAATTGAAAGTTGTAAGAAAGTAGTAGCACCACAAAAATCATGTTTTAATTTTAGGAAGGTAACAGTAAAAGAAATAGAAAAAATCATAGCATCACTGCCAAATAAAAAGTCCACTGGTTGGGATGAGATTCCATCTGCTTTAATTAAAGAGTGCAAAGAACACATAGCCAAACCAATCAGCGAAATAATCAACCAGTCATTGGCACAAGGTGAATTCCCCACAAATTTGAAGATATCGATTGTGAGACCAATTTATAAAAAGGGCAGAAGAAATGTTGTTGAAAATTACCGACCAGTTTCTCTTTTGCCAGTTTTCTCTAAAATATTTGAAAAAGTGGTAAATCAACAGTTGAAGGAATATTTAGAGTTAAATGAACTGCTAACTAAGAGCCAACACGGTTTTAGAAAAGGTTACTCCACTAGCTCGGCTTTGATATCAGTAACAAATGACATTTACAAAGCATGGGATGAATCAAAGACTACTGTAGCAGTCTGCTGCGACCTTTCAAAGGCATTTGACTGTGTAGACCATTATGTCCTGTTAGAAAAACTTAAGCTGTATGGAATTAAAGGGTTGACTTGGCAGTGGTTTAAATCTTATTTAACAGGTAGAAAACAGAAAACATCCCTATTTTTTGATGATATAAAGTTTGAATCTAAGTATGAAACCGTTAGATCAGGAGTGCCTCAAGGATCAATATTGGGCCCAGTCTTGTTCACGATGTATTCAAACGATCTCCCAAATAATATAAATACAAAAATTATCATGTTTGCAGATGATACCACAGCAATTATTAAGGAAAATACACTAGAAGAATTGAAATCCACAACAGAAACAACAATGAAGGAATTAGAATATTGGTTTGAAATAAACGGACGATTATTAAATGCTGAAAAAACAAATTTGGTACATTTTAAAAACAGACGATATGGAGAGGAGGAGCTGAAGATAGAAATTGGTAATAAAGCTGTGGAATGCCAGAAATCAGTTAAACTTTTAGGTTTGATATGTGATAAAAAATTAAAATGGGGCGAGCATATATCATGGCTATGTAAGAGGTTAAATAGCATATGCTTTAACATGAGCTGCATAACGCATTGTACAAGCATAGAAACCAAAATAACTGTATATTATGGCTACTTCTACTCATTATTGAAATATGGAATTACCTTATGGGGTGCTACTGAACTTATAAAAGAAGTATTAACAACCCAAAAGAAAATACTGAGAATAATGACAATGAAACCACCTAGACACTCATGCAAAGAAATGTTCAAAAAGTTAGAAATACTTACAGCACCTAGCTTATATATCTACGAAGTGCTTTGTCAGGTGAGAGATAATCTAAACTGGTACTCTAAAGAGAAAACTGACCATAAATATAATACACGAAACAAAGCTCTCCTCATATATCCCCAACATTCGACCTCTGCTATAGAGAAAGGAATTTATTACATGGGGATCAAACTTTACAACAAACTGCCCAATAACATGAAAAGTACTTCATTGAGTCAAACACAGTTTAGAGATGGAATTAAACAAATGTTGATCGGAAAGGCCTACTACAGAATTAATGAGTTTTTGAATGATAGTAATATTTAAGCTGATCTTTTATTGTTACTTGTTTTTATTAGTCATTCTCTCTGTTACATTGTAATATAATTTATTTATTGTTAAGTTTTTTGTTTTTTTTATGACATAGTTTATCATTGTTAATCTTATTAGGAAATTTGTATGAGACAACATATTTTAACTCTTGATAAGCTGTATATGTAGTTATAGATATCTTGACGAAGCACCTGTACATTGTATAAACCTTGTTTGTACGTTTTGTGCCAATAAAAATGTCTAATGTCTAATGTCTAATAGGTAGAATCAATTTTATAAACTTCATTTCTTTAAATAAATCTATTTCAAGATGATGATCACTTAAATTATTTAATGCCTAATTTCACAAAAACCGTCGTAGCTAAAAAACCAGACTATGAAAGAAAAAAGTTTTAAATTAAAATGTGAATCAAATAACCTGATTTTCTAAAATTGAATAGCAAATAACCTAGTCGTGAAAAGTTTTGAAAAATCTATGTAATTTCTATATGACTGCAATGTACTGGACTTATAAGACTGCAAATGAGCGTGATTAGACTGGGGCCCAGGTGCGCACACATGAACACATGAACGGGGAGTCGGCCCGGTCAGATTTGAAATAGAATCCGAGCTAATGAGATGTCAGGTTTCAATCAAATGCTACAATGACCTCAACAAGCATTTGCCATTTGTAGAGGTCTGTCTTTGTATGAGATGGTGTGTAGTTCGAAGTTAAGTTGCAAAACAGCACCACAAGAACTTGCACAGGCTGCGTGGCGCATCTAGGGGGCCTAATGCCTATTATTTCAGCAGTTAATGTGTTAATCTGCTGTTTGTGAGAAACACATTGTTAATCCATTGATTTGGTGATTATTTAGCAAATAATATTAGTTCAAAAGCTATAAAGCAAAAGGATTTTACATACATATATTCATCATCTTTGGTTCTGAATATCCTAACATAAACTCCAGTGATAGAATTCCATTTGCCTAGGGTAGTATTGATTAAAAAAACCTGCCCTTGTTGTAGTTTTAATTTTACTTCAGCCTAATTCACAGCCTACTAATCTAGTGCTCATAAATGGACAACTCCAAACAAGAGCAACAAAATTTTCTTCAAACTAGACAACTTGAACTAGTCTGTCACAACCCGTATCAACCATGTTAGACTTAAATGTTCCAGTTGCATTAACCCTTGACGTCATGGGTGAACTTTTTGTAACACTCAGAACTGAGTGTGGTCTCACACACCCAGTTCAATTAAAATTTAAAATTATTTTTTTCTGTTGGAAATCATTTTATTAATCAAATAAGTTATTTGAAATGATAACTATGTGAATTAAATTATTAAATAAAGTTAATTGAGTAGATATAATAGGTATATAAAATTAAAAAAAACTTATACATAGCAAAATCTGATGAAAAATGTAAACATTTTATAAAACCATAAAAAATGATAAATATGACAAAATGTTTAGGTAATGGTATTTTTCCATTCCATAGGATACGATGAATTAAAATACCCCCGTCGCAGCAGACCTGCGTACTCAGCGAATTTCCAAATCAAAAACATAATAATAATAATATATGACTAGTTTGATCATTATCTGTCAATAAATATGAGTATTATTTGCCTACTCTCCATATATTAACATGGGGAAGCGTATGCAGGTTTGCTGCTGTGAGAAATGCTGAAAGTAGGTGTTTCTAGCGTAAAAATTAATTTTTTTAGCATTTATATCAACTTTCATCAACATCTGTCCATAAATAAAGGAGTTTGCCTATTCACTATATGATTAATATGGGAAAAGAGTATGCAGGTTTGCTGCCATGATAAACACATAAACTATGATATTTAAGCATAAATGGATAGACCTCAACCACATGAAGCTAAATATCAAGTTTTATCCAAAAATATTGATTATTATGGGAAATATTAAATTTTCCCTATCCTCCATAAGATTAACATTGGAGCCCCACAATACAACATACTGTGTTTAGATTTTTTAATATCTCGGTAACCGTTGGAGATAGAGAAAAACTTTAAGGAACTTAATTGTGTAGATTTTTAAGCTGATTTCAATGGTGAAATATAAAATTATGAATTTTTAAAAATTACATGTGAAAAACGCAAAAACCCCCATTTTGGGGTACAAACCCCCCCTAAACTACCCGTTCCCATTGACCGATATGTCTGGTTTACGAACTCGTCCGAGCATTTGTAGGAATACACGTCTCTACCAAATTTTGTCTCAAATATATTTGCCTACTCTCCATATATTAACATGGGAAAGCGTATGCAGGTTTGCTGCTGTGAGAAATGCTGAAAGTAGGTGTTTCTAGCGTAAAAAATTAATACAGTAAAACCTCGTTAATCCGGACCCCATTAATACGGACTTCGCTTAATCCGGACAGCCATTGGGTCGCAGTTTTAATGCGCAGAACGCTGATTAGTAGCATACGATTGTCACCGTACGACTGCGCCGGAGTGCGCCCGGCGATGTGAGTGTGCGTCTGCGTATGCCGAGTGCGGGCGGTCACAGCGCAAGGCATACGTGCCGTTACCATGGTTACAGTGGTACTGTCAGCCAATAGTAGCTCAGTCACATGATTGTGTTTCTCCTGCTCGTGTCAGGCCGTCAGTTGTCAGTTGCTCCACAGAGGTCAATTGCACTGCACGTTTTAGTTGCGTTGTTTAATTGTGAAATTAACACAAAAGAAAGGCAAATAAAGTTTAACTCCTTCTTCAAACCAGTTCAGTCACTTGAGGACGAACCTCAACCCTCATGTTCAAAGTAATTTTGTCTTTTTTCATTGTCTCATTTTTTGTATGGACGTAAATACCAAGTGTATATTTTTGTTCAAATGTAACTACTGTATGTATTGTTTGTACAATATGTAATTTTAAATTCAGAATATACATACTATTTAAGTTTATCTGCAAAAGGTGTTTCATTATATACAAAGGGTACCCAAAAATCACTGTCTTTCTTCGTTTAGGATTATTTGTTTTAATCCGGACTTTCGTTAATCCGGACGACTTGGAGCCCCAATTAGTCCGGATTAACGAGGTTTTACTGTATATACAAATTAGTAAATCAAATATATACAAATATATTTGTATATATATTTACATATATATATATATATAAATAACATATATATTACACACACATATATATATATATATATATATATATATATATATATATAAATTTTAACGACTATTGTTTTTGGACTCTTGGCACCTAAAGAAGAAAAAATAACATGGTCCCGGGCTTAAGTCTCACCATGAGACCTACGGTAATAGCTTCTTCCCTATGGGAAATTCGCTAAAAAATAAAGATACATATAAAAATACCCCCGTCGCAGCAGACCTGCGTACTCAGCGAATTTCCATATCAATAATATAATAATAATAATATTTGACAAGTTTTATAAAAATCTGTCAATAAACATGAGAATTATTTGCCTATTCTCCATAAAATTAACATGGGAAAGAGTGTGCAGGTTCGCTGCTGTGAGGAACACTGAAAGTAGGCATTTCTACGGGTGGGTTTCACAAAACCGAGTTTTCACTACGCCGATTAAGGCTAAAAATCTAATAAATATCAAAATGAGTTTCACAAAACCGAGTAAGGGGCTGGGTACCGGCCGCTCTAGAAGTATGTTCGCACCAAGAGCACGTCGGTCGGCAGGCCAACAACACGCAGTATCATGCGCTTTGAAGGCATTCACTGCCTGAAATCTGTGTAAATGACATTATTGATCTAATAACTTAAGCTAATTTATACTGTTTTAATATATTATACAAAAATAAAATTGTCCATGGATGAATGTTAAAAAGAAAATTATAGAACATAGTAAACGAAAATAATTGTATGCTCCAAAGCAGAGAAAATTTTGATTTTTTATAAGAACGATTTTTTTATTTAGAACAATTCAGTTTTTTCTTGCCTGTAAAAAATAGAACGTATCACAATAACAAGCTATAAGTTATTGATAAAATAAAATTTTCTGGAGATTACTATTCTCTGGAGATGATTGTATCCTCCAAAGCAGGCCCCTGTATACCCTGAATTTTAATCAATATTTTAAAAAAAGGCACTGCGTTTCAAATGTTTATGAACTTGGTAACAATTAAAATATATTAATGTATTTCAGCTATACAAAACGGCGAATAGCACTTGAAACACTAGAAACAACATAGGATTTGTATTTAATACATTTATGGGATGTTATGGTTTTAAAGAATCATAAAGCTCTAAAAATTATTTTAATTCGCAACATTTTATTAACTAAATGTATTAACTATTATTAACTTATTTTTATTAACTAAAATATAAACTATTAACTATTTATTATTAAATCTTCAATATAAATTATGTGTCACGCGTTATGTTCACTACACGACTGGACAGCGAGTGCCTGCAAAGCACGTAATACTGCACGCTGTACAGGCTTCTACAGTCACTTCTAGAGCGGGCGGTACCCAGCCCCTTACTCGGTTTTGTGAAACTCGGTTTAGTGAAACAGTTTAATTTTATAACATACTCGGTTTTGTGAAACCTCGGCGTAGTGAAATTTCGATATTTATTAGATTTTTAGCCTTACTCGGCTTAGTGAAAACTCGGGTTTGTGAAACGCTCCCATTTCTACCATAACCAATTTTTATTTTTAACATTTATACCAACTTTCATCAATATCTGTCCATAAATAAAGGACTTTGCCTATTCTCTATATGATTAACATGGGAAAAGAGTATGCAGGTTTGCTGCCGTGATAAACACATAAACTATGATTTTTAAGCATAAATGTATGGATCTCAACCACATGAAGCTAAATATAAAGTTCTATCCAAAAATATTGATTAATATGGGAAGTATTAATTTTTCCCTATCCTCCATAAGATTAACATTGGAGCCCCACAATAAAACGTACTGTGTTTAGATTTTTTAATATCTCGGTAACCGTTGTAGATAGAGAAAAACTTTAAGGAACTTAACTGTGTAGTTTTTTAAGCTGATTCCAATGGTGAAATATAAAATTAGAAACCCCATTTTGGGGTACAAAACCCCCCCAAACTACCCGTTCCCATTGACCGATATGTCTGGTTTACGAACTCGTCCAAGCATTTGGAGGAACACACGTCTCTACCAAATTTGGTCTCGATCGGACCATTTTTACGAGAGTTATCGTGCTAACAGACACATATATATATATATATATGTATATATATATATACATATAGGCCTATATACATATATATATACAAATTCTAACGACTATTGTTTTTGGACTCTGGGCACCTAAAGACGAAAAAATAATATGGTCCCGGGCTTAAGTCTTACCATGAGACCTACGGTAATAGCTTCTTCCCTGTGGGAAATTCGCTAAAAACGTATTATCATTAAAAATTGAGACAGTTGCTATATAGCTAATTTCAGCTTATAACATAGATCTACGTTCGTTGCTAACTTTTGTTGTACTTTCAAGGAAAACAGGTTTTTTACATCAATAGCAAACGTAGGCAGTTTTTCTTATCTTCTTCAGATCACATGTGTAGCATGTCTTTCTTTTATTCAGTCTATCACCCACAGTGTCGGGTTTAGTCTCCTCTACTCCTAGTATTCGACGGATGCATGCTCGGAAGTTCATAAGTCAGACTCGTGTTCTGCAAACGTCACTACAATTGTGATTTCACCATCCAAGTGAATCCAATTTACTTAAAAAATCATCCTCTTACCAGTTTTCATCTCTTCTCTTCGAAATCTGAGTCCAAAACACACACACACACACGAGACAATGGGCCGGGTCGTGAATCAATCGCGTACCGTCCTGGGTCCAGTCTCACAGAGCGCAGAGTTGTCTCTCCGCGTAATATTTATAGATTTGTTTGTACAAATCTATAAATATTATGACCAAAAGACAAGTTACAATAGAGATCAGTCTCAGTGGTGGTGAGGGATAACTACCTGGCATGGCTGGGGTCATCGTCTTTTCAAACCCTTAAATTCAAATGTGTGACTGGACCCAGGACGTTAAGGGTTAAACTTTTTTTGATCAACAGTGTGTCACTAATAAACAGCTGATTCATCATGTTGACATGAAATGGGCAGAAAACAGTTGATTAACCCTAGAAGTGGTAAAGTCGTAATTCACGACGCATTTACAAATTCATTAACAAGGGGCAGGTTGAGGCATCTGTCGTCAAAATCTGTCAATCTAGTGAACTAGAACCTTTATTGTCCTCTGGGGCAGGCAACCGAAACTGTGCACAGTTCACTAAACTGCCAATAGGGCATGTCTTATAGCCAAGTAAGCGCTCTCTACTCCTAAGCACGCTGGCTGTATTGGCTAAAGCGCTACACTGACGAGTTAACATTTTAGCCATTCGGAAGTGTTAGGGTTTGAATCCCGACCATGAGGAATCCCAATTTGGCTTGCAATTGGTTGGACCTTAAAATAAACGGTGGCCGGCCTGGGTGGAAGTTGACTGAATTTGTAGGTTTAGTTGGGATTTCAGTGGACACCTGTTTTGCTTTTGTGGTTAGTGGTTATAAGAGGGGGGACATATTTTATGCTTTTTTTGTTTATACCTAATATTTCCAGAAGACATAAGTAATTATTTTTATGTTACAGTTAAAAGTAAAAAGCTTGCCACTTCTAGGGTTAATAATGTGCAGCTCATATTATTGTTGTTATTTGTGATTGTTGTTCGATTTAAGCAAATAAAGTGTCATTTAATGCACCATTTAATTTTATCTTATTTAGTTTTGTTTCTTAGCTATGGCGGTTTTTGTGAAATTTGACATTAAATATTTAAAGGGATTGCCATCTCGAAACATATTTATTTGTATAGACAAAATCTGTTTTAGGAAATACAGTAGAACTTGGATAATTCAAACCTCAAGGGACCAGAAAAAAATTTGAACTATCCAAAAATTTGAATTAAAAAAGTTTTTGCAAGTGGTTGAAATAAACAGTAAAACATCATGTTTTAACATTGTATATTAAAATACCCCCGTCGCAGCAGATTTGCGTACTCAGCAAATTTCCAAATCAATAATATAATAATAATAATAATAAAATATGACAAGTTTGATAAAAATCTGTTCATAAACATGAGAATTATTTTCCTATTCTCCATAAGATTAACATGGGAAAGAGTGTGCAGGTTAGCATCTGTGAGGAACACTGAAAGCAGTCATTTATACCATAAATAATTTTTATTTTAACCAATCATACCAAGTTTCATCAACATCTGTCCATAAATAAAGGAGTTTGCCTAATCCCTATATGATTAATATGGGAAAAGAGTATGCAGGTTTGCTGCCATGATAAACACATAAACTATGATTTCAAGAATAAATTATTGATAGATCTCAACCACTTGAAGCTAAATATCATGTTTCATAAAAAAATATTGATTAGTATGGGAAATATTAATTTTTCCCTATCCTCCATAAGATTAACATTGGAGCCCCACAATACAACGTACTGTGTTTAGATTTTTTAATATCTCGGTAACCGTTGGAGATAGAGAAAAACTTTAAGGAACTTAATTGTGTAGTTTTTTTAAGCTGATTCCAATGGTGAAATATAAAATTTGAATTTTTTTAAAATTACATGTGAAAAATGCAAAAAACCCTATTTTGGGGTACAAAACCCCCCCAAACTACCCGTTCTCATTGACCCATATGTCTGGTTTACGAACTCGTCCGAGCATTTGTAGGAATACACGTCTCTACCAAATTTGGTCTCGATCGGACCATTTTTACGAGAGTTATCGTGCATATATATATATATATACATATACAGTATATATATAAATTTTAACGACTATTGTTTTTGGACTCTGGGCACCTAATGACTAAAAAATAACATGGTCCCGGGCTTAAGTCTCACCATGAGACCTACGGTAATAGCTTCTTCCCTATGGGAAATTCGCTAAAAGTTAGGTTAATAAAGATATTTTTGATTAAAAATCCTAATTTTTGTCAAATTTCGATACTGTTTTTGGAGGGATCCCGAAAATTCAGCTATTTCCAACTTTTTCTTAAATCCCTTCTCTACCTCCTTAATTGCCGCTATTTATTCTTGCGACGACAAAGATTTGTAGGTTTGCTCTGACAAAGCGAACCAGTTCATACACACGACGTGTTAACATGAACGCAGACGAAGTCACAAATGCCAACACGGAACAAAGACGACAAATATCGGAACAAACCACCATCAATGATACACACATTACTGCGCCATGTAGTGACATATTAGAGATGTCAATGTTGTGATTTATGAGCAGTAGTGGACTGGTGAGGGCGACGGGTATGATGTGACCAGTCAACAGCAGGTGTACGTGCTGTAAGAAGGGTTGGCTGGGGATGGGCGCTTTGATGTAGCTAAAAAATAGACATTCGGAACAGGAAGTCCGAATGTCGTTTCCGGGAAAATCGCACACAATGACTTGTTCTCTTTATAGATTTACGCTGCAAAAAATTCGAATTATCCAAAAAATTATTCAAATTAACCAGGATATTTTAACATTGTTTTTAAATAAAATTCTAGGGACCAAGTCAAAACTTCGAAATAAAGAAGTTTTTGAATTACAGAAGTTCAAATTATCCACGTTCCATTGTAGTAGAAAAGAAACTTTTATAAGGTTTGTAATTTGTATGCAAGATGATTGAGCTACACTGCTATTTTTACATCACAAAATAACAAAGTTGTGTCAAGTTTTCCAGATCAATGTAATCACCATATGACCATAACATACTGGTTGTATGAGATTGCATATTATTAATCACCTGTTTTCTGCTGTCTACCTCATGTCGATACAATGAATCAGCTGTTTATTATTAATGCATTTTTTATCAATGAAAAAGTAGAAATAAGCTGATGGTAAACTCTGCTGTTGTAAATTCTGTGGTGGTATGGTAATTCACTTCTGTTAGTGAATTGGATACTTAAATAAACAAAATATTTCGATAACTTTCATCTGAATTATATAATTTGATTCTCATTTAGGTGGTAATTTTGTCTTAGAATATTCAGTTATCTTGAGGCCTTGTAACATGCATAACGAATGATACTGCTATTATAAGAACAGTATCATTAATGCGGTGTAAAATATAAATAATAAATTTTACACCAAAATAATTCTTTTAATTTCCAATTAGTTTTAACTAGGGATGGGGCAATTCCAATTTTTATCGATTCCCGATACTCGATTCCAATTCCAGGTATTGATTTGACCTTCGTCAACAAATGTAACGCTTTAAATATAAAAGTTTTCATTATATTTTTTTTGTGTCACCAGGTTTATAGGGATTGGCAGCCTTTAAAACAACTTTATTCATTCTAGAAGTTAAAATATATATAATTTTGGTCAGTTCTGAAATAAAGAATAAAGAAATGTTTAAAAAACTATGTAATTTATAAATATTTAGTATTTACATAAACAAATAAATAAATACATATATAAAAATCTTTTTTGTTTATTTTTACGGTTGTGTACTTTATATATACACAACATACGTGAAAAAATTAAAAAGCAAATTTGCTTAACCCTTACCGGGCAGCCGACGAGATTTTTCGCAGCCCAGCAGGGTCACATGGCATGGAAACCGAGTTTTAGCGAATTTCCCATAGGGAAGAAGCTATTACCGTAGGTCTCATGGCAAGAGTTAAGCCCGAGACCATGTTATTTTTTCTTCTTTAGGTGCCCAGAGACCAAAAACAATAGTCGTTAAAATTTATATATATATATATATATATGTGTCTGTGAACACGATAACTCTCGTAAAAAAGGTCCGATCGAGACCAAATTTGGTAGAGACGTGTATTCCTACAAATGCTCGGACGAGTTCGTAAACCAGACATATCGGTCAATGGGAACAGGTAGTTTGGGGGGGTTTTGTACCCCAAAATTGGGTTTTTTGCCTTTTTCACATGTAATTTCTAAAAATTTCTAATTTTATATTTCACCATTGGAATCAGCTTAAAAAACTACACAATTAAGTTCCTTAAAGTTTTTCTCTATCTTCAACGGTTACCGAGATATAAAAAAATCTAAACACAGTACGTTGTATTTTTGAGGCTCCAATGTTAATCTTATGGAGGATTAAAAAAAATTAATTTTTCACTTATTATCTAATATTTTTGGATGAAACTTGATATTTGGCTTCATGTGATTGAGATCCATACATTTGTGCTAAAAAATTATAGTTTATGTGTTTATCATGGCAGCAAACCTGCATACTCTTTTCCCATGTTAATCACCTGCATACTCTTTTCCCATGTTAATCATATGGAGATTAGGCAAACTCCTATTTATGGACAGATGTTGATGAAAGTTGGTATAAATGTTAAAAATAAAATTTTTGATGGTATAAATGCCTACTTTCAGTGTTCCTCACAGCAGCAAACCTACTCACTCTTTCCCATTTTAATTTTATGGAGAATAGGCAAAAATTCTCATGTTTATCGACAGATTTTGACCAAACTTGTCATATATTATTATTATATTATTGATTTGGAAATTCGCTGAGTACGCAGGTCTGCTGCGACGGGGGTATTTTCACTTTCAGTCATTTCGTCACATTTACTGCGCTGTAGTTCGCAAAACAACCAATAGAGCATGGTAATGTTGCTTTAACCTCTATGAACTCACAAAACCAATGGCGGCTTTGTTGGATTTTTTAGTGACTGAAATTAGATGTTATGCGACTTTGGCCTGTATTCTAGCGCTCCCGTACTGCTTTTGACAAGAAAATCAACGTGCTACTATGACCAGCTGTATTCACTGTTCGAAAAATCGAATGATTTTTTAGTGAACGAAATCCGTCCACGGATAAGCGAGAAAATGCACTTTTAATGTTAGAATACAGGGCCCACGCGCCACCGCGGCGCGGCCGTGGCTAAGTAGTTGAATTCAGCTGGCACAAAGCGGCTTCTTCGCCAGGACTGCGCCGCGGTGGCGCGTGGGCCCTGTATTCTAATATTCAACCTGCATTTTCTTTATATTTCACCATTGGAATCAGCTTAAAAAACTACACAATTAAGTTCCTTAAAGTTTTTCTCTATCTTCAACGGTTACCGAGATATAAAAAAATCTAAACACAGTACGTTGTATTTTTGAGGCTCCAATGTTAATCTTATGGAGGATTAAAAAAAATTAATTTTTCACTTATTATCTAATATTTTTGGATGAAACTTGATATTTGGCTTCATGTGATTGAGATCCATACATTTGTGCTAAAAAATTATAGTTTATGTGTTTATCATGGCAGCAAACCTGCATACTCTTTTCCCATGTTAATCATATGGAAATTAGGCAAACTCCTATATTTATGGACAGATGTTGATGAAAGTTGGTATAAATGTTAAAAATAAAATTTTTGATGGTATAAATGCCTACTTTCAGTGTTCCTCACAGCAGCAAACCTACTCACTCTTTCCCATTTTAATCTTATGGAGAATAGGCAAAAATTCTCATGTTTATCGACAGATTTTGACCAAACTTGTCATATATTATTATTATATTATTGATTTGGAAATTCGCTGAGTACGCAGGTCTGCTGCGACGGGGGTATTTTCACTTTCAGTCATTTCGTCACATTTACTGCGCTGTAGTTCGCAAAACAACCAATAGAGCATGGTAATGTTGCTTTAACCTCTATGAACTCACAAAACCAATGGCGGCTTTGTTGGATTTTCTAGTGACTAAAATCAGATGTTATGCGACTTTGGCCTGTATTCTAGCGCTCCCGTACTGCTTTTGACAAGAAAATCAACGTGCTACTATGACCAGCTGTATTCACTGTTCGAAAAATCGAATGATTTTTTAGTGAACGAAATCCGTCCACGGATAAGCGAGAAAATGCACTTTTAATGTTAGAATACAGGGCCCACACGCCACCGCGGCGCGGCTGTGGCTAAGAAGAGGACTTCAGCTGGCACAAAGCGGCTTCTTCGCCATGGCCGCGCCGCGGTGGCGCGTGGGCCCTGTATTGTAACATTAAACCTGCTTTTTCTCGCTTATCCGTGAACGGATTTCGTTCACCAAAAAATTGTTCGATTTGCAATTGCAATTAAAATTGCAATCTTTTTTATCTCTTGTAAAAATTTTATGAAGTAAATGGTTTTTTGTTATTTTAATTAAAAAAATTTTAACTCCCCCTAATCTTATGGAGGATTAAAAAAAAATAATTTTTCACTTATTATCTAATATTTTTGGATGAAACTTGATATTTGGCTTCATGTGATTGAGATCCATACATTTGTGCTAAAAAATTATAGATTATGTGTTTATTATGGCAGCAAACCTGCATACTCTTTTCCCATGTTAATCATATGGAAATTAGGCAAACTCCTATATTTATGGACAGATGTTGATGAAAGTTGGTATAAATGTTAAAAATAAAATTTTTGATGGTATAAATGCCTACTTTCAGTGTTCCTCACAGCAGCAAACCTACTCACTCTTTCCCATTTTAATTTTATGGAGAATAGGCAAAAATTCTCATGTTTATCGACAGATTTTGACCAAACTTGTCATATATTATTATTATATTATTGATTTGGAAATTCGCTGAGTACGCAGGTCTGCTGCGACGGGGGTATTTTCACTTTCAGTCATTTCGTCACATTTACTGCGCTGTAGTTCGCAAAACAACCAATAGAGCATGGTAATGTTGCTTTAACCTCTATGAACTCACAAAACCAATGGCGGCTTTGTTGGATTTTTTAGTGACTGAAATTAGATGTTATGCGACTTTGGCCTGTATTCTAGCGCTCCCGTACTGCTTTTGACAAGAAAATCAACGTGCTACTATGACCAGCTGTATTCACTGTTCGAAAAATCGAATGATTTTTTAGTGAACGAAATCCGTCCACGGATAAGCGAGAAAATGCACTTTTAATGTTAGAATACAGGGCCCACACGCCACCGCGGCGCGGCTGTGGCTAAGAAGAGGACTTCAGCTGGCACAAAGCGGCTTCTTCGCCATGGCCGCGCCGCGGTGGCGCGTGGGCCCTGTATTGTAACATTAAACCTGCTTTTTCTCGCTTATCCGTGAACGGATTTCGTTCACCAAAAAATTGTTCGATTTGCAATTGCAATTAAAATTGCAATCTTTTTTATCTCTTGTAAAAATTTTATGAAGTAAATGGTTTTTTGTTATTTTAATTAAAAAAATTTTAACTCCCCCCATTTTTAAAATATAGAAGAAATCTAAATGATACTTTGATTATATTAAATATGTGAAATATAAATATGTGTGTGTCAGTAAATATGTGAGCCAAGTTTGGTTTCTTTTATTGAAATATAACGTTTTTTGTATAAAATACAAATTGGCGGCTAGCGGCTAACGAAGGATTTTTCAACATATATTTACAGGAAATTTTTTGTTCATTTTGATAAGTACTATTACCCCTCGAAGTTTGTCCCCGACTTTAATGAACACCCTGTATATGTGTCTCTGAACACGATAACTGTCATAAAAATGGTCCGATCAAGACCAAATTTAGTATAGACGTGTATTCCTACATTTGCTCAGACGAGTTCGTAAACCAGACATATCGGTCAATCGGAACGGGTAGTTAGGGGGAGTTTTGTACTCAAAAATTGGGTTTTGTGTTTTTCATATGTAATTTTAAAAGTTTTTTAAATTTGATCTTCAACCATTTAAATTAACTTAAAAAACTACACAATTTAGTTCCTTAAAGTTTTTCTCTCCAGTTCCATCTCCAACGGTTACGAGATATTAAAAAATCTAAACCCAGTACATTGTATTTTGAGGCTCCAGTGTTAATTTTGTGGAGGATAAAGAAAAATTATTATTTAACTTACTAACCAATATTTTTGGATACAACTTTATATTTAGCTTTATGTGATTGAGGTTCATCCATTTATGCTTAGAAATCATAGTTTATGTGTTTATCATGGCAGCTAACCTGCATACTCTTTTCCCATATTAATCATATAGAGAATAGGCAAACTCCTTTATTTATGGACAGATGTTGATTAAAGTTTGTATAAATGTTAAAAATAAAAATTTTTGATGGTATAAATGCCTACTCTCAGTGTTCCTCACAGCAGAAAACCTGCACACTCTTTCCCATGTTAATCGTATGGAGAATAGGCAAATAATTCTCATGTTTATCGACAGATTTTGACCAAACTAGTCATATATTATTATTATTATATTGATTTGGAAATTCACTCAGTACACAGGTCTGCTGCGACGGGGCTATTTTATATGGTATATAAGTAGTTTCGGATATTTATTGAATTCTACTGGGTACTTGTTACTTTCGTTTCGGAGCCGGATATCTGATTGCTTTGAAATGAACTATTGGGTTTTATTTACACGGCTGCGACAATAAACTGAAAGTAAAGAATTAATTCAATTCTAAGTCGGGAATTTTAAGTGGGGTTGTCGACGATTGGTTTTCTGATCTGAGTTTCGTCAAGAAATGACGACTGTATCTTATTGCGACATCGTTACGAGGACAACGAACATAATTCTTTCTTTCCCCGTTAGTCGCTGGCAGAACAACGAGCGCTTGGAATTGAAGAATTGGAATCGACTTTAGGCAATCATTTTTGATTCCGATTCCAACCCTTAGAATCGGTGGAATCGAGAAACGATGGAATCAACCCAACCCAAGTTTTAACCTCAAATATATTAGTTTATTAGTATTCTTTACTGTTATTAATAGAGATAATAAACCATCAGTTCAAATCATTAGTCTCTTTTAGTTTTAATATGCCCTTTCTTTCTTATTTTAGTTGCATAGCTAGTTTCCAAGATAAAACATGGTACTGAAGGGATTTTTTTTTCCAGACATGTGTTTATACAGACAACTACTTGTTTTTGGGATCCAGATTAGGAAACTCACTGTTATTGAAATTCACTGAGAAGAGGTCGTCTGAAGGGTACAAACCACCAACAATTGATCTTACACAACAGCCAACTAAAAAGAGGCGAATGGATACCCTTGGTGGGTATTTCTGTACATTGTTATTATACTTTTTAAGCAACATAGTATTTAAGGTTAACACGCTAGCACTATTAAATTTAACTGGTTCCAGAGGGGGTATGTCAGTTGGGGTGTCACATTTTACCATTAGGAAAATTTTATAGGAAATAGAGCTATTACCTATTGTTGGTCGTCCTGACAAAACTTGACATAGCACCGGGTGACACCAACAAAATATTTGTTTGTGTGAGTGTCTGTAAACATGATGACACTTAACCCTAAAAGTCGTAAAGTCGTAATTCACAACGCATTTCAAATTCATGAAGAAGTGGCAGGTGGAGGCATCTGTTGTCAATTTGGTGAACTTAAGGCACACGGTCACCTTCATGACAGTGTTGCCCTCTGGGGGCAAGCAACCGAACCTGTTCACGCAGCTCACTAAACTGCCAGTAGGGCATGTCTTATAGCCAAGTAAGCGCTCTCTACTCCTAAGCACTATGGCTGTATTGGCTAAAGCGCTGCACTGACGAGTGTAACTTTTTAGCCATTCAGAAGTGCTAGGGTTCGTATCCCGACCATGAACAATCCCAATTTCACTTGCAAATGTGCGGTATAGCGGAGTGGGGGGCCCACCTTAAATAAACGGTGGCCGGCTTGGGTGCAAGTTGGAAGTTGAAAGGCATTTGTAGGCTTAATTGGGATTGCAGTGAACACTTGTTTTGCTTTTGTGGTTAGTGGTTATAAGGGGGGGAGCATGTTTTATGCTTTTTTTTGTTTATACTTAATATTTCTAGAAGATATAAATAATTATTTTTATGTTACGGTTAAAAGTAAAAAGCTTGCCACTTCTAAGGTTGAAAATAGTCCAATCTTGATTAAATTTAGTACGGACGTGTAAATGTGCAATTATTCTTCAAGTTCATAACTCAGCCAAATCGGTCAATCTGAGGATGTTGGGTTTGTACCCCAAGGGGGGTTATTTAGGGTTTTTTATATTTTTGGGCTTTTATGTTAAAAGTTGTTAGTTTAAGAGTTAGGTTTGTATTAACTGCCAATATTTTGTTTTATAATTACATTATACTTTATTGAGAATTGATTAATTATTTACACCACACTAAAACCTAATTTATCTGGTACTCGCTTATCCGAAATTCCTATTTATCCAAGATGGTTCCGAAAGAAGAAATAAAAAATATTACAGTAAAAATACAGCACGATCTACGACAGTCTCAACAGTCAGTTTTGGTTTCGCGGACTGTACTCGGCTTGGGCACTGTGCGACATTTTCGGCCATCTGTAAACCCACGCAGGTAGCAGCCAAAACACGGCACTTGCTAGTTCAGTCTGCTTTTGGCCTGCTGTTTACGTCTGCTGTTCACGTATATCCAGTATTGTGATTACAATACTGTTAAAGCGTTTACCAAGTGTTGTGAGTTGTTATTAGCTGTGTCATTGTTAGTTGATTGAAACGTTTGTAAAAAAAAAGTAAAGGAAAAGAAATGGAGGCTATCTTCCAACCAGAAAAAGGTGAGACATTAAAAATATTGCGCCCAAACATGGAGTAGGAATTTCTACCATTAGTGATTGGAAAAGGAACCGAAAAGATATTGAGGATTTCTGCTCAAAAATGTTTGCCAAAGAAAGTTTGGGGAAAACGAGCACAGCTTGTATGGCTAAAAACAAAAGTTTGGATGATAACCTTTTCAGGTGGTTTCTCCAAGAAAGGGACCGGTGGTGTTCCGATTTCAGGTCCACTTCTTCAAGAAAAAGCACTAAGCTTGAATTAAATGTTGAATGGCCACGCATCGTGTACCACAAGCTCTGGATGGTTAATGAGATGAAAAGATAGGCACGGTATCCGTCAATTTACTGTCACGGGCAAGTTTTTATCAGCTGACACTGAAGGAAGTGAAAAAATAATAATAAAAAAATGATCACTGACAATCACTTGTCTCCCTCAAAAATGTATAATGCAGATGAGACGGGACTTTTTTTATAAAATGTTACCTGATAAGTCATTGACCTCCAAAATCAACGAAGCCAAAGGCCACAAAAATAAGTAAAGATGGAGTAACATTGCTTTGTTGATCAAATGCTACCTGTGAGCACAAACTGTCCCTTATGCTCATCGGAAAATCAATGCCGAGATCATTGAATTCTTATTCATGTTTACTTGCCTTACATTGTCAATAAAATCCCTAGAGTTTATACAGGTAAGTTTAGGTTTAATGTCATAAAATAATGTCTATTCTAGATTTTATTATCCTGCCAAGATATTGCCCCAATTTATATGATGAAGCATTGATAGGAGCATATACAGGTCTGATATAATTTCCAGGCTTGGGTGTTTTTACTAGGGGTTTGAATAAAGGAGCTTTAGAGTATAAATTGTACAGGGTTTTGCACGTTTTAGGATTTATCACCCAACTATTGTTCATTATTGATTTAATATTTTGGATGTAATGTGGATGTAATGCTATCTCTGAAATATTATTTTTTACAATATATTCTTTAATCTTATCATTAACATCACATCTAAATTAAATCCTATATTTAAAATAATATACGTTGTATAATAGTATAGATATATATAGTATAGATGTATAATTATATATATATATATATATATATAATATTTTATAAAGAATAGAGAGAAAAATATTATATATATATACACATATATATATATATATATATATATACAATTTTTTAATAATCAATAAATTCTTGTTATCTCAGGTGATTGGATGGCTTCTGACGTAGCTGATATTCGTGATCTTGATGAGCTTGAAGTGTATGGAAGCGAAACCCAGACTTCTATTCAAGTTACATCTTATTCTTTTGAGGTGTGTGATAATGTCAATGTAAGTTAGCTGTATACATTCACTTTAGTCTGAAGCGTCTCCCTTTACAATTATTCTATTCGGTACAGTTTTCATGCAGTTTTATAAGCTAAATATTTTATGATTCATTGGCTCAAAATTAAGTAAATAATTGATAAATAAAGCGATGAAACAAAATAAATCCACCCTTTACTGTACAAGATTTCAGTTTAATATCGTAAACAGTTTTGAAAATACAGCTGTGTAGTAAAAAATACCCAACATTTTAACTAATCATGTCATTTTTAAATGAAAATACCAGTTCACATCAACAATATGGAGAAAATAAATTTGTATGATTTCAGATTTATATTCCTTACATGAGCATGAGCATTTGGCAATGTGAATCTCATATAGCTTTAATGATGAGTATAATTATTGTCTTGATGCTGGTAGGTGTGCGACAGCCTGTTGAACATTGGCCCATGTGGCAACGTGTCCATGGGCGAGCCGGCATTTCTCTCAGAGGAGTTCTCCAACAACACTGACCCGGACGTAGAGCTTGTTACCACCTCCGGCTATGGCAAGAATGGAGCATTGTGCGTACTGCAGCGTTCCGTCAGGCCACAGGTTTGTTAGCGACCTCACTTAGCTCATTGGCCTTAAAGAAGAAGAAAGAGATAAAGAATTTCTCTTTATCTCAGCAAACAATAAGAGCGTAAATCTTAGTGGAACTTAAATCAATTAGATAGTTGCACAGTCAGGCAGGAATGGTTCTTATGTATTTGATCAGTTAAAAAACTAATTTATGAAAAAATGTATTTTTTATGCGTCGTTTTTTCACAATCACTCAGATGTGTGTGTGATCTTAACCCTAGAAATGGCAAAGACGTACTGAGGAAAAATCGCTCCCCAGGTTATTAGATGTTGCAACACACAGACGTCTGTATGTCTGCCGATGTCTGCATGCAGATGTTTACATCTAATCACATGGTGAGGAATTTTTTCTCCGTCCATTTGCAGACATCTGTATACGTGCGTTTGTTGGTGAGTATACGTGCGTTTCATGAGTCTGGTGAATATTTGAGATATATTTGGATTTTTTTATTGTAATTTTACTACGAATAGGGGCCGGATTTTGCTCTTGAAACAATGTTATTAGATAGTTACTATGGTGATAATAATTTTGACTGTGATTAAGAGAACAAAATTTCAAAATTGGTTAAAATATATATATATATATTTACTTCCATGTGGGAAAAAGGTCTAAACAGCTGTTCTTATTCTTTTTTTATTAAATATTCAATACCACTAATGGTACATATTTTACATATGGTTACATATTTTACATCTTAAAAATTTGCCAACACCCCCCACAGAGCTAAGACATATCCATGTCAAAAATGTTTGTATTTAATTCCTTGTGGGAAATAGGTTAGATCATGGATATGTCTAAAGGTGGAGGCATCTGTTGTCAATTTAGTGAACTTGTTAGACACTAGCGCCGGAGTTGCCCTCTGGTGGCAAGCAACCGAACCTGCTCACGAAGTGTACTAGACTGCCACCGGGCATGTCTTATAAACAAGTAAGCACTTTCTACTCCTATGCACTGGTGACTGAACCGGCTAAAAGTTCTAGCCATTCAGAAGTGTGAGGGTTGAATCCCGACCATGAGCAATCCCAATTTGGCTTGCAAATGTTTGGTATAGTGGAGTGGGGGCCCACCTTAAATAAATGGTGGCTGGCTAGGGTGGAAGTTGATGGCATTTGTAGGCTTATCAAGAAGTATAGTGAAGCGTCGTTGGAAAGGCTAAAAAGTGGTTCAAGTGATCTCATAGGTAAGGTAAGGCTATTGACTTTGGCCATGAGCTTAGTCAAGTTTTAAAATAGCCATAAACCTCTTGCATCCCACGAACGCGTCCAAGCGACAGCCCCGCTTCTAACCCACTGACACGTCCCCGCGTCCGAGTTTAGTTTAAATTTCCCACGCTTAGTAAGCCACTTGAAGAAGAAGTAATATTGAGTTAATTAAACAAAAATTCAAGAAAGAAATTAACAAAGAAACAAAAGAAGATGTCAAGGAAACTGAAAGAAAAGATGTGTCAAGAAGCGAACAGACCCTTAAAAGACCACAAAGACTTGACTGTTAAAAATGGTGACTTGGTGACTGTTGAGGAACTTGTGACCTCCGTTCCTCAAGGGGGGGAGGATGTTAAAATATGACAGACTGTTCCATATGAATCCAAATTTATTTTGAATCAGCTGTTTTGTTTGTTATAGATTTGTTTTTTGTTTATGTTTTGACTGTAGTTGGTTGAATGAATTAAAAAATACCCCCGTCGCAGCAGACCTGCGTACTCAGCGAATTTCCAAATCAATAATATAATAATAATAATAATAATATATGACAAGTTTTATCAAAATCTGTCCATAAACATGAGAATTATTTGCCTATTCTCCATAAGATTAACATGGGAAAGAGTGTGCAGGTTAGCTGCAGTGAGAAACACTGAAAGTAGTCATTTCTACCATAAATAATTTTTATCTTAACATTCATACCGACTTTCATCAACATCTGTCCATAAATAAAGGAGTTTGCCTATTCCCCATATAATTAATATGGGAAAAGAGTATGCAGGTTTGCTGCCATGATAAACACATAAACTATGATTTTTAAGCGTATATGGATAGATCTCAACCACATGAAGCTGAATATCAAGTTTTATCCAAAAATATTGATTTATATGGGAAATATTAATTTTTCCCTATCTTCCGTAAGATTAACATTGGAGCCCCACAATACAACGTACTGTGTTGAGATTTTTTAATATCTCGGTAACCGTTGGAGATAGAGAAAAACTTTAAGGAACTTAATTGTGTAGTTTTTTAAGCTGATTCCAATGGTGAAATATAAAATTAGAAATAAAAAAAAAAGAAAAATTACAGTAAAACCTCATTAATCCGGACTAATTGGGGCTCCAAGTCGTCCGGATTAACGAAAGTCCGGATTAAAACAAATAATCCTAAACGAAGAAAGACAGTGATTTTTGGGTACCCCTTGTATATAAAATGAAACACCTTTTGCAGATAAACTTAAATAGTATGTATATTCTGATATAAAAATACATATTGTACAAACAGTACATACAGTAGTTACATTTGAACAAAAATATACACTTGGTATTTACGTCCATACAAAAAATGAGACAACTAAAAAAGACAAAATTACTTTGAAAATGAGGGTTGAGGTTCGTCCTCAAGTGACTGAACTGGTTTGAAGAAGGAGTTGAACTTCATTTGCCTTTCTTTTGTGTTAATTTCACAATTAAACTATGTAACTAAAATGTGCAGTGCAATTGGCCTCTGTGGAGCAACTGACGGCCTGACACGAGCAGGAGAAACACAATCGTGTGACTGAGCTACTATTTGCTGATAGTAACCATGGTAACGGCACATACGCCTTGCGTTGTGACCGCCCGCACTCGGCACACGCACACTCACATCGCCGGGCGCAGTCGTACAGTGACAATTGCATGCTACTAATCAGCGTTCTGCGCATTCAAATTGCGATCCAATGGCTGTCCGGATTAAGCGAAGTCCGTATTAATGGGGTCCGGATTAACGAGGTTTTACTGTATATGTGAAAAACACAAAAAACCCCATTTTGGAGTACAAAACCCCCTTAAACTACCCGTTCCCATTGACCGATATGTCGTTTACGAACTCGTCCGAGCATTTGTAGGAATACACGTCTCCACCAAATTTGGTCTCGACCAGACCATTTTTACGGGAGTTCAAGATTCAAGATTCAAGATTCAAGATTCATTTATTTCCATAAAAAATAAAAAAAATACATTTGGGTTTATTATTTTAAGTACAGGAAATCTTTTCCTCACAAGACTATTGAGCCTGTGTGTGAGGAAGAGTCTAACATCTAATAATAGAGTCCCACATATCAGCAGCAACACTCACAGGAAATAAACTAATTGTGATATACAGATTTACTATATAAAATTAATACAAGAGAAATAAAACATAAACAGAATAAAATTATAAATCATCAGAACAAAAGCATTAATCGTCAGAACAAAAGCATTAATCGTCAGAACACTCGAAGTCACAATTACCGGTTCCAAATTTAATAAAATAAAATTTAACATGAAATGAATTTTGAAATTAGACATTATAAGGGGAAAGAAGGAGCATGTCAGCTGCGGCAGGGCCAATCCGGAGTAGCCAGTCCTCAACCCTCTGCTTGTAAATAGAGAGACTGACTTCATCAGAAGAAGTAATTTCGATGGGTAGATTTCTGTATAACTGGTGTGCTAGGTAGAAAGAATTAAATAAATTTGACCTATAGGTTAGCCTAGGAAAATTTATACCGTGATTTGATTTGTTTCTAGTTTCATACCTGTGTTCAGTTGCTTTAAAAATGTGATATTTATTTTCTCTGATGTAAGTTATCAACGTTTTCAAATAAAGTTGTCTAATATTCAAAACTGGAAATTCGAAAAATAATAAATTAGTGGGATATCTTACATCTTTGTCTAAAATTGTTTTGATTATTGATCTTTGGGTTATGGCCAATGGTCCCAGCACTGAGGAGGAGGCCCCACCCCACGCCAGGATCCCGTACTGCAACACAGACTGCACATAGGCGTAGTACACACTCCTGCAGCGCTCCACAGTCAGCACCCGCTTCAGCTGCCCGAAGGCGTAAATCATCTTTCTCAGTTTTTGCTTAACATATCGAACGTGTGGTTCCCAGTTCAGTTTATGATCGATTATTACTCCAAGATACTTGTACTGGGTCACACGCTCAATTACCTCGCAAGCACAGGTTGAAGACGTCGGATCGCCGCAGGAGTGTATTTTTAGCATCCTCAAACCTGGACCACTGTCATTCTTGAAATAAATTGGCAAAACCTTAGTTTTATTGATATTAAGAGAGAGGATATTATGATCAAACCAG
>CM041786.1:69258221-69378221 GCA_023375725.1 Nephotettix cincticeps
ATGATCAAACCAGTTTTTAAGAAGTAGGAGATCCGAGGATGCGTTTTCGTACACGTTATCCCAAGTGCTACCGTGTGATACCAGAGCTGTGTCATCAGCAAAAAGGAAGATCCTGCCCTTAGTTTTTAAATTGGATATGTTGTTAATGTAGATAAGAAATAATAACGGGCCCAAGGTACTCCCTTGAATCACTCCATAATCAACTCCAGTGGGCTCACTGTCAACACCGTTAATAGTGACAAATTGTTTCCGACTATCGAAATAAGACGAAAAACCAGTTCAAAGAGTTATTTTTAATTCCAATTGATTGGAGCTTACTTAATAATAAATTTCTATTTACAGAGTCAAAAGCCTTTGTTAGGTCAAGAAAAGAAATTAAAACATGTCGTCTACCAGCTAATAGTTCAAAAATGAGCTTGTTTAAGTCAAATAAAGCATCTGAGGAGTTTTTCCCCTTTCTAAAACCATATTGGATATCCGTAATTATTCCCTCTGCATTAAGGTAATTGGTCAGTTGAATTTTGACACACTTCTCTAAAATTTTATCTAAAACTGACAGCAGAGAGATGGGCCTGAAGTTGTTCATTGATGATTTTAAGCCACTTTTGTAAATCGGAATAACTTTAGCAATTTTGAAAGCGTTCGGGAATTTACCTGTACGAATACTGAGATTGACCAAGTGGAGAAGGGAAGGAGCAAGATACCCAAAGAACTGCTTCACAAATTTGGCTGGAATCCCATCCTTCCCTGGAGCAGAACCCCCCTTCATGCTGCCGACAATACTTAAAAGCTGTTTGTGGTTTATAGGCTCCAGCGCGAACTCAGAGCTCCGCGTCCTCCACCTCAGGCGGTTGTGTTGGGGTAATAGCGTTAGCTAAATTAATACCTACATTAGCAAAGAAATTATTGAATTGATCACTGATAAATTTGATATCAGAATTTGAGATAGGTTCACCATTTACGCAGAAACCCTCAACTGGAAACCGGTCACCCTTTCTGGGACGACCAGACACCTCGCCCACTATATTCCAAAACTTGCGGGCATCTCCCGCCGCTTCATCAATTTTATCTTTATAGAATTTGTACTTGACACGTTTTATTAAGGAATGTAAAATGTTGCGATATCTGACATATCGATTTCTGAGTGTTATGTTATATGGTTCTTTTTTCAATTTATTGTGCATTGAATCACGTTTTCTAATTGAATTAATAATACCATTTGTGATCCAAGGCTTAATTTTTCGATTTTTTGAATTTACTGCGGTTTTTACTGTAGCTAATTTTAATGATTCCTGAATATGTTCGATCAATTTTAAAGAACATTCATCAACATCGGTACAATCGAAAATGGGACTACCATCATGGCTTCTTAAATAAGATTCAACTTTGATCCAGTCAATTTTGTTTTGAAAAGAGATATTATCTTTGCATTTATTTGCTCTTAATTTTTTTAGTTCAACTGCGATGCAATAATGATCTGTAATATTACTGCGAATTATAATTGGTGAAACTTCGAAAAAAGTTTTTAATTTAACAAATAAATGATCCAAACAAGAATCACTTATTGGTCGTGTAACTTTATCAATGCAAGGAATAAATCCAGTTTCATATAGAGTATCAATGTATTTCTCTTCAAGTGAATTTTGAGAAGCATTTATAATATTACAATTTATGTCGCCTGTAAAATAACGAATATTATAGGCTGAATTTACTCTATAATAATCTCTGATGCTGTCAATGAATGTATTAAGATCGCTATTAGGGCTTCTATACACTGCAAGGATTTCACATGGTTGACCGGCCCAGTCAAAGGTCAGAGATAAGGCCGTGGCCACTCCACCCAGCAACAGCTGACGGCACCGTACCGACAATGAATTGTCTAGGTACACTACCACTCCATCATTCTGGTTGAGATGGTTCTCTGATACATAGATGTTGTATCCTGGAATCGCTTGTACCTCTAAATTATTACTGAGCCAAGCTTCAGTCAAAACTATACAGTTGAATTTAACTCTTGATCCTTGTAAAAAAACTAAAAATTCGTCAATATTTCTGTTGTAACTCCGAATGTTCTGATGAATTAAACTAAAAGTAAGATTGTTATCGTTCGATTTATCTGTAAATACCTTACTAATGTTGGAAAAATCCTCAATATACATACATTCTTTAAATGGGGAAAAAACAATTTCGTCATCATTATGTAGTAGCATTAAGCTACAGTGTCGTGAGCCGACCAGAAACTAAATTTAATTTAATTACTGCTGCATATATCACTAAATGAACAACTAAAATGCAAAATAACAAATATTGTAGTGGATGCAGAATGTAGGGCATTTATATTAAATATTAAACAAAACAAAAGTAAATAAAGAATGAATAATATACCTCAAATAAACGTTTCCTTTGACCTCATAATTTTATTATGACATTTAATTATAAACATTAAAAGTTTATTATAAAAGTTTTTTTTAACACTAGTAGTCTGCCGTCTCTTACGGGTTGAAGGCTTTATTTTTATTTTGTGCACAAAGTATTCTTATTATCATGACAAAAATTAAACCTGATATCTTAAACAAATGAATGAAGGAAAAGATAAAATCTCAGCCCAGTTAATTAGTCCTAGTTTACGCGGTTTGCAGAAAGATTGCATAGGGCCTATGTATAATTATTAAAATTCACACGTCAAGATAGCACTTTAATACAGTGTCTTTGGAGTGGTATAAAATCAATGATCGATGTAAACATAATGATATTGATTATAATTCCACAGCTGTTTGTTTTTATTTCTATGAATCACTTGTATAGATCACATGGTCTGTGAACTGAAAAATAGCTGATAAGTACCATTAGGTTAGTCATTGAAAACTGAAAAAAAATCGACAAATATCGTGTAAAAAGTGGGTTTTTAAATGCTCGTCATTTACTTTTTAAGAGGTGGCAAACAGTTTCAGCATTAAAAAAAATATATCTCTGATATGTTGAGAAAAAAAATTAATGAATGTTGTATAAATAAGTTTTAATGAATGTTGTATAAAATAATTTTTTATTTTTATCAATTCTCCTGTTTTTTCGGGGAAGACGGCGTGAATGCTTCCTGGAGAATAGCAGTCAATAGACAGACAGACAGACACAAATTAAGATAAGACTAGTTTCGGCTTCTTTTATAAAAATAACTAAAACAAATGGATATCTGGAACTTTGTTACATAGATTATGTCTAATTATTCTGAAAAATAATTGTGAAATACAGTATACTATGAGACCAGTCCTTTTTTATTAGTAAAATATAGATGAATTATAAAAAATGAATAATATAAAAAAGTAAATAAAAATCAGAGCTGTAAAGTATGTAAGAAAGAAAACATTTGTGTTGGGACATTGTTAAAAAGAATTTAAAAAACAAATAATAGTACATCAAATAGTTAATTTTAGGACTGAAGACTTTCTAAAGTGAAAAATAATATTACATTACACATTTTAAAAATATAGCAAGGACATGAACTTAACTCTAATACACTTAAAAAATAAAGGTTAGCTTTAATATTTAAAAGAAACAATACTTCTGCTCTGACAATGCCTAACAATTTAAAGGTTAAACAGCTAAAAGGAATGTAATTATTATCCAGTGTAACGAGGATTAAATAGAAAATCTAACTTTGATAAAATCTAACTTAAATCTAACTTATAAAATATAAAACAACCATTTAACTTATAAAATAAAAAACCCCTTTAACTTATAAAATAAACAAACAATAACCCTTTAACTTATAAAATATAAAATAAACATTAAATTTATAAATCCACTCAACAAAAAGTTACTTGTTTACTGTAGGCGACGCTTGAGGTCAAACAGTGGCGGAGGTAAGGGCTGTCTGACCAGATGCTGGGGGCTGCGGCGCTGGGGTGGCGTTGGCGGGACCGTTGGCCGCGGCGGCTGCTGCGTAGGTGACGGGGGCGGGAGATGATCCTGATGACGTCTTCTCGTTGTCGGCGGCGTGATGCATCATCTCTCTTATCTCGCGTACTCTGATGGTCTTACCCATCTCAGTCCGTTTTATGAGGACTTTGCCATCAGTAACCCATAAGAATGCCAGCTTCTTTTCTTTAACAAGTTGTCTGCCTTGGTTGAAGACGTCACGAGTATGTGCTGTCATGTGTTCATTGAAGTTATCATGTTCACAGACACATATATATATATATATATATATATATATATATATATATATATATATATATATACATATATACATATATATACATATATAGACATATATATATATATAAACATTTTTACGACCATTTTTTTTTTTACTCTGGGCACCTAAAGACGAAAAAATAACATGGTCCCGGGCTTAAGTCTTACCATGAGACCTACGGTAATAGCTTCTTCCCTATGGGAAATTCGCTAAAAGATAAAATGATTTTAGTATTTAATTTTGTTGAGAAAGAACATTTATTTTAGATTTACTTCTTTTAATTTTAAGCTCAAGTGTTTTCCTAGTATTCAAAGAAGAATTACAACAAACTATTCTTAATCATTCCCTTGATGCAACAGGGGTATTAATAAATGTATTATTCCTTTGTGACACACACAACACAAAACAAATAAAAATAAACGAATAGAGATTGGGAAGGACGGTTTCAAAGGCTGCGAGAACAGCAAGACTAGAATGAATGAAGGCACACCGAAAAAAATAAGAGAAAGAAAAGAATTTAATTCATTGAAGTGAAGTGATTATCATGTTATCACAAAAAGTTTTAGCTGAAGTTTATTATTTTTAATGCTTTAGTTTTTTGTATAAAAATGTGATAAGGCATTTAATTTTTAGTAATTTTTTACTGTTTGCACTTGAATTAAGTTCTTTGTTTTGGTTCTTCATAGTAACTTAGAATGTGAATGGTTTTACTTGTAAGTTTCTAGTTGTTAGAGTCAAATTACATAAATGGAAAACTACATAATGTATTTAATATTGGTACGATACTGGAATATCCTCAATAATCTAAAGCAAGAGAGTATTTAAGTATTTTACTGTTGTTGCCTGTAGGTGGTAACCACATTTGAGCTGACTGGAATCACAGACATGTGGATTGTGGCTGGAAAGGATATGCAGGATGAGTCACAAGATCCAACTCATGCCTTCCTCATCTTAAGCCAAGCCGAATCATCTATGGTAGGTGAAATAAAAAAAAAAGTTATGACTAAGTATTTAATACCATAACTAAAATCAGAACTTTTAGTAATGTATGTACAATATTGTTTTTTCTATAATAATTTTGTTTGGCCATTACCATTTTGCATATCTATAATATTATAAAGAAGAGGTGGTTTCTGTATGTTTGTTTGTGGGTTTGTGTGTTTGTGGGTTTGTTGTGGCAAGTAAATGCAAAAAATACTGAACCGACCGGTTTGAAATTTTACAGAAAGGTAGATCTTAAACTCATGCAACACATAGGCATACTCATTTCCTTAAAATCCTCTCGGGCTACGCCCTGTGAACGTCCTAAGACGTTTCAATGTTTACATTTTTAGAGAATGAAAACATAAAATTACTTGAATGTCAACAGCTGTGAATACTAAAATTTGACAGTTCGAGAAGAAGAAGAAAGAGCTGCCGTGACCGTCCTAGGTTTCAATGTTTACATTTTCTAATGACAACATCCGTTTACACTATATTTTGACAGTTCGGGAAGAAGAAGAAATAAAGTTGATTTTTCAGATAAACTGCTGGATCGAAATTAGTGAATTATTTGAAATAGCAGAATGGTAGATTTTAAGTTTTTCCGACGACTGTCTCTATTACATTAATCCTTATCCTCTCCCAATATTTGACAGATGTTACTTTGAAATGTTGTAGACACTCGTGTTTTGTCATTTTGTAAACAATGAAGAATTAATTAACAATACCTTAAATGTATCAGTAGAGCCTACACCTTTCAGCCTTTTTAGCCCGTGCGAAGAACGGGTACTTAGGCTAGTATCACATATAAATAGCAAATAAAATTATCACAACATTTTAAGAAGGAAAAAAAAGGTTTACAGTGTTTTGGAAATTGTAACCCAAACTCCTGATTTTTAGTCTTCATTTTACTGCTTAACTTTCTACTTTCTCCCCTTATATATAGTATACAGAGAAAGTGTTGTCTTTGTCTTAACTTTTGAATTTGAGTCGAGAGAGGTTGTATCCGTATTTAGACTCCTTGAATCCATAAAGTGGTTTTGTACTGCTCCGTTTGTCTGTTTACAGACCCCAAAACCACACTGACTTTCCAATTTTTATAAAATTTGGCACCTGGGTGCACTTTTGCTATATCTCCAGACCATTTGAAAAAAAATTTTCATGTATAGTTTACCCCTAAAAAATCCTGTAAAAATTGGAAAAATATTTCTCAAAATTCCTTCTAATGATTTTCATGAAATTTCTGGTGTTTTTAGTTCCAAAATAATATGACACCTCCTTGGCTCTAAAATAAATGTTTAAAAAGTCATGGGCTTTTAAATTTAATAAAATATTTTTTTTAATTCCTGACAGAATGATAAATGTGTAAAATAGTTTGACTATCTCTATTAAACCCAGCACAAAAACTAAACAAATTATTATTTTTAATATTTAATTTACGTCTAACATTTCCAGAGAAAAGTTAGATTTACTGACCGGAAATTTAATAAAAGTGGTACATTGTCTGAGAGCGCCTATGAAGAATATTAAAAAATCAATTTATTCCTTATTTCTCATGAAACTTGGTATGCAGTGTAAAAGTTTGGTTTTACCTTGGATGAGGAGATTTATGTCCCAAAAGAACATAAAAGTTATTTTAATCTGTTTTATCTTGTTATTAGTAAAGAAATTGAATGATTAATTTTTGTAACAATAAATCTGTGAAATATATTTAAATAAACATTAAAGAATATGTTAGTTTTATTAAAGGTTCTAGTTTTAAAATAAATATACATAAGGGAGAAAGTATGTATAAGTCCACTGATACCGTTTATTTAATTCTAAATTCATTCAGTTAGTTACTACTGCTATTGTAACTTAATACTTAAGTCCATGCAATGAGTATGAGTATATATAACGTATAGTTATACAAGCTGTAGTCTTGTAGGGGCCAGAAATATGGACAATGTGGTAATAGGTTGAAAAAACTAATATTGTATGAGAAGAAAATATTGAGATGTATCAAGATGAAATGTGGAGGATCTAAACCAACAGAGATTTGTGTAAGGACCCAGACATGATTGCAAAACCAAAAGTAGAAGACTCAAATAGGCAGGTCATGTGTCAAGCAGAGGCAAAACACTATTATAAAAGCAGGATCTGAAGGGATACAAATAGGGAAGCAGCGATCGTTGGGATGGCCACAACTTCGCTGAAAGGACTAAGTCAATGAAAAGAGAAGATTGGGAGCAGAAGTCAGCTATAGGGAAGATCAAGAAGTATTGTGAAGCGTCGTTAGAAAGGATAAAAAGTGGTTCAAGTGATCTCATAGGTAAGGTAAGGCTATTGACTTTGGCCATGAGCTTAGTCAAGTTTTTTTAAGATAGCCATAAACCTCTTGCATCCCACGAACGCATCCAAGCGACAGCCTCGCTTCTAACCCACTGACACCTCCCCGCGTCCGAGTTTAGTTTAAATTTTCCGCGCTTAGTAAGCCACTTGAAGAAGAAGTAATATTGAGTTAATTATACGAAATTCAAGAAAGAAATTAACAAAGAAACAAAAGAAGATGTCAAGGAAACTGAAAGAAAAAATGTGTCAAGGAGCGAACGGACCCTTAAAAGACCACAAAGACTTGACTGTTAAAAAAGGGGTAGGGATCTTAACTCCCAGGTTTCACTTCTCCCAGGTCTCAAAAAATTATTAAATATTGACAACATCACAACTCCCAGGTATCACTTCTACCAGGTCTATGTAAAATAATAAGCAAATCATAACTCCCAGGTATCATATCTCCCAGGTGTCAGAACTTATAGGTCTCTAAAATTAAATAAAACCGCTTGCATCATAACTCCCAGGTGTCAGAACTTATAGGTATCGTCAGTTCCAAAAGTTGTTGAGCGGATTGCCGCTTGGCAATCGCAGGCATTTGAGCTCCGTCGTCGCGCGAAGCCAAGCAAATGAAATTAATTCGTAGTACTTGCTTTGTGCTGGTCCATTTATTAAGATGAATTAAATTATACCATACCTTTTACAAATGTAAATTTACATTTTAATGAACGTATATAAAATATAGAAATATTTTTTTCCAAAACGCTAAAAATTAGTTAATCTTTTTATCAGTATTGTTCTGATCTTTTTGCAGATCTGTACTTTAAACTGTTACTGTTTAATAAATCGATCATTGTGTTACAATTTTATATCTCTGTAGCACTAGAATTAATTGTTTTAGCATAATTTTTAATTGCTGAAAAATAATTTTCTTTTAACGAATTTCCCATAGGGAATAAGCTATTACCGTAGGTCTCATGGCAAGACTTAAGCCCCTGGCCATGTTATTTTTTTGTATTTAGGTGTCCAGAGACCAAAAACAATATTCGTTAAAATTTATATATAAATTGTATGTATGTATGTATGTATATATATATATATATATATATATATATATATATATATATATATATATATATATATATATATATATTGTAATTATTTAACTGTTTGATAGGGTAAATGAAATGTTAAAATGAAAGGTTTTTCGAATTTTCGTTTAATCTATATATAAATAAAATTAGAGTTCTGCCTGTACATTGGTCAGAATTATTCATTTTTTTAGTTATTTTTACTTTTTGTGTGTTAGAGAAGCCAAAACCAGTCAATCACCTCAACGGTAAGCAATAATCATTTGTTGGACTAATTTAGCTACGTTGATGAGTTTGTTTCAATAAAATATATTCAAGTTTCATTGCGTTGAACATACGAAAGGAAAATTTAGGATTCATGTAACTGGGAATAAAACTGAACTTATAAGTAATTGATCTCGACAGTATGAGCCTGTGTACTAAGATGTATATATGTATTTTCATTTGACTTCTACGTACGATATGGAAATTACTTATTCGTCAAATATAGAATAATATTCGTTTAGGCCTACGTGGAGTGTATGTGTGTGTGCGAGACTGTGTATTTAGGCTACTAGGCTGAAAAATGATCAAAGGTACTCTGGTGTAGTCTGTCACAATTTTTAATATATTTTTTAATGTTTGAAGTCCACATGAATATAGTAATTTCTTACAAATATTTTGGCTTAAAATACGTGTACATACCATATCAGAAAGTTAATAATATTTATATTATATTTCATATTTTACAGCGACACTAAACCTAATACATTTGTGTTGTACGTCGCAGCGACGTGCAACGGCTAACGGGTAACTCGTGTGAAACGTGACACAAACGTTTTCACATCTTCATGTGAAACTACATACTTACTCTGAATGTGGAATTATACTGTATCACACAGTTATATAGAAAGACACTCGACTATTGGTTCGGTTTTGATTATATAAATTGTTCAAATATTGTGTCCGTTAACATTTTCTTTCTTGATAGATGGACATAGAAATATTAACTACGTCTACTACTTCTACAGTGGCTCATACACAAAAATAAATAGATACAAATGTTTATGTTGGAGGTGTTAAGAAATTAATTTCTCTTACGAGTATAGTTGCATTGTAAAATGCAATGCAACTATGTTACATTGTCAAGATATTATAAATACAACCAATATTGTGTAAACAATGTTTAACAATCATATTTAAATAATAACGTCTAAAACTAGAAATATGCAGTCTTTTTATGCGACCAATCTGTATTTAAATCAATCTTATAGTGGAACAGAACACTTTAAGCTAGTGCAAGTTTGATATGAAAAATTATAAAGCACACAAAGAAATATGTTAGTGTACAAAAAACTATAAGTATAATGTGTAAAAATCTGTTTAATTTAACCCCACTTATATCAATTCAATTTTGTAAACCCCTCTACTTTATCTAATTTGTAAAAATTTAATTTAAAGAATAGAAGATAATATATTGCAGCTACTTTTGGTTGAGTAGAGCCCTAAAAAATCGGAATATAAAACGAATCATACCCATTTAATTGTCACTAGTTTAAATCAAGGGACCTAAAAGTAAATAATTAAGTATGAGTTCACAAAACAAAACAATTTCGTAGTTGGAGCAATACCTGTATTATTTTATGAAATGGCAGTTAAATCCCACAGCGAAGCTGGATGAAAATTGACTTGTCATTATTATATTTTCATTGGGAAATTCAATATTTGGGTGTTTAATTTAGGTTGAGAATTTATTAATGCCAAGAGTTTCTTGCCACGAAAGAAATGTTTTTAATCCTGATTTTTTCATTAATTTTAATTTATTTACTTCAATATGAAATTATACAAACATGTATTTATTTTCTACAATTCCCAAATCCGTGGTTAATAAATACATTCAGTAAATAAGCAGGTGCATGGTCTATTAAAAAATTATGGTCTGCTATCATTATCGCTGATAATAAATTATTAGTTAATTAATATTGGCTATTTTATCAAACAAAACATGTATACTATAAATATAAGTAAGTTACTGATTATTTTTGCACTCTTTCGTTTGGAATATTTTTACAGTTTAGTTACGGAAAGCATATCAAGATTTTTTTAGAACTGTTCGGACAACAGTCTAGCTAAGCTGGGCTTACAGCTAGTTTAAAAATAAATACTTGCTTAAAAAAATTAAAATAATTTGTATAAATTGCACCATAAACACGTTTTCTGAAAAGCGCTAAAATATGCTAGTTCCTTTTGAATATTAACAAAAATTTTAATTATTAACAGGCTTGTATAAAGTAATAATAAACATACTGAATTAATTTATAATCATAAGTTTTTGTTTAAAGCCAGGAAGGTGATGTATGATGATTTTATTACCGCCGCAAGTTTGAGTTGGATGCGTTCGTTCGCCCAAGTGCCTGCAATCTGAACTAGGCAATCGGCGTTGTAAACAGCCTCTCTTGTCCCAGACTGTACACCTGGGAGTTGTGAACCTATAAGTTGTGACGCGCTCAATTTAAATTATTTTGAAGACCTGGGAGTACTGACACCTGGGAGATATGATACCTGGGAGTTATGATTTGCTTATTATTTTAAATAGACCTGGTAGAAGTGAACCTATAAGTTATGATATTGAAAATATTTATTCCATTTTTAAGGACCTGGTAGATATGAAACCTGGGAGTTATGAAACGCTCCCTTAAAAAAGGTGACTTGGTGACTGTAGAGGAACTTGTGACCTCCGTTCCTCAAGGTGGGAGGACGTTAAAATATGACAGACTGTTCCATATGAATCCAAATTTATTTTGAATCAGCTGTTTTGTTTGTTATAGATTTGTTTTTTGTTTATGTTTTGACTCTAGTTGGTTGAATGAATTAAAAAAAAGATAAAATGATTTTAGTATTTAATTTTGTTGTTCATATTCTACCATATGTTGGAGCTGAAACGTTTTAAATTTTCCTGATATAGAAGAAATAGGAATAACAGGGAGGGTAGTGCTTACGCTTCTGGAACCTTACTTCGGCCTTGGTCACAAGGTATACCTTGATAATTGGTATGTGAGCCCCAGTTTGGCCATGGAGCTACATAATCACAACATAAATATGTGTGGCACTGTTCTGCCGGATAGGCTAGGCTTGCCTGAAAAGCTTCCAAGTGTAAAAATGGGTGAAGTTGATGTACATCAAACGGATGTTATGATGTATGAAAGATGGCTGGACAAACAGGAGGTAAGGATGCTGACAACCATGTACACTTCTAAACTCAAAGAAACAGGCAAAGAAAACTGGGAAACCGAGGTATAAGTAAAATACCCCCGTCGCAGCAGACCTGCGTACTCAGCGAATTTCCAAATCAATAATATATGACAAGTTTAAAAAAATCTGTCCATAAACATGAGAATTATTTGCCTATTCTCCATAAGATTAACATAGGAAAGAGTGTGCAGGTTAGCTGCTGTGAGGAACACTGAAAGAAGTCATTTCTACCATGAATAATTTTTATCTTAACATTTATACCAACTTTCATCAATACCTGTCCATAAATAAAGGAGTTTGCCTATTCCCTATATGATTAATATGGGAAAAGAGTATGCAGGTTTGCTGCCATGATAAACACATATACTATGATTTTTAAGCATAAATGGATAGATCTCAACCACATAAAGCTAAATATCAAGTTTTATCAAAAAATATTGATTAATATGGGAAATATTAATTTTTCCCTATCCTCCATAAGATTAACATTGGAGCCCCACAATACAACGTACTGTGTTTAGATTTTTTAATATCTCGGTAACCGTTGAAGATAGAGAAAAACTTTAAGGAGCTTAATTGTGTAGTTTTTTAAGCTGATTCCAATGGTGAAATATAAAATTAGAAAATTTTAAAAATTACATGTGAAAAACGCAAAAAACCCCATTTTGGGGTACAAAACCCCCCCAAACTACCCGTTCCCATTGACCGGTATGTCTGGTTTACGAACTCGTCCGAGCAGTTGTAGGAATACACCTCTCTACCAAATTTGGTCTCGATCGGACCATTTTTACGAGAGTTATCGTGCTAACAGACACACATATATATATATATATATATATATATATATATATATATATATATATATATAAATTTTAACGACTATTGTTTTTGGACTCTGGGCACCTAAAGACGAAAAAATAACATGGTCCCGGGCTTAAGTCTTCCCATGAGACCTACGGTAATAGCTTCTTCCCTATGGGAAATTCGCTAAAAGCCAAAAAGTGTTTTGGATTACAATAAAAATATGGGGGTTGTTGATATTGGTGACAAGGAATTGTCCTTCAATGTCACAGCAAAAAAAAACCCATCAAATGGTATAAAAAGCTTTTTTTCCATTTGAATGATGTTTCAATAAGGAATTCCCACATATTAAAAAAAAAATGGTCAGAACACTCATCTCTCAGACTTCAGGAAGGAACTTTTGCGGGAAATCCTTGACAAGAACCAAAGCTCATGGCGGTCGACCATCCCCCGGAGAAATAACCTACGGCTGACACAACGGCACTTCTTGAAGCCTACACCAGCAATTCCTGGGAATTCCTTGACAAGAACCTAACCTCATGGTGGTCGACCATCCCCTGGAGAAATAACCTACGGCTGACGCAATGGCACTTCTTGAAGCCTATACCAGCAATTCCTGGGAATTAACAACCACGAAGGTGTCATGTTTTCAAGAACACCAAGAAAAGTGCAGCAAAAAGGCAGGACACCGACTTTATGCGTGTTCCTTGTGACACCCTACTCTGCATCCACCCATGCATGAAAGATTTCCACACTCTACGGCAGTTCTGACTGATAGGCCTACACTTTTGTAATATTTTCCATAATTTTTTCTAACCCATCATCTTATCAAAGTAATATGTAAACTGTTAGTCACAAAACTGATATTTTCTATTTTACCTACATTAAGATTAAGAACCTATTCCCTGATTTTCTCAAAAAGTCAGTGTAAATCGGGTTTTTGTATTTTACAAACTTTGTTATATTTGCACAAGTAATAAACTATACAAATTATGACATGACTTATATATATTTCTGTGTAGGGAATTAAATTTCCTCTAAGAAGAAGATGGTTTGCATTTGAAAAAGAGTTCTATCATTTTTTTTCTTAACGTTTGCTTTTAAAACTTTTGTAAAAATGTTTAGTTTTTAAATCTATTTCTATAAAAAAATTACAACTGCTATTGAAATAAAAGATTACATTATTCTCAGAATCTATTGTTTATTGTGAACAAAAAAGTATATATATATATATACATGTATTTATATTCAATAATCTAATCTATATATATTTCGTGAGAACTCACGAGGTTATGCTTTTAATAAAAGAATCAACGAAATGGACAAATGCTTGATTAGTTTTGTTTTTTTCTTAGATCCTCCAGACTGGCCAAGAAATTAATGAAATGGACAGTTCAGGATTCAACACTCAGGGACCTACAATTTATGCTGGAAATCTTGGTTCAAACAAATACATAATCCAGGTTAGAGTTTAGTTGTAGTAATTAATTACAGTCGACTCCCTCTAATCCTGACACCTCGGGATCGGACCCCTGTCCGGATTAAAAAAATTCTGCACCATCCAGTATAGGATATTACAACCTGAATTAGCGTACAGTATCTTCATAAATCATGTTGGAAGACAATTTTAAAGCGTATTTTCTCAAAAAATCACGGGTTTTTGTTTCCAACTCACTGAATTATAGTTTTTTGTGACATTAATATATTAAATGTGTCACCATAAATAGGAATGAACATGAAATTATAAAGCACCGCAAATTGAACCTTTACAAATTTATTTTACAGTATGAAAAAAAACTCTTAATATTAATAAGATTACAGTATCTCAAACGTATTTACTGTAAAATAAGAAGAATAAAAATCTTGGCTTTACAATACTGAACATATTATTAGAAATCTATTTCTGCTTTTTCGCCTAACTGTTTTCTTGAACGCATGACGCGCCATTTCTCCATAAACATTGCAACCACAGCTAATCTGTTGCTTGATGTCGTATAGCAACTAACTGCAACTGTGTAGAGCAAACAACTGGCGATGTTGTTACTAGTTCCAGTGCTATCAAAATTCCCACATCTCGCCACTTCTCGCTGAATATCCGTAACGAATGCAATATAGTAAACTGAACTGATGTTTGTAATGTTATTTATTTATATTTAGACTGAAAATAAACAAACACATCCAATCCTGTCGATATATTCCGTGAGAAACATGACTGTGCGCTGATGACTCATTTCCAAGAAGTAGTCTGTACCATCTGAGTTCAGACTAGAGGGAGTCGAATGTACTGAAGAATTGTTTCATATTGATGAGTTTGAAACATTTTAGAGTTTTATATCAGTTGGTGTTATAACTTTACAAAAATGTAATAAAAAAACCTTTTATATATGGAGTGGATATTTTACTATAATAAATACGTATTTAGAGAGTTTTCCAGGAAAACTAGGCAAACAGTAAAACTTCTCTTACCCGAAATAAAGAGAACAAGAGTTATTTTAGATAACTAAGGTTTCAGTTTAAAATAATGATATTATAAATATTGATATATGATGATATGATAGTCATATTGTGATTTTCGATGCCCTCCTCAAAGAATGTTGCCGCCAGTGAGAACAGGTAAGTCTTGAAGTTCCCAGTTAGTAGTAAAGTGCTGCATACCTAACCATGACTTCAGTTCCCTAATCACTTGGTGCTAGGTATGGTCTCTTCAGTGGATGTTCAAAAACTTCCCATTTAAACTTTTTAGGTGGTCTTATGTCATGTTGGCACTGTGTGGTCGGGGAATGTCATGGATAAAATCAATGCCAGATGAAAGCATTCTCGTCTTTCTTAAACCCTTCAAGGCGGTTTGACGTGAGTTCCACGTCTCGCTAAAAAAGACAATGTTGCGTTTTGACAAGAGTTTCATGTCAACACGTAACCCGTCAGCTGGCGCATTTTAACAATGTCCTAGTGAACTTTTTCGAACTCTGATTGTGTGGAGAATATTTCTCAAGAGTTTCTCTACATTTTACTACTAATTTCGATCAGCTGTGAGTGTGACAGAGATAGAGATATGTCCTTTACAAGGACAGTCTTTGTTTGTTGCGTCAAAGTCCTGTTTACATAGTTTTTTACGTATATTTATAATCTTTACGATGTAAACTGACTCAAATTATATTCTAAGCTGTTGCCAGGATAGTTAGATGTTGTCTTTTTGTTTGGAAATGTAAATTAGTGATGTGTTTCTGAGAGACGCTTATGTGTTGAAGTTTAACGTTAGTGATCCGGTTAATTATAACCGAAATTAGGGTAGCTAGTTTTTAGACAATTATTTTAGATTATAGTAGTTTTTATGATGTCTAGATCTAGTGAAATAGATCGTTGGTGGGACCTAGATGATGTAAGGTTATTATGAAATGAAAGTGAGTGGACTGTACCGCGCTCTGTAACAAACTACCATAGCAGGGTCCGGCGGCTTTATAAAAACTACCGCCTCGAAGGGTACCATGAAGGGTACCGGGGATTTCGGTACCATTCCCAAATACTGCCATCACTCATAACTTTGTTACTATACAGTCTGCTCATTCTGCGATGGATTTCCGTAGCACTTCATCATTACGCTTGCAGAAAGCAGGTTATACTTCCTAACACACGTTTTGGGGGAGAATCAAGCTTAACGACCAAGTTCACACGAACGTAGCTCTGTTACAACCGACTGACTGGGGCTAAAAATGGCAGAGGTTGTGGTAGGGGAGCTGCGCAATTGCATAACACGCAGGACTCTCTAGCTCTTACTTGCTTAGGTGGACGATCGGATGTTGAAAAAAAAACAGCCCTCGTATGTAAACCAACACGTATGTAAACACACCGTGTGTGTGTGTGTTTGTGTGTGTGTGTGTGTGTGTGTGTGTGTGTGTGTGTGTGTGTGTGTGTGTGCGTGTGCGTGCGTGAATGTGTGTGAGCTGGAAGTCAGGTCTCGGATGTTTTTTATATATTTTTTTTATGTTTTTATTTTTTTTATATGACTTTTTCCCCTGTATCCGCTGGCATAACACTTCAGCATATTATATATTTAGTTTTATGTATGTTGTGTTAAGTTTATTTTCTTTATTTTAGTTTCTTTATTTCCTCCAGTGTACCACAAGTTTGTCTATAGACTGTTTGACTCTTTCCCCACACACAGGCGGTAGCCCATGTGGGGAAAATTTCAGTTTTTTACATTTATATTTTTTTGAATATTGTGCTGTACATTTTTGAAATAAAGATGTTATTATTATTATTATTATTATGTATTTTATATGTTTGATTAGCACTTTTAAGTTTTACAACCCTGACTTCGCCATCATCACCAGGGTGCACATGGAGTACTCTTGCATTGTTCCATTTACAAGGATAACATTATCTTTTACAACTACAATGTTTTCAAATTTTGTATTTTGTGTTATACACCGTTTATTCCTCTGATGGAGTTCATTTAAATATTCATTTGACCATATTCTCCAAAACTGTTGTTGTAATTGTTGCATCAATCTCCATCTTTACTTCTTTACTGGTTTGTCCCAACCTAATCCTGTTAGCCAAAACTGTTGTAATAAGATTTTTGGAAGGATTACTAGTAGACTTACCATATGTGCCCTAGGTAATTAAACAACTTGGAAATATCTGTTAATATATCATCGTTTAGTCAAGTGCGCTTATGTCAACTGATAGATTAACGATGATTTGGAACATTGCTCCACTTGACTCCCAAGTCACTCCTTATGTTTTAATATTTGTTCCTCCTCTGGATCCAAACTTATGGAACCAGACTCCTTATCTTCATAAGGAATAGTGGTGAGTACTTCAGTGCCATTCGATCACCATTTAAGAGGTTTAAACCACCCCGGAAGTAAAAGTTGATTTAACTCCCTCTGCAAATGTAGAGCAGATTCTAGATTATGTGCTCTTGTTAATAAATCATCAACACAGAAATCTGTATTTGTTGCAGCACACAATCCGCAACCACAACAGTTACATGCAATCTAAAACAAACTATGATAGAAAATAGTTCCTGTTGTACTCTAGGTCCTACCATAAGTGTGTCATTTAACGTTACTCAAGTTGTTATCGGACAAGACACATTAAAAACAACACTCAACTTGATTGTAGAGCTAGTCTTTTTCATAACCTCATGATAAGGTAGGAAACACTCATTCTCACTTGATTTTGATTCACAATCACTCAATTTGTTCACATAAGCCATATGACCGAGCTTAACATACTCATTGAGGAACTTGTCATACTGTTATTTTCTCTCAAAACTTAAATCTACTCTCTATTCTTTTGAGACTATTCACTGCTATCAGTCGTGTTTCTCCTAACTCATTCAAACGATCATTGAATCATCCAGACTCATCCCTCCTGATATTCTTTTTAAGATGTTGTTTGCATGCTTGCTCTTCTCTCGTAAGAACAAAATTCCTATTACATTCCTCGACCTCCCAGAACTCCTTAAGTAGGTCGTCAATAGAAAAATTACAAAAAGACTCTACATCATTGATTGTATGACCACTTCTACTAGCCACAATCCAACCAAATACAATGTTTTGCAGAGTAGGTTTATTTTTGGTAGCAACTATCTTACTTTCTGTCAGTAAGTCGAAAAATACTTCCGCTTCAATTAACAGATTGATCTTACTCGGCGGTAAGTAGCAGAGGATGGGCATAGGTGATGACTGGGCGGATTATGGATGAGTATAGGGTGGCTAGGGTGGAGGTGGAGGAGGGACGGGCGCGGTTGTTAGTTGAAGTGGGTTTCATCAAAGTCAGGGTGCATGGGGGTGGAGTGGATAGAGGAGAGAGTATCCCTGAAAGCTTCGGACATCCTTCGCTATCAGAGACCAGGGTGTCGTTAATACGGAGGGGTACTGGTTGGTTGGGGAGGTTATTGTAGCTTTTGACAAGGCGCCAAAAGCTACGGGGGTTATTTGAGAAGTTGGAATCTGCCTTCTCACGCACATTTAGTGCTCAGGCATCCCTAAAGGAGCGTATTGCTGCCTTCATACAGTCAACCAGAGCTTGGTACGTGTCGTGCAGATAAGGAGAGGATGGATCTTTCCGAAGGAGGCGGTGTGCACGGCATTTGGCTTTGATGAGGCCCAAGATTTCGGGGGGGAGTCTAAGGGGGTATGCAGGACTTGTTTGGTGGGAATAGCTTCTGCTTTGGCGGATATGATAGCTGTGGTAATGGAGGTGAGTAGGTCTTCGATTTGGTCTTGGGCGCGAGGTGTGGGGTTTTGGATTAGGGGAGACAGTGTGGTTGTAAGGGAATTAGAGAACACATCCCGGTCGGCATTCCGATAGTCTGTGATCTCTAGGGTATGGTGGGTTTCAAACTTGTATGGATAGGGGATTTTGATGTCAAAGAGGAGTGAGATGTGGTCGGAACCTAGGTCATATCCAGAAAAAATTTTGAATATTTTCCTAGATAGGGAGGCGGAGGTGAGGAGTTTATTTGGTGAAGTTGGGATTCTCGCTTGTGGGTGGGGGGAATCTGGTTGAAGGTGTATGGTGTTGGGCTAGGCCCGTATTGTGGAGGAGGCAAACTTCCTGGGGCCATGTTCGAGAGGTCACCCAGGGCCTCATGGTGAGAGTTGAGGTCTGCGGCTATCACCAGTCTTGGGTGGGTAGTCACAACCTCAACAATAAGATCCGCTAGTTCTTGGGAGAATGGGGTGGCATGGATCGTTAACATGGCTATAGGAGGTTTTCGGGGAGGTGGAAGGTTGCTAGGAGGGCATGTTAGGGGTCACCAGGAAGGAGCGAGGGGCAGACGTCTAGATCAGAGTGGTAGGCTATGGCCAGATCCCCATTGCAGGGGAGATGGTCACGCCTGATAAGTGAAAAACCTGGAATGTGGGCGGGGATTTGTGGGGTTAGTTTGGTCTCATTTAGGGTTAGGATATCCACCTGGTAGTCCCTAATGAGATCAAGGAAGGGGGAACATTTGGTGCGGAATGGGTTTAGGTTTTTGTGGCAGAGTCGAAGTTAGGACCTGAACTGACTAACGACTACCATGGTGGGGGTGCTTGCAATTTGTGTGGATAACATTGAGTCCCGAGCTAACCGCGTGGAGAATGGTGCGGGTGTCGAACAAGGGTTTTGTGCTGTTCACCGCCTCCCTCACACACTGCTGGCCCTGGAAAGGGGCGGAATTCAGCATGAAGGCTAGGAGGGCGTTGAAGGTCGTTTAAAAGCCCTTGCTGATAACTTTGAGGAGCTGGTCCAAGAAGGTTGTGAGTGTTTCATGTGGCACACATGAGGAATGGTCTGGGTTGTGGTGGGTGGTTTGAGGGTGGAAGGGATTGTCTTGGGTGGGGCTTGTGCGGGCGGCTGGGGTTTTGGTGACTGAGAGATACATGTTTGGGTGGGGGTTGGGGAGGGTGGGGTCGGAGTTGTGGTTGTCGGAACTAGCACGGGCATGGAGGCAAGTGGGATGTTGTTGGGCCTGATGTACAGCTTCTCGTGTATTCTATGAAATTTGTTAAATCGAAGTTTCAATTTCTCGTACCTCAGAAGTAAATTAGCTTGAGCAGAAGTATTCAAAATGTCCAAAGAGTTTTAAATTTTTGTGAAGGACGATCAAACTCATTTCCATTACTTTATGAAAGCAGTAACTCACATTCACCTGGCTCTTCCTAAAAAGGATCTAGAAGGACCATTATTTTGTAACTTACTCTTTTTACTCTAGTTTATTTAAATACTCAATAAATTTCAAGAATACATTTTTAAAGTAAACATAACTCAAAGTTTGATAAGTTACACATGATAAAAAGAAAGATAATGAACCTTTTTAGCATTTAACATTCCAGTGCCTTCTGAGAGCAGACAACACCTGTCAATGGCAGAGACTATTATCATATTAGACTATTATTGACTGGGACGGTGGCGACGTCCAGTAATCCAGCTACTTGGAAGTCACGAATTGTGGATAGTTGTGAGAGATGGTTGGTGGATGTAGTGTTCTCTTGTGTGGATTAACGTCCGCACTATTGAATACTACATCAATCCACAAAGACCATCCTCATAATTAGACCAATTCGTAATTCATAGGCCGTGGTTCGGATTCCACGTTAAACTGTAGGTCCATTAGTTGCCATTGGCTGTTGGGCTATTAATTAACAGTCCTGTCTAAGGAAAATGTCAGCCTTAGTCAGTAACAAGACTACAAGATCGCGCCACAATCATCCTACATTCATTCCTCATTCATACTTGGCTTAAAATACCTACCTGGGTAGGTCGCCATTTCAGTTAAAAGTATAAAAGTATGCACAGGTCCCACTATAAGGTGTGCGACGACTGCAAGGCTCGGAGCAGATCCAACACATGCCCCTGGACCTGGGCTCACCCCTGGTACATGCCACCTCCATTAACCTTTATGTTGATGCACAGTTCTCACAAATGGGGGTGTGATGTCTGCAAGGCTCGGAGCAGATCCAGACCTGGACCTGGGATCACCCCTGGTTCATGCCTCCTCCATTGACCTCTATGTTGTTGCACAGGTCTCACAAATGGGTGTGCGACTTCTGCAAGGTTCAGAGCAGATCCAACATATGCCCCTGGACCTGGGCTCACCTCTGGTTCATGCCACCTCCATTGACCTCTATGTTGTTGCACAGGTCTCACAAATGGGTGTGCGACTTCTGCAAGGTTCAGAGCAGATCCAACATATGCCCCTGGACCTGGGCTCACCTCTGGTTCATGCCACCTCCGTTGACCCCTATGTGTTTCTGCTCACCGAGGATGGACAGGTTGTGGGGCTGACGCTCAGGGAGACTAAGTCATCCGCTCGACTTATTGCCAAACAGGATATCATCAACTCGGTAGGTTGCTTCAATGCTATATATAAGGATAAGGATTTTTTTGCAGCCCTCTAAGCGATATAATCAGTTGTATTCTTGATTACACATGATTGTTAAGTGACAGACCGGTGCAGTTGAGAAGTGACAGTGATTTTTTTAATATGAATTCCATGGGCTGGATTAATTAGAGAATTAGCTACAAATATTAAATGTTACAAAATTAGAATACTTTTAAAAATTAGGATAGGTAAGCAAATTTTAGATAAATATTTAATTATTTTCGTAACTTTATTGTCAGTATGAATTGCAATTGTGAAATCACTGTTGTTCTTATTTTTAGAACCTGTAAGCCCTTAACCCTAGAAATGGCAAAGTCGTAATTTACGACGCATTTACATATTCAATAAGAATTGGCAGGTGGGCGCATCTGTCGTGAGTTTAGTGTATATGATCGACACAATCGCCTACGAGACCGTCTTGCCCTCTAGGGGCAAACAACCGAAACTGCTCTCGTAGTACACGAGCCTGCCACCGGGCAGGTCTATAACCAAGTAAGCGCTTTCTACTCCTAGGCACTGATTGTCCGAGCCGGCTAACGCGCTACGCTGACGAGCGTAACGTTCTAGCCATTCGGAAGTGCTAGGGTTCGAATCGTGACCATGAGCAATCCCAATTTGGCTTGCAAATGTGTGGTAAAGCGGAGTGGAGGGCCCACCTTAAATAAACGGTGACCGGCTTGGGTGGAAGTTGACGGCATTTGTAGGCTTAATTGGGATTGCAGTGGACACCTGTTTTGCTTTTGTGGCTAGTGGTTATAAGGGGGGGGCATGTTTTAAGCTTTTTTGTTTAAACTTTGATATTTCAAGAAGATATTAGTAATTATTTTTAAGTTACAGTTAAGAGTAAAAAGCTTGCCACTTCTAGGGTTAACAATACTTTTAACAATATCTTTAACAATACCTAAAACATAACTGTAAACAGTTTTATACCATTTTTATATTCACATATATAAATAATATCACAATATTTAAATTCAAGCGAATTCATTTGGCATTATCCATAAATTAACATATTTGGGTAAATCTATTTTATTTTACTATTTCCATGACTTTTAATCAATTGATTGGAAAACCAAAAAAATCCTAAACTTGTTTTTTTGCCTGATCAATAGTGCTTAAAATTAATTTCTGATAGATATTTTGTGATGAAAACCTCAAATTATGGGCTATGTCCTCCTAAATTTTTGCAATAATTATTTCCATGTATTTCAAAATCATAAAATTAGATATTACAATTGTTGTATGTGCTATCATATAATTTAAGCGTCACTGTGTTTACATATTAAGAAAATTTTAAAGACTATATTTTTAATGTATCCTACAAGTAGAAGACTTAAATAAAATTACAATTGGATGGCAATTTAATCATGCCAGTATTCAAATCCAGGCTATAAAGAGTGGGGGAACCAAACAAACCCCATCTGAACAAATCTCTTGTAACACAGGCCTTTAGCCTCAGAACAACCAGTCCATAGAGAGTGGGGAAACCAGACAAACCCTGTCACAAAAACTGAACAACTCTCCTTTGACACAGGCTCATGGCTCAAAATGTGACCAGCCCTCAGAACAGAGTGGAGACCCTAAACACCAAGAATAATTTTCAGAAGACCTCCCATATTAAAAGAGATTCTATCAAAACCAAAACTACCACATAAAATTGAACATACAAACAAAAAACAAAAAAGAAGAGTAGAACCATGTAACAAACCAAGATGCCAAGTATGTAAATTAATGCCATGCACATCAACATTCACAAGTAACACAACTAATAAAAACATACCCCATCAAAAATAACCTATACCGTGACTCATCAAACATAGTTTACCAAATTAAATGTAACAAATGTCCTAAAGAATACATTGGTTCCACAATTAATACACTAAGAACAAGGATCACAGGACATAGGTTTGCTTACAAACACAACAAAATAGAACAACTACTAGTAAAACATGCAAATGAACACAAGGAAAGTTTCGAAAAATTATACCAAGTCAAACCAATACGCCAGTAACAAGAAAATTCCACTACACAAGAATTAAGGTACTGTACACGGAACAAGCTCACCAAATGGTTTTGAAATCAAAAGTTCCTCGTGGCCTTAATTTAAGATAAGAGTGATAACCAGCTGGAGCAGAATTATTATTGTTTATATCTACATTTTTATTTTTATTTCCGTGTTATGTTAAGTTAATTTTAATTTTTATACTTTTTTATTGTCACCTGAAGACGCGGAAAGCGAAATATAGTGATGAATACATAATTATTTCTAATTTTTTGAATATATATATTTATACAAATATTAACGACTATTGTTTTTGGTCTCTGGGCACCTAAAGAAGAAAAAATAACATGGTCCCGGGCTTAACTCTTGCCATGAGACCTAAGGTAATAGCTACTTCCCTATGGGGAATTCGCTAAAAGAAAGTGAAAAATAAACATTTTGCAGACAATCAGGTAAGCCTCTTAAAGAAAAATTTCCTCAAGAAACTTCTGAAACATCAAAAATCAAAAAATTAACAGAACAAATGTTACCTAGCTAAGGTTAAGAAGAATTATAACATGATACTAAGGAAATTAAGACAATAAGTGTCAACAAATTATGTAAACAGAGCAGATAATAAATCTAATGCCTTCTGGAACATTATAAACAATGAACATCAACCAAAAATGTTGAACAACAAGTTTTGAGACTTGAAATTGATGGACAGTACGAAAAAAACTACTTAAATTTACAAACCATTTAAATATTTTTTCACCAGTGAAGCCGAGAAAACACTAAGAAACAATCTTATACCCCCACAAATCTATTATGTGGGGATTACCACAGGGATCTATATTAGGACCAATATTGTTTATACTCTTCACAAATGACATATACATAGAATAGAATATATAGAATAGCTGGTATGATGTATGCTGATGACATCACCTTGCTTTTAAGCGGAAATAATGATCTAGATGTAAAGTCTTTCACAGCACTGAACATGATATACCAATGTTGGCATTCTAATGACTTGGTGGTAAATCCAGGAAAAACTAGCCGTCTGGCTTATGGGAGAAGATATGTACCAAAATACCTGATGTAGAAAGAAATACGCAGGCCAATTATCTAGGAATCTTTGTAGATAAAGGTCTTACCTGGTCACAGCATATAGATGTTTTTGTTTTTCAAATCTTATTTAGTTCTTACAGCTGGAAGTTTCGTCACATTGTCTTTCATACATCCTTATTGATGTAAAGAGTATATTTCATTATCTGATGTTGGCAACACTAAAATCAGATAGACTGAAAATTGACAATAAAATACTTAATAACTACATAGTGCTCTGTCGTCTGTGCCATGTTCTGTTCTGTTCTGTTCACTACATAATGTTTGATATCTTTTCACTGTAATGAATTTTACTGAAACTAAATGAAACTTTGTACCATATAAGAAAAACATCTAAAAATAGATTGAGCAAATTTGTTAAACAGTAAACATTTTCATAGTTTTTTACCTACGGTATATCGATTTCAAAGAAATTGTGAAAAAAAATATGCATTTTAAAAAGTGGTTATTATAATTTTTACTTTTCCTTGTCAAAAAAACCTATATTTTTCTTAAAGTACACTTTATCTATATGAACAAAATTAGAGTTTTGTCTGTACATTGCTCAGAATCATTCATTTTTTAGTTCTTTTTACTTTTCGCGCGATAGAGAAGCCGAAACCGGTCTTATCTAAATTTTTGTCTGTGACGCTCCAGGAGGCATTTTACACCGTCTTCTCCGAAAAAACGGGAGAACTGATTACAATGAAACTTATTTTAAGTATTCTCTACATTCCAGAGAAGGTTTATAAATGCTTGAAATCGCCCACCGCTCCTTGAAAAGTAAATAACGAGCATTTAAAAACCCACTTTTACGTGATATTGCACACATTTTATCAAGTTTTCAATGAATAACCTACTGGTAATAATCAGCTGTCTTTGTAGTTTAAACATTTAATAGAAATCAAAACAAACAGCTGTCAAATCAATATTAGTTAGTTTATATTGGTCATTGATTTTAAACTCATTTGGAAATCATACTATATTAAAAAGTTATGTTAACGTATAACTAATTATAATAGTGGTATAAATGCTCTAATCTATTTATTTGTAAAGTAATGCTAAATAATAAAGCTGGGTATTGATTTATTTTATTTGTATTGATATGTTTAGGATTTCAGGTTTACATTTTGGTATGATAATCTTTCTTCTTTAGTTTAAACAGAATCCTACAACCCGTACAAAGGACAGGCTTACTGCTAGTTACAAATAAAATGGTATTATATCTTTGTAATTAATGATTTTATTGGTGAATTACTAAAACTTTACAAGAAGTCCTTTTTGGTGCGGTCTTTTTCAACTGTGTCTATGTAATGTAAGCAAAAAAGAAAATGTGTGTAACAATATTGTAGAAAAATTTAGCGGTCCTAAAAGGGTTAATTAATTGAAACACATGGAGAATTTCAATGTTCTGGATAACTTGAAAACCCCGTCCACAAAGTGTCGAGTTAGTGAGGTTTTACTGTACTAGACTTTGTGGGATCCTAGTTTTTACTATTAAGGGAGGGCTTGGAACATCTTCAATCTTCACTTGTAGGAAGTAATAAATAGCTCTGATACTATTTTTGAAGTAAACCTCTAAATCCATAATACTTTTTTTAATTCATTTTAGTTTGTGGTCAACACAATCGTAAGCCTTAGTGGTATGTATAAACATTCCAGCAACACTTTTTTGTGATTGAGACCATCCACGATCTCATTTAATACTTTTATCTACAACCCTTGCAAAAATACCAATAAATATACTTAAAGTAACATTATTAAGAGGTTCATTGTTAAACGGAAATTGAAAACACTTGTATAATGAGTTCATAACGATACAGAATTTTCATAACGATACAGGTTCTAGACCAATCAGAGCTCAGCATTTGACGAAAGTTATGCCATTATGGATATTGAGTCACAAAATGAGGAATGCTTGAGAGATATCATTCACTTTATGGAAATAGGAAGAAGTCTCGAACAATTAGGCTACAAAGACTATGAATTTACTTTACAATATGGTTGTTTATTTAAAAGCAACAGGGTTGTTATCCCACAAAATTTGAAGCAAAGGGTATTGGCAGGATTACACATTGGTAACTTAGGGATCGTAAAAATAAAAGCCTTGGCAAGAAGGTATTGTTATTGGCAAGGTATCAGTTACGATATAGAAAACGTAGCAAAGACTTGTAAAAAATGTTTTCTCATACAAAACAAGCCACCTCAGACTTTTACACATCTTTCGCAATCATCTGGAGGTCCATGGCAATGATTGCACATAGATTTTGCTGGACCATGTCTTGGAAACCATTAGATGCCTATAGTAAATGGGTTGAGGTTTTTCAAACAAAAACAATCACGTCTGAATGGTGTGTCAAGAAACTTTTCACCACCTTCGGAATTCCATACACAATTGTTTCTGACAACGGAAGACAATTTACAGGGTGTACATTCCAAATATTTTTAGAAAACCACAATGTTTCACATAAAACTAGTGCTCCTTCCCATCCTTCTTCTAATGGACAGGCAGAAAGGTTTGTTCAAACAGTGAAAAAGGGACCAGTAGTTATGCAAGAAGAAAAGGGAGAGATGAGCACTAAACTACAACTATTTGTAATGCAAATGAGAAAATCAACGAATTCAACTGGAACAAATACTTACTCTTCGATGTTTCAGTGAAATATAAGAATAAGGTTGGATCTAATGAATTCTGAAAAACCTGAAACACACGTACAACCACCCTCCAAAGTTGTTCGAAGATTTCATGTGGGTGACATAGTGCAGGCCTGTAATTTCAGAGAGAGGGAAGGAAAGTGGAGTTTTGGACGTATAATTTATACAGAAGGTGATGTCCTCTACATTTTAAAATGGATGATGGTACCATATGGAGACGACATCTTGACCACATTCTTTCTTCAAGATATGGAGAGGGAAGATCGATACATATTTCCTAATTTACAATCATATGTTTATATCCTGATTTACAATAATATGTTGATTATTATTATTGATCGATGTCATGTTATTGTTTACATTCAGTTATTTCATAATAAAATGGTGATTTTGTAGTTAAATATTATTCTTGTGTTATTTCTTTCAGATTTAGCACTGTACATATTTGACTTAGCTAAATCTAATTTAACTGTGGGAATGTACTATGATATCTTGTCCATGTTATGTCATGCTGTTAACATCTCTATGCTCTATATGTTTCAATATTTCTGTATTTGTGATTTTTGTATATAACTGTTGTTTTTTCTTTCAGAAACCACACATCACAGCCATGCACGCTTACCGTGATGTATCAGGAATGTTCTCGTCCCTTCTGCCTGAGGCGGACCTTCACCTAGACCCGGAGCAGCAGTTTGTCAGGGGCAATGTCAAAAGGTTAATCAACTTCATTATTTTTTCTGCAAATCAGGTGGGATGAACAATCAGGTTCGTCTTAAAATGTTTAGGGATCGAGTGCGCCCGATCGGGTGCATGGGTGCTTCTTTAAATGGCACCAGTGTACCCGATGGGGTCGTACTAAATATTGATGAAATGTGTGTCCGCCCCTAGCAGAAGACCTTTAGTAAGCTCTATTTGAGGCATAAAGAAAGAAAAAACATAAATATTGGAAGAGCTTTTAAATCTGATAGGAACAATATACTGAACGATAAACTTTTCTTTTCAATCGAATGTTATTTATAACACCGCTATTGGAATACTGGAAGGTGAGAAGGGGAACGACATACCGACTGAACATGCTGATATTCTGTGTAGTTAAATGTCAGCTGTTTGAAAATGGTATCAGTTGTGTAATTATTTTCATTTGTGTTTATTTACCTTTTGGATTATATTTTTGTTCAAGTTTTGTTTAATGTTTTAATGAAGTGAGAAATCAAAAAATAAATATCCTTGTGCCTGATGATGGTCTAACGTAGGCCGAAACTATAGTTGCACAATTACTTCAACTACTAGGATTGCTACAGATGGAGGTATTTGAACCATTTAATTTATTCTCAGCAATCCGGAGGCTTAATAATACCATAATGAGACAAATATTGGGTACACTAAATAAATACCCCCGTCGCAGCAGACCTGCGTACTCAGCGAATTTCCAAATCAATAATATAATAATAATAATATATGACAAGTTTGGTCGAAATCTGTCGATAAACATGAGAGTTATTTGCCTATTCTCCATAAGAATAAAATGGGAAAGAGTGAGTAGGTTTGCTGCTGTGAGGAACACTGAAAGTAGCCATTTATACCATCAAAAATTTTATTTTTTAACATTTATACCAACTTTCATCAACATATGTCCATAAATAAAGGAGTTTGCCTAATCTCCATATGATTAACATGGGAAAAGAGTATGCAGGTTTGCTGCCATGATAAACACATCAACTATGATTTTTTAGCACAAATGTATCGATCTCAACCACATGAAGCTAAATATCAAGTTTCATCCAAAAATATTAGGTAATAAGTGAAAAATTAATTTTTCCTAATCCTCCATAAGATTAACATTGGAGCCTCAAAATACAACGTACTGTGTTTAGATTTTTTTATATCTCGGTAACCGTTGAAGATAGAGAAAAACTTTAAGGAACTTAATTGTGTAGTTTTTTAAGCTGATTCCAATGGTGAAATATAAAATTAGAAATTTTTAAAACTTACATGTGAAAAACACAAAAACCCCATTTTGGGGTAAAAACCCCCCCAAACTACCCGTTCCCATTGACCGATATGTCTGGTTTACGAACTCGTCCGAGCATTTGTAGGAATACACGTCTCTACCAAATTTGGTCTCGATTGGACCATTTTTACGAGAGTTATCGTGTTAACAGACACATATATATATATATATACATATATTTGAGTTGGTAAATGAGGGCTACTATTAATATTAAATAATTATGCATAACTTAGCACCCTTTTTTTTTGTTTGAGAAATTATTTTATTTAAAAATTCACAACATGTTTCAGACTTAAGTCCATTATCAAGTCCATTAAAAGAAATTTTTAAATAAAATAATTTCTCAAACAAAAAAAAAAGGGTGCTAAGTTATGCATAATTATTTAATATATACATATATATATATATATATATATATATATATATAAATTTTAACGACTATTGTTTTTGGTCTCTGGGCACCTAAAGAAGAAAAAATAACATGGTCTCGGGCTTAACTCTTGCCATGAGACCTACGGTAATAGCTTCTTCCCTATGGGAAATTGGCTAAAATGTATTGAAATAAAATAAAAAATAATTTTGGACAAAACAATGATAACGACGTACTTTTTTCATCAAAACAATGTGAACTTTAAACAAACCCTAAGTATGCATTTTGGCAATTTTGTATATACAAGTACATTGGCTCCGCTAAGTAAAAAAGGCATTTTAACTTCCGTCATGAAAGTGTTAAAAAGAAACAGTACTTTTCTGTTGGTAATTTAACAAACCTTAATGCTTGTAACTTATTTAATTTTTAACCTATAGCTTTTGCCCATGTAAATTTTTCTTCTGCTTGAAACCAACAGTCAAGTGTGTTGTTACAGGGAAGTAGATGATGAGGATGAATTACTGTATGGAGAGCCAGGTGCTGCAGAGAAGACTGGACCTGCTAAAATGGCAGGAAAAGCAGCCCCCTGGTGAGTACATTCTGTATTATTTCAAACATATTCATGGTAGGCCTAAACTATTGTGAAACTTAAAAAATAAAGATTTGAAGAAATAAAGTTTTATGATTAAATAATTGTTTGTTTCTCAGGTGGAGCAAGTATTACATGGAGGTGAAGGCAACTTACTGGCTGTTGGTGACAAGGGAGAACGGTCACCTAGAGATGTACTCAGTACCAGACTTACTCCTGAGCTACTTGGTGGCCGGGATAGGTACTGGCCTCAGGGTCCTGAGTGACAGCCTGGGAGCCATCCCTACTGTGGCTCAGGGCACAGCCACCACACACGATCCTGGTCAGTCCTAAATGAGACTGTTTACTATTTAAATTTTATCAGTTTCGTAACATCTGTCACATTAACTAGTAAAATCTACCTTTTGAGGAGTAGTGAATTACTAGTAAATCATTTTGTATCATGGCCCAAAAGAGTAATGACGTACCTGTATGTTTTGTTACATAAATTACCAATTGTTTTCGTTTTGTTCTAAACGATGTAAAGCAGTATACTGCCTGCCCTCGCTAATCTGACAGGTATGGGACCGACGTGGTGTCGGACTACCAAAAGTGTCGGATTATCGAAAATGGCTATTCTGTAATGCATTTAATGGCAAAGAAGATGTGACCATAATTTTGAACAATGTATTAATCACCCCTTAATACCTGTCGCCAATTTAACCCAGTTTCATCTGCGTTGTCCAGCTGTTCTGGAACTAATCCAAGCTCAGTAATTTTTTTGTCTAGCAATGCAATGGAAGATTCAATCTCAGACGTGTCAGCAGACACCTTTTCGCCAGACATCTTCATAAATTGTATACCATGGTGTTTTTTAAAGTTCTCAAACCATCCATGACTAGCACGAAAGTCATTCTTCCTCATTATTTCTGTGTAGAAAAACTGAGCCTTTTGTTTGAGTATATCTCCTGAAATAGGAGTGTTCCGTTTGCGTTTTTGTTTAAACCAAATGAAGAGTCCTTCTTTGACTTCGAGAAACTCACTCATTTTGAGGGGTTTCCTGTTTAAAGGGTCTTAAGGGGTTTAAGGGTCTTAAGGGGTCTTCTGTAATCCCAATTAAGCCTACAAATGCCGTCAACTTCCACCCAAACCGGTCACCATTTGTTTTATGTGAGCTCTCTCCACTGTACCACACATTAGCAAACCAAATTTGGATTGCTCTTGGTGGGAATATAAACCCCGCATCCCTCCATTTGGCTTCAACATTTCGCTTGGCAGTAACCTTAGCCGGTTACGCTAACTACGACCTTCTAAAATAAACTGTATCAGTAAACTGACACATACTTTCTCCCTTAAGTAAATTTAAAAAACACAATTTATTGTTAAAAAATAATCATGTCATTTCTGAAAATAAAAACAAGAGAGACAAAGTTAGATTAATTGTTCGAATTGTATGAGGGGAAACCGCCCCCCTCCCGTTAATACAAAATTTTTTTGAGTTGATTTTATTGGGTGATTAGACCTTACGCTTCATACCAAGTTTTATGGAAAACGGTTGGAAAATAAGGAAGAAATTTATTTTTGAATCTTCTCCATAAGAATAACTTTGAGCGCTTTCAGACAACGTACTGCGTTTATCATGGACAGTAAATTAAACTTTTCTCTGGAATCGTTAGTCATAAACAAATAATTTAAAATACTCGTCTGTTTAGTTTTTTAAGCTGGTTTTAATGGTTCCAGTCAAGTTAAACTTTACTTTTATTTTTTCGCTGAAAATTTAAAAATGTAATTGTTTTGACATCTAAAAGCCCATAACTTCTGTAATTTTTACAGAGATGCGGGTGGTGTCAAATTATTTAGTACTCTGTGCACTATAAACTACCAAATTTTAATCAAAATCTTTAGAGCCGTTTTTGAGAAATTTGGATTTTTCACCTTTTTTAAGGGTTTCTAGGGGTAAACTACCTAAAAATCAAAAAAATGAGAAACGCGCCTGGAGATAAGATGAATATACACATACATGCCAAATTTCATCTAAATCGGACCAACTTGATAGGCTGTGGCTCTGTGCACATCTAGACACACACATACACACACACACACACACACACACACAGACATACGGACGGATAGACATTACGACGAAACCCACTTTTTTTGGATTCAGGGGACCCCAAAACAAATATTCACTCCCAACTCAAATTCGAAAATTTTGACGAAATCAATACTTTCTCCATATACTTGTAAGGGGAGAAAGTAAAGCGTTCAAGTTGCTATAAAGCATACTCTAGCGGCAAAGCAGCCACTACTTCAAGAGTTATTTCTAATTCCAGCATAAACTCACAGGCAGCGGTGAGTCAGCTAAATGGGGCTCAGCGACTTAAAAATCACTAAATTGATGACAAATGGCACAAACTAACTGTTTGTTACTTCCTCATGCTTGACTGTTACTTGTGTGACGATCTCCAGTTGATGGGATAACCCATCATAGAGGTCCGATTTTTTTCTGATTTTAAATAATGCTCAGGGCCGATTTATTTTACCACTTTTATGCTTTATAAAAAAATACTAATGGTACACCCATCTATGAAGTACCGGAACGTAATTACTCCTTAACCCTGCAAGTGCTAACATTGCATTATGTGAGGCCAGTGAGCTGCTCTGTGGCGCTATCAACAATAATTTAGTGAACTTGTTAAATTTAATTGAACTTAGATAGTGAAATTTTTGTTCATTGGTAAAACCGTTTGCTGAAGAGAGAGGCGTTTGAAGGCAATCGAATGCTGATTTTGTGCAATCCCAACTTGGCTTGCTAATGTGTGGTTCAGTTACGGGTTAGTCCCCTAAAATAAAGGGTGGCTGGCTGGTGGAAGCTGACGAGGCCTACTGATGTTAGCACTTAGAGGGTAAAATGGTTTAAGTCATAGCTAAAAAATGTCCAGTCTCTTAGTATGTACTTTTCAGAAGTAAAGAGCTTATATAAAAACCTCACTATATTCCTTATAAAATCTTTTAATGTTTCCTACGAATTCAACTTAATTAAACTAAATATTTTAGTAATGCCTGAACTTAAAGTAGACAACTGCTACGTTAGTTCCCGGTATTGATTTCCTGGTGTATTGTAGGTGAGCATCTGGTGAGAGAGCTGCTAGTGGCTCCCCTCGGCAACATGAGCTCTCGACCGCTCCTGATTCTGAGGCTGGATGACCAGGTGCTGCTGTACGAGGCCTACCGTTACCCAAAGGGCCACCTCAAGATGAGGTTCCGTCGCATACAGCAGAGCATTCTGCTACGACTAAGTGCTGAACAGAAGAAACAGCGGTGAAAAATCTTAAGTTTTATTTACTCTATTTATTACCTTAATATCTCAACATGATTTCAATTTTTTTTTAAGAACATCTACCTAAAAAAGGTTCTTTTGTTAAAGTTTAGTATTTTACCAAACCGCTGCATATAGTGAACTTAACTTATTTTAGCTCAAATTGATAATTTGATAACAGCTATAGATAGTGTGCTGTATCACACAATATACAGCTGTGGCTAGGTTAGGATAAGTTAGTTACTACTAATACGTGTTTCCAATGTAATCATTGCTCACTATCAATGTTTGACTATAAAATTAAAGCAATAAAATATCAGAATTGAATAACCTAATGAAATATGAAGGTATAGTAATAATGACTTAATAGAAATGTTCCTAATAAATTGTTAAGTTGTTTCCTAAAATAATAATAACAGAGTTATACAAGTATATCTGAGATTCACATACACGATGGTATGGCTATTACTTAGAGTGCTTACTATAAGCCAGATGTTCCAACATCCCACCCCCTATTATCACAGATGTACAAATAGCAATAACATATTTATTGTAGCATTGAATAGTGATTTATATACAATTTAAATATGAAATACATAATTCTAAAACACTTTTAATATCATCCTGTACATCCTACAGGAAGATTTATATTTTTATAGTAACAAGATGTTCAATTATAATTTATTCCAGTGGCAAACCAGATACCGGCCCTAGAGTGAACCAGCTCCGGTACTTTGGAAATATTGCTGGATACAATGGAGTAAGTTTCAGCCTTTATAAATAAGACATAGCCTATATCTTCTAAATGTAAATGGTTTCAAATTGTGTCTGCAGTATTAGGGAACACCAAGTAAAAAAAATATTAATTTTATGGTTTAATTTTTTTAAGTTTATGCAGGGTTGAGCAGTTAGTTCAGCCAGTAAAGCAGGACTTGGCCTCATTTTATAGGTAAAAAATCTAGGTATCCGAATGAATCTCAGGAGAACTAACATCTGTTGAGGTTTTACGACGTACAACATAGATTTTTTTAGAAGTCCCATGCGTACTCCTAAATAAGCCAATAGCCAATATGGATAGGTAGGCTATTGCTATTATCCTTCTCCTGAACCACTAACATATAACTGTGAGTTATAATCCTCCCCTTTTACCTTATTAGGCCTTCTGGTTTATTTTGCCCTTAGCTACACAACAGATACTAGAGGTAGACTATCATTGAGCATATAAATTTTTCCATATAGTGCCTCTAAATTATGTTAATTTATACATGTAATTCAAATCGTGTTTTTTGAATGCAGGTATTTGTTTGTGGAAATCACCCCCACTGGATATTCCTTACTTATCGTGGGGAGTTAAGGATACACCCCATGACCATTGATGGGGGTGTCACGTGTTTTGCTCCTTTCAACAACATCAATTGTCCACAGGGATTTCTCTACTTCAACCAAAAGGTTAAGTTCATTTAAAATTAGAAATAACGCTTTTATGATTTTGCAGTAATTTTTTTTATTTTATGCAAACTCACCTACCAGTGTAAAGATTCATCCCACTTAAGATTCCAACTGAAATTAACATTTCTTCAGAATTCACTTCTAATTCATTTAGATACTGTATCATAATTTACTACTCATTCTTTGGCTTTTTTAAAATCTACTTTAATCTTTAAAGTATAGACACATCATGTTATTATGCAAATACCTTATAGAAGTTCAGATGAATATTGGCAAATTTTTAGTTTCTGAATCATAAATGCAATATAGACAGAAATCGTAAATGATTTATTAACATGGCTGAAAGCTGGGCAATCATTTACCAATTACCAACATGTGCTCCAAGCAGACAAATGATATCCTGCGGAATGAACATGTCCACGCTCAGTGTATTAACCCTTACCGGGCATCTGAGGACTTTTCAAGCAGCACAGTGGGCCGTACGGGTTGGTAAAACGAGTTTATCCGCGCTCAATCATTTTGCCACATTTACTGCGCTGTAGTTCGCAAAACAACCGATAGAGTGCATGGTGATGTTGCTTTAACCTCTATGCATTCACAAAACCAATATGGCGGCTTTGTTGAAATGTTTAGTGACTGAAATTAGTTGTTATGCATCCTTGGCCAGTATTGACATGCTCCCATACTGTTTTTAACAGGAAAACTCTCAAGTCATTACGTCCAGCTGTTTTCATTTTCGCTAGCCTTGTTTGATGACATTTTTGTCGATGTGTGTTTTTTCATTGTATTTTAGCAGTGAATAGTGTATATTGTGTGAGTGTTTTTATTGTATAGGATTTATTAATTAGTTGTTATTAACTAAAATGGCTAATCCAGACAAAAAAAAATATTTTTTTTACCTTAAAATAGTCTTAAAATCTCCAATAATTAAAAATGATGCAAATTTCTGTTTTCTACTTCATTCAAGCTATCTAAATCCAAAAACAACATTGTGAAAATAATATTTCAATTTTTGAACACTAAATGAGCAGGGCCGTGATTTTTAGCAGCCCTTTAAGGGTCAATTTTTCAAACAGATAAAAATGGGTCAATAAAAAGAGAATTTTCCAAGCCTGAGTTGCCTTTGCTCGTAGGGAGAGTTGCGAATCTGCGTGCTACCAACCCATCTGTCATACGACGCATCCTGGCCTGTCAGGAAGGTCCCACTCCGCTGCACTCCCCACTTCATCACATACCATCTGGAGAGCAAGACCTACTGCCTTGTCACCAGCACGGCAGATCCCACCAACCAGTACTATAAGTTCAATGGAGAAGATAAGGTACTGAACCATGGCTTGTTTTTTAGGGTTAACGAGGGATTCAAGGGGTTTTTTTCAAAGCTAAACCCTCCTTAGTATTTCAGCAAAAAGATTATTTTGGTCAAAGCATCAATTAATGTCATCACTTTCATTATTGTTGTAGTTGTGGCTGGTGATGTGATGGCTCAGTTGTTGAACCACAACCAGTTTAGGCCTCTTAAATTTGAAATCACAAATTAAATGTAGAGGTGTGCGGATATCCGAAAATTTGGTTCGGATTCTGATCGGATCGGATATCCGAAACCGATCCGAATGTATTTAAGATATCCGATAATATCCAATAAATATGGATAGACTGTATATTTCAGCAATTAGAACAAAAACAATGAGATTTTCGTCGAGTTAATACGCACGAAGCCGGAATAATTTTTGCTTAAACCTTGATAAGACGACGAAATTACGTAGTCTTTCATAAAAACAATGTCGTTGACTGGTAGATGCGATACACTTATAGCGATTCAAATAGCTAAGCATTATGACAACGTGAAATATATCCCGAAAATATGTGTTCTTGAAGAGTGAATCTATCTAGACGATCAATTGTTTAGTTATCGCATTCTCAACTGCTCCGGGTTTGAGCAATACGATAAAGTATTGCCAAATTTACATTTGGCCTATTTCGTCGTTCGGTGTTCACATAACCAACAAATTTCCGACTTGTTTTCAATCTACATTTTCTCTTTGTTAAACGAATTTAAGCGTTATTAGTTTTACATTTTTAGATAATTTTAATATGAATAACTAACTAGATTACGACGAGGTACCATAATTTCACGGGTTTCAATATTGTTACACAGCCGATCAGGGTATTTTATCTGCCAAATATTCCAACTCTGCGCCTGCGCACAGGCCTTTGTTTGATAGTAGCTGCACTGTCACTGCCCCTGCCGATACGCAGATAGCCGATGGCATCGAGCCAACGTCGTCTGTCAAATCTTGATTCTTTGTTAATGGTAATTTGTTTTTATCATTGTAATAAATAAAATAATTGAATCGTGAAATAAAATTGAGAATTAGTTGATTATTAGTAGAATTAATTGATGAATTAGTAGAAAGTTGATGTCATTTAATGGCGAATTACAGTAGAACTGTAGGTACCTACTATGACTAAAGTAGTACATCGCTATGCACGACAATTTTGGGGGTTAAAATCCAGGTGACTATGATTTCAACTTTGTGATCACGATCACACTGCTGTGGAAAAAAAATGTAAAGACTGATTGGTTATTAACGGCTACTGTTTGGATATTTAAATATTTCAAAGTTCTTCTGTTAAATGAATCCATGGAATCTTGAAAGAAAAGGAGTTCCATTTGGAAGTTTTTTGTAAAGAAAGACGAAGAGGCCGAGTGTATACAACGCAAGCTTGTCCTAAAGGTAATGAATTATAAAACTGTAATAATAAATATTTATTTGAAATCTATAGAACTAAAGGCGTTTTGATGGATTCTACTTGTTATTATTAGAAAATGACTCCAAATAAAAATTTATTTTCAAAGAATCTTACATCCTTCAATTGGACATCTATTTATTTAATCTCAAAATGGATTACCTAACTCCAAACCAATGAGATACATGTCATTTTCACTATCTATAACACTATTATTGTACTAAGTAGATTGTAAGCCTAATCAGTTTCTAAAAACATATTTATAATTATTAGCCTATTAAAGAAAATTCATAGTAGGCCTAATCCAAGCTCTTGTAATCTGATATAAAGCAAATATGGTCTGATCACCTTAGTCTATTATTATTTATTCATTATCCCAGGACATAACCATTTACAGTAAGCTACATATAGACAAACAAATAATACACAAACACATGAAAACTACTATAGTAGTCTATTCTAGTCAATGGACAATATGAAAATGTAGTAAATATTTTAAGCCTAATCTAAAATAATAAAAATTGGATTTATTTCAATAAATTTAAAAACCTTTGTGCAATCTATTTTTACTTTTTCCTGTCTGGAAAAGAGTTGAAGTGCCTTTATTTTTTTATAGAAAATTTCAAAATTAATTATTGTCTGTCAATACCTTGCATCTGCTTTAGGCTGAGACATAGGCTTAGGTTTAAGACTGAGACATTGTGGTGTTCATATTTACATTATAATAAAGTTTTGTTAATTTATTACTAATAGTAAATTAAATATCTATTGTTATAAACTAATTGACTGCTATTTATTGGCTCCTAAATACTTGGTTTGCATTAAGTAGGTTATTTACCCATTTTAAGTATCATCATAAAGGTTGTATTTATTTACCAAAGTGAAGAGGTAACCTAAAAACTAATATTATAAGGTCATAGTTTTTCAGATCCATAGTGACTGATTACTCTCAGACTTTGCGAGTATCCGAATCCGAAAATTATCCGATCCAAACCTGAACTATCCGATCCGTATCCGATTCGAATTTGAACTATCCGATCCGAAAAAAATCACTATCTGCACACCTCTACTTTTCATAAATATCTGTTCATAAATATTGGAGTTTGCCTTTTCTCTATATGATTGATTAACATGGGAAAGAGTATGAAGGTTAGCTGCCATGATAAAGTTAACTATGAATGAACTATGATTTTTAAGCATAAATGGATGGATCTCAACCACATGAAGCTAAATATAAAGTTTTATCCAAAATTATTGATTGATAACTGAAATATTTATTTTTCCTCATCCTCCATAAGAATAACAATGGGACCTCTAAAACCAACATACTGTATATAAGTTTGTTAATATCTCGGTAACCGTTGGATATAGAGCAAAACTTAAAAGAACTAAATAGTGTTTTTTTTAAGCTGATTCTAATGGTGATTTTTTTCTTAGATTACACATGAAAAACGTAAACACCCTAATTTTTTTGTACAAAACCCACCCCAAAATAGCCGTTCCAATTGATCAATATGTCTGGCTTACAAAACTCGTCAGAGCAAATGTAGAAATACTTGTCTCTACCAAATTTGGTCTCGATCGGATCATTTTCACGAGAGTTATCGTGTTCACAGACACACACACACACAAACACACACACACACACACACACACACACACACACACACACACACATATATATATAATGTTTAACGACCATTGTTTTTGTTTTTAATGATACATTTTAAAGTTTTATTAGTAAACAAAACTGAAGTAGACTACGATTATTCACAGTAATGGGTGGCTGAGCGATGGTGTATAGTCCAATTTGCAGAAAAGAAAACCGAACCTAAAATACACTGGGAATAGTTGAAAACAACCATGAACAAGCAAAATCAGTCCTCTATAACCTTTACTTAGTGTATGTTTAATAATATGAAAGACTTCAAATACAAGATCATTTTTTAATAAACACATACGGTAATGTAAATGTTATTTTTACATCGGTAAGAAACAAACCAATACGTAAAACAAGTGAAATGTGTTACAGGCCTACTGTCAAACTTGCAGTCCTCATTGGCTTTGAGGAAAAGTACATTATTGATTTTTGTTTCTTTGCATTTTCTTCATTTTTAACAAAGATTGACAATGAGTACCTCGAGAGGGCACAGTAAAGTGTCATGTTCCTCTTCTAAGAAGTTCAATAGTGTGTCTGGGTAATGGCGGGCAGTTGTGTACAATCCCTCGCCCAAGGCAAAGTATCTTGCGGATGCTACTCCGTAGCCATAATTTTCAGGGGCGAGGATAGACGTTTAATGCACTAAATTATTTTGCTTGCCACAGTTGCTAATTTTTTTACTGACCACAGATAAGCCACAACATGGATAATGGGTAGTCCTCTGTAGTTAACAAACATTATTGAAATATTCAAAAATTATCTATGACAATAATCTATGAATAACAGTAGCACTTTTAAAGTCAACAATCTAAACCCAGGTCATGAGAGTTTTACTATATTTATAATGTTCAACATTGATAAAAATATTAAGACTGATAAAAGACTTTTAATTACTATAAAAAGATTTAACACATTTTGGTGACTTGTAGGTGATTTTATATGAATGAATATATCAGCATCCATTTATGAATTTGGTAAAAATTCCCCAGTATAGGTGATAACCTACATACCAAAGTATCTAACGTATCTACGTACCAAATTACAAAATTCGTAAACAATCATATTTAATTGTCTTTTTTCTAGGAACTGTCAATTGAAGAAAGAGATGAACGTTTTCCTTTACCTGTTCAAGAAAGATTCAGTGTTCTTCTGTTTTCTCCAGTGTCTTGGGAAGTAAGTGAATGCCCTTAACCTACTCGTTTTTGTTTTACCATTGGCTTTTGAAATAATTTTGCCCTTAGCAATGTGTTCACCTCAAGTCAGCTCTGCCAATGAGGCTTAAGCTTGTTCAAGGAGAAAACTTAAAACCAGATCTGTGGACTGACCACACACAAGACAATCAAGTTGAAAGTTGAAACAAAAACACTATTTTACTGATGCAAACATTAGGACCACATGACCCTTTCTTTCAGCTAACCTCTTAAAACTAAACAATTATCAAAATCACAAATTTAAAATCAAACCTAATCAATGAAAATAGGGTTGGGTCGATTCCAAACATTGATTCTCGATTCCACTGATTCCCTGGGTTGGAATCGGAATTGAAAATTATGTCTAAAGTCGATTCCGATTCTTCGATTTCAAGCGTTCGTTGTTCCGCCGATGACGAAGGATGGAAGAAAGAATTATGTTTTTTTTTCCTCATCGCGATGTCGTAATAAGATACCAGTCGTCATTGTTTCGATGAAACTTAGATCAGGAAACCAATCGTCGCCCTGCTGACTTAAAATTATCGTTCACTTTCAGTTTACTGTTGTAGCCGCGTAAATAAAAACCAATATTTCATTTAAAAGCAATCTGATATTTGGTTCCGAAACGAAAGTAACAAGTACCCAGTAGAATTCAATAAATATTCTTACATATAAATATTCTTAAATATACTTTTAGACCATATAAAAATTAGGATTAACACTCAAACTTTTCGATTCAAATTACATTGTCAATACAAAATATCTATGCTCGAACACAAAAGTGTGACGACGAATGAAGTAAATTCACATCCCTTTTAAAATAATGTAAGAACGTCATTGGTCGGTTGAAGGTTGCAACATACCTCGTAATTATGCTTGTTTCGGTTACTGATAAACTTCAATACGATATTGAATCTCGAGGTGGTTTTACATAATATGTTTTTACATGAAGCCATCATTGAAATCGAGGATTGGAACATGAATTTCTAATTTGGATTAAAAATTTCTGCTCAAGTGTATCATTGATATTAAATTTAACTCAGAATGTGTCATTCTCTAGTCTTTATCTTAGCCCAGTCTGATAGCTACATGGATTTCTCTTTTTCTGCCCCCAGATCATCCCTAATACGAGGATGGAGCTGGAAGACTGGGAACATGTCACTTGTCTGAAGAACGTGAGCTTGGCGTATGAGGGCACTCGCAGCGGACTCAAGGGCTACATCGCACTCGGCACCAACTACAATTACAGCGAGGACATCACTAGTAGGGGACGGGTAAGACACTGCATCTACTATGCATTGGTTATGCAAAGGTTTTATCTAACATATTCGCAGTGGTGCCCGAAAACCCCGTTCCTCATGAGGAACGGTCAGTGTAATTTAAAATCAACCAACAGGAAAATTCCAATCGACCCATACAGAAATAGAGACTGTTTTATAACAAAGCTAGTCGTAGTACTCTCAGAGCCCAAAATGTGGCAGCACAATCTACTACGCCAGATCCACCATCTAGATTTTAACCTAAATGTCACCACTCCGATCCGAGTAATTCGCTCCGCGTGCCAGGACCAGTACCACTTGGATATGAGTGGTCTGCAGAACTTTTTAATTTAGCTTCATTGGAGGAAATTATTTTTTTCTAAATTATTTTATGATAAATAATTTTAAAACAACTTATTTTTCTAAACTACCGATAACATTTTTCTGGTCTGGTGGCATGCCCTGTAATCCAGGTACTTAGAGGTAACAAATTGTGGATAGTTAAGAGCGATGGTCGGCAAAAGGGATTTCTTTTGTGTGGATTAACGTCTGCACTATTGAATAGTACGTTTATTCAGAGGCAAAATATTTAGGACAGAAACTGGTATTGGCATCTGATATTGGTTCATCTGACAGTAGAAATAAAACACGTCCAGACCGTCAGCCATAATTATTTCACTTGACCCGGCTTTTAATAATAGTTTTATTTTTAAATTCAAATATTCCTCTTTGTAATATTTTCAGATCCTGATATTTGACATCATAGAGGTAGTACCTGAGCCAGGTCAGCCACTGACTAAGAACAGGTTCAAGATGCTGTATGCCAAAGAACAGAAAGGTCCAGTGACAGCAATGACTCATGCCCTTGGCTTCCTTGTATCAGCTGTGGGACAGAAGGTCAAGTTTTACACTTAATTTATAAGGGTTATACACTGCATGAATAAGGTTAACATTCTTATACCATCGCTGGACAAAGACAGAGACAATTTATCCTTACTTTTTAAGAAGAAGCTGAAACCTTATTTTTTGAATTGTGTTTTCAATATCACTCAGATCCCTCAGTTATATGTTCAGTTGTCTTTTGAGTATAGCAGGCTGTCATCTGTGTTTGTTTATTGTTTCAATGTTACTAAACCCATCCATGATCAAATATTTATAGAGTCTGATCTATTTGTTGATATTGTGCATGAAGAATTTATTTTAAGTAAGTATAATACTAAAGTGCTCGGTTGAAAATATTTGTTTCCCAAATTTGAGTATAATTATTAACACTCGCATCCGATAATTTTTCTATGCATTAATATTTATTTATTGTATTGTAAAATTTGTAATATAATTTTTTTTCTAAATTATGTGTTTTATAACATCCTCAATCATATCAATTATGTGTTATAAGTGTATATTTAACATCAAATGCCAGTACATCGTCAAGATAATTCATATTAATTAAGAAATACCCCCCTTGCAGCAGACCTGCGTACTCAGCGAATTTCCATCTCAATAATATGGCAATAATAGTACAAACAAGTGTATGAAAAGATAGATCAATCAATACATGTTGACAAATTAGAGTATTTGCCTACTCTCCCTAACATAAACATGGGAAAGAGTATGCAGGTTTGCTGCGCTGAGGAACACTGAAAGTAGGCATTTTTACCACAAACTATTTTATTTTATTAAAGTTTTATTATTATCTGGACATAAATAAAGGAGTTTGCCTATTCTGCATAAGATTAACGTAGTAAACAGTATGTGGGTTTGCTGCTTTGAGGAACATAAACTATGATTTTTTAACATAAACTTATGGATCTGAACCACATGAAGCTAATTACAAAGTTTGATCTAAAACTATTGGTTAATAGAGGAAATATCAATTTTTCCTTATCCTTCATAAGATTAACATTGGAGCCCCAAAATACAATGTACTGTGTTCAGATTTTTTAATATCTCGGTGACCGTTCAAGATGGAGAAAAACTTTAAGGAACTAAATTGTGTACAGTGGAACGTGGATAATTCGAACTTCTGTAATTCGAAAACTTCTTTAATTCGAAGTTTTGACTTGGTCCCTAGAATTTTATATAAAAACAATGTTAAAATATCCTGGTTAATTCGAATATTTTTTTGGATAATTCGAATTTTTTGCAGCGTAAATCTATAAAGAGAACAAGTCATTGTGTGCGATTTTCCCGGAAACGACATGCGAGCTTCCTGTCTGTAGACTATTTTTAGTTAGATCAACGCGCCCATCCCCCGCCAACCCTTCTCACAGCACGTACACCTGCTGTTGACTGGTCACATGATACCCCTCCCCCTCACCAGTCCGCTACTGCTCATAAATCACAACATTGACATCTCTAATATGTCACTACACGGCGCCGGCGCAGTTCAGTAACGTGCGTATCATTGATGGTGGTTTCCGATATTCGTCGTCTTTGTTTCGTGTTGGCATTTGTGACTTCGTCTGCGTTCATGTTAACACGTCGTGTGTATGAACTGGTTCGCTTCGTCAAAGCGAACCTACAAATCTTTGACGTCGCAAAAATAAATAGCGGCAATCAAGGAGGTAGAGAAGGGATTTAAGAAAAAATTTGAAATAGCTAAATTTTCGGGATCCCTCCAAACACAGAATCGACATTTAACAAAAATTAGAATTTTAATCAATAATATATCTTCATTAACCTAACTTTTTTTAATATACAATGTTAAAACATGATATTTTACTGTTTATTTCAACGACTTTCAAAAACTTTTCTAATTCGAATTTTTGGATAATTCGAATTTTTTTCTGGTCCCTTGAGATTCGAATTATCCAAGTTCTACTGTAGTTAATTTTGTGTGTAGTTAATTTGATTCTAATGGTGAAAGATAAAATTTAAATAAATTTAAATTGTATATGAAAAACGCAATAAACCCATTTTTTCGTACAAAACCCCTTCAAATCATATTTATAATATTTTATTATAAAATAAAATAATATAAATCAATGGGAACGGGTACCGTTCATTTTTACGAGAGTTAGAGTAGTGTACTGGATGAATAAGTGTGTGTTGGTTTGCAAATTTTCGTTTCAATACAAAACGTTTTCAAGCAATGAAGAAATTGTAGCTAACTGTACACATGAAAACAAAACAAAACATTAATAAATTCAAAGAAAAGTTATTTGTCACTCTACTTTTAAATTCAGTAGATTCACACATCATTTTGCAAATGCCACATCGAGGTTTGTGGCATGGTTTACAACTATTCTTGATGTTACAAAGTTCATTAGGTCTGGAATTTTGAATTTTGGGTCTCACCAACATATTTTTAATTTTTGTGGCCTTTTAAAAATATCTATCGTTTTAAAAATATTAATATTTTTTCACTATCTTGCGAACATTGTCAAAAAAAAATATAGGCCAAATGTCTAACTCCTTACGAGTTAGAATGGCAGGCCACCATTTTGATGTGGTTCATAAAGATTTACGAAAGCCAATTTTCAATCACGCAGCTCACCACAACCAAAATTTTAAGGGCTGTAATGAACTTAAAGCAACTTAAAGCCCTCCACAAAATTTCACCACATCAAAACCTAAAAAGAAACCAACTTATTTTAAGAAATTAAGAATTAGCACACCAGTTGGTTTTAAAATCATTGGATCAATCAAGGATTGAATCTCAGATAGTTTATTGATAATAACTACTTATATAAATAAATGATTCAACTCAACTGCCTAAAACCATATGATTTCAAAATTTTTATTGTAAACTTTTCTTTTGAATTTTTTATGTTTCATTTTGATTTCACGTGCACAGTTACTATTTCTTCATTGCTTGAAAACGTTTTGTATTAAAAGAAAATTTGCAAACCAAGACATTCATTCATTAACTACTCTACTACTACTAGTACTTTCAGTACACTACTCTACATTTTGTTAAAAGGATTTATAGCCTAATAGTCATTTGGCACTTATGAAGAATATATATATATATATATATATATATATATATATATATATATTTATTTATTTATTTATTTATATAAATTTTACGGACTATTGTTTTTGGTTTCTGGGCACTTCAAGACGAAAAATAACCTGGTCCCGGGCTTAAGTCTTTCCATGAGACCTACAGTAATAGCTTCTTCCCTATGGGAAATTCGCTAAAAACAACATATAGTTTGAAGAGTAAGAAGCAAACCTGCATACTCTTTCCCATGTTAATCGTATGGAGAATAGGCAAACTCCTTTATTTATGTTCAGATATTGATCAAACTTGGTATATGGTCAAAATAAAAATAGTTTATGGTGAACTTCCTACTTTCAGTGTTCCTTAAAGCAGCAAACCTGGATACTTTTTCTCATGTTAATGTTATGAAAAATAGGCAAAAACTCTTATTTATCATCAGGTTTTGATTGCTCAATCTTGTTATATACTTGTATTATTATTGCTATTTTAATACAATTGAGGTTGAAATTCGCTGAGAACACAGGTCTCCTGTGACGGGAGTATTTTTTTCATTTTACTTTCTCCCCTTATACGTAGTATATGGAGAAAGTATTGTTTTCGTCAAAATTTTCGAATTTGAGTTGAGGGTGGATATATCCGTTTTGGGGTCCCCTGAATCCAAAAAAGTGGGTTTTGACGTGATGTCTGTCCGTCCGTGTGTGTGTGTGTGTCTGGATGTGTACAGTGCCACAGCCTACCCCGTTGGTCCGATTTAGATGAAATTTGGCATGTATGTATATATTCACGGTATCTCCAGGCGTTTTTTTCATTTTTTTGAATTTTTGATTTTTAAGGGTAGTTCACCCCTAAAACCCCTTAAAAAACGTGAAAAATCCAAATTTCTCAAAAACGGCTCTAACGATTTTTATTAAAATTTGACAGTTTATAGTGTACAGAGTACTAAATAATTTGACACCACCCGCATATCTGTAAAAATGACGGTTCAAAAGTTATGGGCTTTTAAATGTCTAAAAAATCAAATTTTTAAATTTTCAGCGAAAACAATAAAAGTAAAGTATAACTTGACTGGCACCATTAAAACCAGCTTAAAAAACTAAACAAATTAGTGATTTGAATTATTTGTCTACGACTAACGGTTCCAGAGAAAAGTTAAATTTACTGTCCACGATAAACGCAGTACGTTGTCTGAAAGCGCCCAATGTTATTCTTATGGAGAATATAAAAAAAATCTATTTCTTCCTTACTTTCCAACCGTTTTCCATGAAACTTGGTATGAAGCGTAAGGTCAAATCACCGAACAAAACCAGCTCAAAAAAGCTTGGTGTTACGGGGGGGGGGGTTGCCCCCCCATACAATTTGAACAATTAATTTAACTTTGTCTCTCGTGTTTTTATTTTTAGAAATTGGATGATTATTTTTGAAACAATAAATTATTAAATGATATTTAGATTAACTTTGTAGAACATGATAGTTTTATTACAGATTGTCTTTTAGCGAATTTCCCATAGGGAAGAAGCTATTACCGTAGGTCTCATGGCAAGAGTTAAGCCCGAGACCATGTTATTTTTTCTTCTTTAGGTGCCCAGAGACCAAAAACAATAGTCGTTAAAATTTATATGTATATATATATATATATATATGTATATGTATATATATATATATATATATATATATATATATATATATATATATGTGTGTGTGTGTCTGTGAACACGATAACTCTCGTAAAAAAGGTCCGATCGAGACCAAATTTGGTAGAGACGTGTATTCCTACAAATGCTCGGACGAGTTCGTAAACCAGACATATCGGTCAATGGGAACGGGTAGTTTGGGGGGGTTTTGTACCCCAAAATGGGGTTTTTTACGTTTTTCACATGTAATTTTTAAAAATTTCTAATTTTATATTTCACCATTGGAATCAGCTTAAAAAACTACACAATTAAGTTCCTTAAAGTTTTTCTCTATCTTCAACGGTTACCGAGATATAAAAAAATCTAAACACTGTACGTTGTATTTTTGAGGCTCCAATGTTAATCTTATGGAGGATTAAAAAAAATTAATTTTTCACTTATTATCCAATATTTTTTGATGAAAATAACCTGGTCCCGGGCTTAAGTCTTTCCATGAGACCTACAGTAATAGCTTCTTCCCTATGGGAAATTCGCTAAAAACAACATATAGTTTGAAGAGTAAGAAGCAAACCTGCATACTCTTTCCCATGTTAATCGTATGGAGAATAGGCAAACTCCTTTATTTATGTTCAGATATTGAACAATCTTGGTATATGGTCAAAATAAAAATAGTTTATGGTGAACTTCCTACTTTCAGTGTTCCTTAAAGCAGCAAACCTGGATACTTTTTCTCATGTTAATGTTATGAAAAATAGGCAAAAACTCTTATTTATCATCAGGTTTTGATTGCTCAATCTTGTTATATACTTGTATTATTATTGCTATTTTAATACAATTGAGGTTGAAATTCGCTGAGAACACAGGTATCCTGTAACGGGAGTATTTTTTTCATTTTTTAAAAGTCACTCCACTTGCATAAATATAATGTTGATTTTCCAAAGTGATAATAGTGTTTGTGACTATCCATCTGTGAAGTATAAATTTTTTGCTCATTTTAACTTTGAATGTTTTTTTCAGATCTACATCTGGCAGCTGAAGGACAATGACTTGGTTGGTGTGGCATTCATTGACACTCAGATCTATATCCACCAGATACTCAGCATCAAGAGCCTAATTCTGGTGGCAGACGTCTACAAGTCCATCACGCTTCTCAGGTACCTAATTTGATGCTAATTTACTGAACATTTTAATGGTATGAACTACATAACAGACTGTTTAGTTATATGAGTCATAATCATCATTCAAACTAAAAGTGAGACTTTTATTTATGATTTTTTAACCCTAGAGTTGGCACTGGTATAATGTTTTACTCGCACACAAAAAATGATTACCGAATATCCCATAGGGAAGAAGCTATTACCTTAAGTCACATGGCAAGACTTAAGCTCAGGACAGAGTTATATTTTTGTTAAAATATATATATATGTGTGTGTGTGTGTGTGTGTGTGTGCGTGAACACGATAACTCTTGTAAAAATGGTCCTATCGAGACCAAATTTGGTAGAGTCGTGTATTCCTACATTATCTCGGACGAGTTTGTAATCCTGACATATCGATCAATTAGAACGGATAGTTTGGTGGGCTTTATACTCAAAAATTAAAATTTTTTTACCATTAGAATCAGCTTAAAAACGATACAATTTAATTCTTTAAAGTTTTGCTCTATCTCCAACGGTTACCGAGATATTAAAAAATCTAAACACAGTACACTGTATATTTGGGCTCCAATCTTATGCAGGATAAGCAAAAATAAATATTTCACTTTATCAATGTATATTTTTAAAACTGGATAAAACTGAACTTGATATTTAGCTTCATGTTCATAGCTTTATGTGGTTGGGATCCATCCATTTATGCCTAAAATTCATAGGTTATATGTTTATCATGATAGCTAACCTGCATACTCTTTTCCCATATTAATTGTATAGAGAATAGGTCAACTCCTTTAATCATGACAGATAATGATGAAACTTGGTATAAATTGTCAAAATTAAAAATTGTTCATGCTAGAAACGGCTACTTTCAGTGATCCTCACAGCGGCAAACCTGCATATTCTTTCCCATGTTTGATGAGTACGCCCGTCATGTGACCTGACTAATTTCAGGGCTACGTGGGGTGTACTGCCATAAAAAGTACCCCTGGGAGTAAGAAAAAATTATGGATTTCTTTGAATATAGTCAGAGAGTAGTAATAAAATAAACATCATTACTACGATAAATGGATAAAAAGCATATTTGAAACCTATTTTGACATCTTTCATACTAGTTACATTTCTTAGAACCTGTTTTGGGTGTGATATATTTCAAAACAATGATGCATAGCGGTATCACCCATTATTGGTCGTTACAAAGGAGTCAATGACTAAACGGCAACAAAAATCACTAGGATAACCTAACAGATAGAAGATCAGTTGAATACTAAGTAGCGCACGCACCATCACATTAGCGCTTAGCCAATTCTCGAGAAACATCGGCGCTATCAACCTGATAAATAAGGGTGTGCGAATATTCAAACTTCGAATATTTGTATCTCGAATATCGCCGTTATTCGGTTCGACTCGAGATATATGACAATGTTCGATGTCGGTCACATATTCAAAGGCGATAAATAGTATAAAAGTGACGTCTGTTAAAGCTAGAGTTTCCATTTCAAAGCTCAGAATTAGCATACCATTATGCAGATAATTCAGTTGAAAACTAAATGTAACCAATGCTTTACCATCTGAGTACAAACAGATAAAGTTATGAACGTAACCGATTCTCGGTCGATGGTGATTGTTTGTCAATACCACCAAATGCTGGATATTGGTATTGGTATCAAGAGTCGATTGACCAAAGTCGATACCTTTACCAGTCATGGGACAAATAAATACACCATTTCTTGGAAAATTTATTACTTTGAGAATACATCAAATTTAAATATCTGAAACCCCACTAACATCATAGGATTGTCTTTGCCTTTGCAGACAAAACGACTATAAGTTCACTGAGTTATCTCTACACTTTTATTCCATAAGAAAAAGTAGACCCATTTTTTCTTTATCTTCTACAATTTAAATTTGTGCTACATTGAAACTAATTTTAATAATATTTTTGTAAGTACATTCAAGGAAAAATGCAATAAATTTTGACAAAAAATTGTTCAAACAAATCATTGTTAGTTGATAGTTTTATTTTTGTTATCAACTGACAGTTTTCGCTTCCTTGCGCAGCATAAAAGTAGTTCCATATGAACTATATACTGACAATATCTATTCCAAAAAGCCTTGAAAGGTAATGCAACATTCCAAAGGGTAATCAAATCAAATACTTTATTTTCACATGTTATTTGTCAACAAACACTGTTACAAATTCTGTGATCGTCACTAACCTAACATACATATATTACGATTAAAATATTACGATTGACAGCTATTATATCAAATGTTTCATCGGTATGGCTAGTCAAGGTAAAATGTTTTGCATTTACCTAGGCTTGTTTATTACCACGGGCACAGTGATAAAAAATCTAGCATGCACTGGTAGAGTGAAACATGAAGCTATTATTGTTGCATAAAGCATTTCTTTCATCGGTATTAAAAGCTTGGAGGAAACCATTATTTACAAATAGTAAATTTGTGATTCAAAATTCAACCTAATGTATTTTGGCAACAGCAACAGACAATAGAGGTAGCCAGGTATCCTTGATAGTGTTACAAAAACTATTACCTTGAGGGTGGAAGGGGTGGGTGGGGTTTGTTTATATTTAAACCAGGTTGTTCCAATTCATTTCTCAGTCAAATATTTTCACTTCTCTGCCTATTACTATCTGATTGAAACAAGTTATTTTATTACATCATATGCCGTTTTTACTTAAATAAGAACTTTCAGCACACTCATTAAAGGGGTTAAAATAACTACATTAATAATTTTCTAAAGTTGTATCTTAAATTAATTTTATAAATATGAACGTAATAAGAAATGGCTCATAAGCATTCTTAAACTATTCATAGATTAGCTGTATAAATTTAAAAAGGTATGCTTTGCAACTGTTGAAAATTGTAAATGCAATAAATTATTATTAAATTAATATTATCTATGTTATGGAACAACATTTTAATTTTTATAATTACTTTTACATCAGTATTTATATTCAAATTTTTATTATGTACTTCATCAATTTATTTTATTTCTATTTTGAGCACAATAAAAAAATTCTCCTTAAGTAACATTTCAAATTTTACTTTTTTTTTAAATAAGTATTATTTTTGAAAGAGATTGATTTGTTTGATTATAACAATTGTTAAAACAGTTTTTGTACTTTTAATTGAGAGGATTGAATAGCAAATCATTTATACAGGCTCTACATAATTTAAGCCATGCAATTACTTCACTTTACAATTATTAGGGTGTTTATACGCCCAAGTTTTGAAGATCATCTAAATGGATGAAAATAAACCCTTACGCTAATATTTGATTTGAAAATATTCAATATTCGGAATAGTAAATAAATATTCTATTCGGTTTGATTCAAACCCAAAAATCACTATTCACACATCCCTACTGACAAACATAATTTACCGTGCCTAAATTACACATCAGTTATAAATTATTTGTTTTTAAATACTATTATTTTGCTTCAATGTTTTCAGGTATAATAAATCATTATAAATTTTAATGTTATGGTTAATGTTATGTTATGGAAATTCACTGAGTTAGTAAGTCTGCTGCGACGGGAGGTTTTGTAATGCAATGTTAAAATCCGTTCAAAATCATGAATAATAACATAACAACATAAGTATGGCTTATTTTAATATAAATTATTTTATTCAGAATAACGTGAATCATCATATATACAGTTTATATGTACACCATGAATATAAAAAATATATTTTAGTTGTATAGTTTTTGCAAAATTAATTTTTGATAAAATTCAATTATAAGTGAAACAATGGCATCAACCAGTTCACTTAAACAGTTCTTTTCCATTTCCAAATATTTAATTTATCATGCACTAACACATTGAAATACTCACTTACAATTATAATAAAAGAAAACCAATCATTTTATTGGAATAAACACCAAACACTTTTGGCATTATCACTATTCAAAACACTGTTAGACAACAGAATATGGACAACGGTACAACCGGCCCTTGCCAATTCTCGGCTTAAAGTTTAACTAGTGTGATGTGTGATGTTTTGGACTAATGTGATGTAGTTCTGGTATGGATACTCACACTAAGGATTAGTATGCCATAAGACTGCACACAAATAATTATTATACAATATAACTATCATATACAATTTGCATTTGCGTTTTCAATGACTTGAATCTCTGAGGCAGTCCAGGAATTTTACATTAATTGTGTTTGAGCCTCAGACTTAATGTGATGAACTTGAAAACTGTTGTCTCATCTCATGTTTTATTTGGAAAACTTAATCGAGATAATCCCAAAAAATACTGTCATGTATATAATTAATTAACATTTTCATACAGATTCCAAGAAGAGTACCGCACACTGTCCTTGGTCAGTAGAGACTTCAGAGCATGTGAAGTGTATAACGTGGAGTTCCTGATAGACAATGCACAACTGGGATTCTTGGTCTCTGACAGAGAGAAAAACCTTGTGTTGTACATGTACCAGCCTCAGGCGAGAGAGAGCTATGGAGGTCAGTCACTTTATGTTTTGTACACCAAAATAACCTTTTGGTCATGGTTAAATGACATGGATAATGATAATCAAATAAGACACTAAAGTAAGAAAAGCCAATAAGAAGGTATAGTAACCTGTGGAAGCTGTAATCAGTTAATGAACTAAGTCCCTGGTGACCGAGCTTTGCTCGGACATGTATTATACAAGTTAATTTGCAAAATTAAAACATATTTAATACTCAATGAAAACATTTATAAAAATGTGGTTTAAATAAAACCAATTTAATACACCTTAATTAATAATATAGCATAAACACTGAACAAAAGTGACACTGTGATGCCCCGGTAGAGGATTGACCTCAGAACTTTCATTACGTGGATCCTGAGCGCTAGCCACTGAGCTAAGGCGTCGGCCAAGTTAGGGCCAACCTCAATTGATTTAGCTGTACTGTATTTAATTATCCATACAGTTGTTGTTATTATTAGCCTGCGATCAACTGATTTTGTTAGAAAAGAAATGAGGAATGCAAGCAAAACAGAAATTTAATTTACACCAGTTAATTGGTTTGTTACAGTGGCTCCAAGCAATACAATGAATACGTTTTCTATCAAAACATGGAAGATTTAAGAAATATGTTTTTCTGCTTTTATTTCGCCCAGTTATGTTACCCTTAAGTTTTTACAAATTGTTTAGTAACCTGATAATTTTGCATTTATTACATACTTAAAATAAATATCTATGAAAAACCTCTATTCACATATTTTCCCCACTATCTTCAATCAATAACTGTCAACCGGTTATAAACAGATGTTTTGATTTGTATTGTTTAGATTTGATTCTCCATAAGCATAATGTAAAATTTTTAGATTTTAAACTGATATTACAAGAAAACCAGAATTTTCCTGGACATGAGACCTATCTAGAACTTATTTTATACTCGGAAATTAGTTGTTTCCAAAATTTAAAGAGATTCCAAAGCAAATTTATTAGAGGTGTGCGGATATCCGAAAATTCGGTTTGGATTCGGATCGGATCGCATATCCGAAACCGATCCGAATGTATTTAAGATATCCGATCCGATCCGATAAATATCCGAATTTTCGGATAGACTGTGTAATACAGCAATTTGAACAAAAACAACGAGATTTTCGTCGAGTTAATACTCACGAAGCTGGAATAATTTTTGCTTAAACCTTGATAAGACGACGAAATTACGTAGTCTTTCATCAAAACAATGTCGTTGACTGGTAGACGCGATACACTTATAGCGATTCGAATGACGAATGACGACCGCAGATGACGAAATTACGCAATTCATATCCAATCGGAATGTAAGAACGTCATTGGGCGGTCCGAGAATGCGGTATGATTATTCGATTCTTCAACTACGCATTTAAGTAACCGTAAGTTCAACACGATATTGCATTTTGAAATACAAAGCATAGCGTCATCGATAGTTGCACCGAGTATCAGATTGCGGTTTGATATTGTTCCATATAAAATTTCATTTCGGCTACGAAAAAACTTGAATTGTTGATTTAATGTTACTGGTAACAAACCATCATAATAGCTCGTTTTGCGACGGGGTTTCCGGCAAAAATAATACTACTTCATTCTGATCGTCTACGTAGACGATCAATTGTTTAGTTATCGCATTCTCAACTACTCCGGGTTTGAGCAATACGATAAAGTGTTGCCAAATTTACATTTGGCCTATTTCGTCGTTCAGTGTTCACATAACCAACAAATTTTCCACTTGTTTTCAATCTACATTTTATCTTTGTTAAATGAATTTAAGCGTTATTAGTTTTACATTTTTAGATAATTTTAAGATGAATAACTAACTAGATTACGACGAGGTACCATAATTTCACGGGTTTCAATATTGTTTGTTACACAGCCAATCGGGGTATTATATCTGCCAAATATTCCAACTCTGCGCCTGCGCACAGGCCTTTGTTTGATAGCAGCTGCACTGTCGACTGTCACTGCCCTTGCCGATACGCAGATAGCCGATGGCATCGAGCCAACGGCGTTTGTCAAATCTTAATTCTTTGTTAATGGTGATTTGTTTTTATCATTGTAATAAATAAAATAATTGAATTAGTAGAATGAAGTGATGAATTAGTAGAAAGTTGATGCCATTTAATGGCGAATTATAAGGTTTCTGTTAATTTAATTTGTGAATTACGCCATATTAAAATTTGTTACTAGTACTTTTAAATGCAGTGAAGTAAAAATTTTAGTTTTGTTGTTTATCCTATGAAGAATTTATGATTTTTTTATGTACCATTTAATAATTTTGATAACATTTTATTGATTTTTTCCTTATTTATTCTTAGATAAGTCTGATTTCACTTTGTTATTGCGAGTATCCGAATCCGAAAACTATCCGATCCGAACCCAAACTATCCGATCCGGATCCGATCCGAATCTGAGCTATCCGATCCGAATCCGATCCGAAAAAATAATTCACTATCCGCACACCTCTAAAATTTATATATATATACTTTTATTATATATTATAATATATTATATTATATATATTATATATATATATATATATATATATATATATATATATACAAACAAACCTTGTTCATATTATAGTATTGGATATGACTGGTTTCTGTTTACTCTTGATACACTTTGCTCTGTCTGAGGACTTCGCTCCAAATGATCTTAGGTACCTCGTACAATGGCAGATGGCCAGTTATAAACTAGGCTAATCTAAGTAGTTTCCCATATTAATGGTGGTTTATCGCATAGATTATTTGACTTTTTATTTGAAAAGCTATCTTACTTTTTATTTTATATTATTCAGTAAGTAATACCTTTAATCTCAATAAAATCATAACAAATCATCCAATATCGAATTTGTAGATAGTACAGTAAATGGCAGTCACAATATATTATTTTTATTCTATTTAAGGTCAAAGGCTCATAAGGAAAGCAGATTTTCATGTTGGCCAACACATCAACACCTTCTTCAGGATTAGGTGTAAGATTGGAGATGGAACTGTGGAGAAAAGACACCAACTAGGAGTGGAGAAGAGGCACATTACCATGTTTGGTGGGTAAACTTAACCTCCTCTTTATCCCTACATGACTGAAAGAATATTCAAATATCATCATAAATAGATTGCAGTACCTTCGTCCTTCAATTGTTTGTTTGTCAGAAGGTGACTAGTTTCGGGCACAGAACTATGAACGTGGAACGCCGTATCAAGCCTGTGAAAACGAGCTGGCTGAAGCTCGGTCCTCCCCCCACTCACATGCGGCATATGGCCTGCTATAGCCCTTTAAGCCATAGCCCTAACCTCTTGGTCCACGCCCGCATATATGCGAGCAGAGGACTGATGCGCCATGTCCGCAAATATGCAAGCTGACGTCAACTTTTTATTTTCGTCATTGTTTTTGCTATCAGCTGTTATACTACTACATCGTATCAGGTACGGATACATTCAGAGACATCTTGGGATATCGTGGGAGTTTTAGTTTTGTTCCATTAGTCTGCATCACTGAAAATTTGTGTCATTCTTATTCAGCTCCCAGCTGTAATTTTACTGCACGCTTGTGTTGTTTGTGTTGTATGTAAACAATATGCGATGGCTTTCACGATCTAACCGGCTTCGTGACAACGAAAAATATCAGAATATTTATCTAGAGATGATTTCAGTGACTTGTCTAATGGTGAGAGTGATAGTGAAGAGGGACTTTTTTATTTGTACCACGCCCAATGTATCGAGTTCAACTAACCTCTACAGCAACCCCGTTCATAGCCCAATTTTTATTGACACTAGTGATGTAAATAGTAAAAATATATACTTACATATATATATATATATATATAGCCTATATATATATATATATTTACTATTTAACGTATATTTTAAATAATTGAAGAAAATACAGGGTGTTCATTAAAGTCGGGGACAAACTTTGAGGGGTGATAGTACTCATCAAAATAAACAAAAAATTTCCTATAAACATATGTCGGAAAATACTTTGTTTAGCCGCTAGCCGCCATTTTGTATTATATACAAAAAACGTTATATTTCAAGAACTAAGATACAGAAACCAAACTTTGCATTGCACACATGTTTATGGGCCAAGCAGAAAAATATTTTCAAAGTATTATGTTGTTTGCTTTTATATTTTCAAAATGGCGGCGGTTGAAAATCTTTTAATTTAAATAACAAAAAACCCTTCAACTTTATACAATTTTTACAAAACATCAAAAAGATTGCAATTTTCATTTTAAATCGAACGGTACTTTGGTGAACGAAATCCGTCCACGGATAAGCTAGAAAACGCACTTTTAATGTTGGATTACAGGGCCCACACGCCACCGTGGCGAAGAATTAATTGTTGTGCAAGCCGCTTTTTCGCCACGAACACGAATGGTGGCGCATGTGCTCTGTAAGCTAACTTTAAAAGTGCATTTTCTCGCTTATACGTGGACGGATTTCGTTCACTAAAAAACCGTTCGGTTTGAAATTAAGATTGCAATCCTTTTTTATTTTTTGTAAAAATTTTATAAAGTTAATGGTATTATTGTTATTAAAATTAAAAGATTTTCAATCACCGCCATTTTGAAAATATATTAGCAATCTAAATGATACTTTAAGAATATTTTTCTCTTTGGCTAATAAATATTTCTGCAAAGTTTAGTTTCTGTATCTTAAATAGTTCTTGATATATAACGTTATTTGTATAAAATACAATATGGCGGCTAGCGGCTAAACAAAGGATCTTTCGACATATGTTTATATGAAATTTTTCCAAAAAAATCCAATTTTTTTATTATCTTTTTTGTGTTTTGCATTTTTCCGTATTTTTGAACATAGCACCTACATTATATAATAGTTATTCAATGTCATATACATGTCTATTTAGGGAATAAAAATGTCTAAAAATGTATTTAATAGGTTTTATATAAAAGGTAGTTTGTAATCATACAGAACCTTTACTTTTGAAATTTACACTCAAAATTTGTTTAGTTTTTTTTACTTAAAACAAATAAAATAATAAAAATTTTTAATTATTTTGCCATATTAATTTTTTTTTATTCACTATAAACAAAATGAATATGCACATTCAACGTTTTACTCTATTTGCTGATTTTATGTATTTTTTTAACAATCTACATTTTCACTGCAAAACACAGACTCCGAATGGTTAATAAGTCGTCTTAATAAATTAAAACTACACAAAATACACATAATTTTTACAAATTACACATAACATTGAACAATAGTCCGGCCGCACACAACTTATATGTAAGCCGAATAAGCCGACAGTGAAGAAGACCTCGACTTGACTAAGTCGTGTATTTTATTTTGATTTCAAAATTATTTAGGCATATACTGAATGCCTAGAATGCAAAGAAGTTAGGAAAAGTATATAATTTATTTACTAACTAATAACCACAACTAAGAAACTAAGAAATAACAAGTATTATTTAAATTATATTGCAAAAGAAGACTACAAGGCTACCAGATCCAAAACCACAATAATAAACAATGAAAATGTAAACAAACACATGATAGTTTTAGAAAGTTAACGTAAAATAAGTCACGAGCTAGCTAATCAGTGGTGGTTGGTAGTGTAAGGGGTCCGTAAACAAACCCCTACTTCAACTGTTTATTATCCTTTGCACTCGGATGAGTTTTTATAACTTGTCCTGTGCACCGAATGTCCAGCTGAACTGGCCGTCACCATTTTCTCGCCGAAGTCAAATTAATTTTCACATGAGCTGTCCTCACCGCTCAAATGGCCAGTGGTACTGGACTAGATTAAATCCGAGTTGCGCTCGGAAGGCCAGCAGTACTGGCCACTAAATATAATAATCAGTTTCTTTTGTGATATTATGTGCTATGTTCAGGATGTGCTACAATCTTTCGGAAAACTATTGAACTAGCAAATCAGATGAATTCCTGTTTAAAAAACTAGGTGTGTGTTGGAAAATAAGGTTTTGCTTAGTACATTATTCTGCCATTCTACTGTTGGGTTTACTGAAAAGTGGTGATATTTAATGCTAATAACAGCTGTTTTTTTTTATAAATTACTTAACACTTTATTAATAATTTGTTATTTATTTTAGCAGTAACCACAGTAGATAATAAACGTAAACGTAACAATAAATGATAATTTACATTTGGATGACTTGAGGCAATTAATGGAGGAGTATGACGAAAATTTTTCGTCGTATTATTTTGTTGTGAAATAGATAATGCTGTATTGACATTATTCTTTATTTTCGCTCATTGTTTGCTTTTATTGTCCTTACAAACATTGTTGTAAACAAACAACGTTTGATACAAAAATAATTCCGGTTGGAAAGGTGGTTGATCATGATTGCCGAGCTGACAATGGATTGTATCGCGGCCAGTAATGCTGGCCACCCGAGAGGGTAGGACAACATCACGGAAAGTAATTCCGAGCTGTCAAGGAATTGGCACCGTCAGTGCTACTGGCCAACCGAGCACAAAGGGTTAATATTGAACAGACTACAGTAGTCAGGTCTGTTAAGAACCATCTGTTATATTTTGATTACTTGTTTAATATATCTTTATCAAACAACCACCATATCCACTAATAAGTTCTATTTTAACTTACAGCAACCCTTGATGGAGCTTTAGGTTACTTGCTGCCAGTGCCTGAGAAATCCTACAGACGATTGCTCATGCTTCAAAACGTCTTGGTCAACCACATTTGCAATACTTCTGGGCTTAACCCAAAAGCATTCAGGTAAAAAGTGGTGACATATGTATGCCAATATAAATTTATGGAAAAGGTTAATCTATAATATAAAAATGAATCGCAAAATGTGTTGGTAAGCGCATAACTCAACAACGCCTGGACCAATTTGGCCAATTCTTTTTTTAAGATGTTCGTTGAAGTCCAAGGATGGTTCTTACGGCGAGAAAAAATCGAATAATTGCCGGGAAACCCCTAAAAAAGCCCTTTTAAAAAGGATCCCATATACTATGGACCCAGAACTTTGTTTACATTATAAATATTTTCTTTTCAACAGCTGATTGCTATACTATGTCTGTTAGTTGAAGATATACACGACAGGTTGAAGCACTTGCATTTGTTTATGTTTTTTTATTTGGTTTACATTGTTTTTTTTTGGTTATGCGAGTGACTAAACAGTTTACATTTTTAACTGTGACATCTTATTGCACATTTTGATGCTGTGAGACGTTATTTTAGTTTATAATGGTATGGACTTTTGCACGCACTTTCCCTACACTGCCATTAACTCTATTCTAAATACTAAGGACTGCGACAACAACCACGGGGGCCTGGGGGCCCCAGCTAGCAAAGCTATGATTGGAGAGACAAATTAATGAGTAGTAAAATAATTTGTTTTTGTTTATATTTTTGTTTTAAGGTTATGCGAGTGACTAAACAGTTTAACTGTACATTTTACCTGTATACACTTGGTCTGGTGATCTGTATTTCTTATTATTGATTTTGACCTTATTGCCTCGGTAGTTAAAATATTTAGGGAGACGTAAAAATAAATTGATAATAAATAATTTATTTTGCACAATACTTTTTATGGGATGCCTCCTAAAAAAGCCAATATTGTTAGAAGCACCAAAAACGCTCGATGTATTTCAGCACTTAGAACTGCTGAAACATCTGGAGGAACAAAAGCACGCTTGGAAGCTGTCCGAATAAGGGCCGTCTTCAAGAGCTGTCGAGCCCCCTACAGAGCAAGAAAACGACTTGAAGATCGGCGAGAACGAGCTTCGATCTCAAGATGTGCTGAAACACCTGCTCGACTTGAAGACCAGCGAATACGAGTTTCGACATCAAGAGATGCTGAAACCCCTGCAGAGCGGAAAGCACGACCTGATGACCTGCGTGGACGAGCTTCGACGTCAAGAGCTACATAAACACCCGAAGAGCGAGAAGCACGACTCGGAGATCTGCGTGGACGAGCTTCGACGTCAAGAGCTACAGAAACACCCAAAGAGCGAGAAGCACGACTCGGAGATCTGCGTGGACGAGCTTCGACGTCAAGAGCTACAGAAACACCCGAAGAGCGAGAAGCACGACTCGGAGATCTGCGTGGACGAGCTTCGACGTCAAGAGCTACAGAAACACGCAAAGAGCGAGAAGCACGACTCGGAGATTTGCGTGGACGAGCTTCGACGTCAAGAGCTACAGAAACACCCGAAGAGCGAGAAGCACGACTCGGATATCTGCGTGGACGAGGTTCGACGTCAAGAGCTACAGAAACACCCGAAGAGCGAGAAGCACGACTCGGAGATCTGCGTGGACGAACTTTGACGTCAAGAGCTACAGAAACACCTGCAGAGCGAGAAGCACGACTCGGAGACCTGCGTGGACGAGCTTCGACGTCAAGAGCTACAGAAACACCTGCAGAGCGAGAAGCACGACTCGGAGACCTGCGTGGACGAGCTTCGACGTCAAGAGCTACAGAAATACCTGCAGAGCGGAAAACACGACTCGGAGACCTGCGTGGACGAGCTTCGACGTCAAGAGCTACAGAAACACCTGCAGAGCGAGAAGCACGACTCGGAGACCTGCATGGACGAGCTTCGACGTCAAGAGCTACAGAAACACCTGCAGAGCGAGAAGCACGACTCGGAGACCTGCGTGGACGAGCTTCGACGTCAAGAGCTACAGAAACACCTGCAGAGCGAGAAGCACGACTCGGAGACCTACGTGGACGAGCTTCGATGTCAAGAGCTACAGAAACACATGCAGAGTGAAATGCTCGACGTGACGTTGAACACATAAATTTTTTCTACAAATGTTTTTTTTCCGTTACCTATTATGTATTTGAAAAATTGTATGTATATTTTTTGGAAATAAAATGTATTAGATTTGATTTGATTTTTATTACTTTATTTTGGTATATGAATGAAAAATTAAAAGCGAGACAACGTCATCCGGGTTAAGCTTGTATATTATATTTTAATACTGTTTATCACATTTATTCCTCCTAAATTTTTGAGGTTACCATATTATAAAACCATAGTTACTGTCACCTTAATTTTCTGATTACTGATTTTTTATTATTAACTAGCAGTTAAACTGTCCTTTGTAAAGGCTCTATGACTGAGTGATAGTGAAAATATGTTTTATTGGATGCTCTTGTTTTCACAGAAAATCATTACAAGACCTTTATTGTTACATAAAGACAGGCAGACAGAAATTAAATTAAGATAAGATCCCTTGGGTATAATTTGTAAAAATAACAACAAATATCATAATTCCATTCCAAGCAATGTACAGGCAAAGCTCTAATTTTATTCATCTAGATTGCCAGTGTTATTTCTCAGCCTAGAACCAACAGTAAAGATTCTCAGATCAGATAAATCGTTAAGATCTATTTTTCATTGAACTGGAACTATTTGAATTTGCCGGTTTTCATTGTGGACCTCCAAACACTTTCGCCGAGGAAAAACTTGTGTAGATGTCAACTGGTGGCTTGTATTATATGGTAGAATATGGTAGAAATGTGCGGTGTTTCTATTTTATCCTCTGCGACTGTAACCCGTTTATAATTATCTTCCCTCAAAATCCCTTTGTGTCAAAAACTGCCCTTGCATAGGAAATAACTACGTGGAAACTTTACCTGTTAAAGATAACATTTTCAAAATACAAATATTTTCATATAGTGGATACATAATGCTTTTATAAATTTTGTTTTCATATTTTTTATATTCACAGACAATACAAGAGCTGGAGCAGACTGATGGGTAATCCAGCCCGGGGCATGATTGACGGGGAGTTGGTGTGGCAGTATCTCAGCCTCCCTGTGGTGGAGAGGCAGGAGATAGCTAAGAAGATAGGAACTAGAGTGGATGAGATTGTGGATGATCTGGCAGAGATTGAACAGGTCACAGGGCACTTCTAGAGGAATTGCTGTACTACAATAGATAAAAGATTGCACCAGATTTTGGTTTGTAATTATATTAGTGTACAGAATTAATTAATTGTAGATTCCCCTTTTCAATTTTAATTTTAACAGTAGAATTTTGTAATTTATTAAGAATTTTTATACCTGACATATATTTCTTTGTTTCAGACTTTTTTTAAAGTTTTCAATCTTAAATCATGTCATTATTAAACCTAAAAATCAAAGTGGATTTTAAAACATTTTCATTTTTTAAACTTATATTTTTTATTATTATGTAGTGCAACACAGTTTAGTGAAAAATAGGTTTATGATGCCATGATGTTTTGTAATAGTTCTGTGTTTGAATAAATTATTGGAAAATTTACCAAGCAAATAACAATTAAATGTGGTATGGTGTTGAAAACTCCCTCTTATTATAAGGTATTTAAAAAAGTTGTACATCCTCCTACAGTATAAGTTGCTTCTTTTCAACTATTCTGTAAATAAAATTATTTATAATAATTATGGAGTATAACTTCTACTTGTAACAATGAAATTGTGATATTTTGATCATGTATATATAAGATTTTTGTGTGTTTCCTTTCCAGGTATTAAATAATCAATTATGAGACTGACATTGTTAAACCTACTCATTTCCTCTACGTAGTAATAATTTTTCTCCTCCTATTTCTAGTAAATCAGTTTTGTTTTTGTACTTGTTTTAAAACATATTTGGTATTATTATCTTGCTTGTATAGATCTATATTTTATTCTTGATCTTTTTTCTGAATTTTTTTCTTTGTTCAGTTTTAGTTCTATTATTGGATAAGTGATGATAAATAAAATATTTTAAATAAAGATTTGTTTTTATGAACTTCACAAATAAGTATGTAAAACCCATTATGTACCATTAATACTTGTAAGTTCAGTAAATGCAGATTAATTAATTACAATGGCCTTCATAGCTTAAGAATAAGAAAATATAATAATCGTTTACAATTTTCAGTCCTTACTTTACGTATGTGGCCACTCAAACCTCAGTAGGTTTTTGGCAACTCCATCTAAGCCTGGGTCATTCTAGCGATCGCTTTTCTCGAGGTAAATTCTCCAATACCAATCACAGTCAGCAGCACCATTTTTAATCAAACTCCTAAAACACAAGCAATTATCACTGTTACCGTGGTTCAGGCTTGTCAATAGAAGTAATGCCGATCATGCACTGCATTTAGGTTGTTAAAAAATGGTATTCACTTTATAAACTTGCCTCTTATACATTTAGAATAATGCTTATCACATGAGATACTATTTACGGCTTGTTACAGGTATTTTTTTTTTTTTTTTTGGCAAATTTCCCTTAGGGAAGAAGCTGTTACTATTGGTCACATGACTAGACCTAAGCATAGGACCATGTTACTTTTTTGTTTGTAGGAGCCTAGAGACCAAAAAAATAGTTATTAAAAACTGTGTATATATATATATATGTATATGTGTGTGTGTGTCTCCATAAACACAATAACTCTCGTAAAAATGGTCCGATTGAGACCAAATTTGGTAGAGATGTGTATTTCTACATTTACTCGGACGAGTTCATAATCCAGTTATATTGGTCCATTGGAACGGGTAGTTTGGAGGAGTTTAGTATCCCAAAATGGGGTGTATTGTGTTTTTCAAAACAAAATGCTTAAAAAATACAAAATGCTTAAAATTTACTTTTACTTCTTTCTTTCTTAAGGATGAAAAAAATTATGTTTCACTTATAAACCCATATATTAGTTTGCGGAGCCTTTCTCCTAGTGCGCCTAACACACAAGTGGTTAGTGCGGAGTTTAATTTCTTGTGTGCTCTTCTGTGTTAGAGATAACTTACCATTTTAGTTGTGACTGTTTTCAAGTATACAAGTACTTTGTGTTTCTATTTTATAGAGGTGTGCGGATATCCGAAAATTCGGTTCGGATTAAGATCGGATCAAACCGACCCGAATGTATTTAAGATATCCGGTAATATCCGATAAATATCTGAATTTTTGGATAGACTGTATAATTCAGCAATTTGAACAAAAACAACGAGATTTTCGTCGAGTTGATACCCGCAAAGCCGGAATAACTTTTGCTTAAACCTTGATAAGACGATGAAATTACGTAGTCTTTACACTTATTAATTAATAAAATTAATTAAATTACGTAGCGATACACTTATAGCGATACGAATGACGACCGCAGATGACTAAATTACGCAATTCATATCCAATCGGAATGTTAGAACGTCATTGGGCGGTCCGAGAATGCGGTATGATTATTCGATTCTTCAAGTACGCATTTAAGTAACCGTTAGTTCAACACGATATTGCATTTTGAAATACAAAGCATAGCGTCATCAATAGTTGCACCGAGTATCAGATTGCGGTTTGATATTGTTCTGTATAAAATTTCATTTCGGCTACGGAAAAACTTGAATTGTTGATTTAATGTTATTGGTAACAAACCATCATAATAGCTCGTTTTGCGAAGGGGTTTCCAGCAAAAATAATACTACTTCATTCTGATCGTCTACGTAGACGATCAATTGTTTAGTCATCGCATTCTCAACTACTCCGGGTTTGAGCAATACGATAAAGTGTTGCCAAATTTACATTTGGCCTATTTCGTCGTTCGGTGTTCACATAACCAACAAATTTTTCACTTGTTTTCAATCTACATTTTCTCTTTGTTAATTGAATTTAAGCGTTATTAGTTTTACATTTTTAGATAATTTTAAGATGAATAACTAACTAGATTACAACGAGGTACCATAATTTCACGGGTTTCAATATTGTTACACAGCCGATCGGGGTATTTTATCTGCCAAATATTCCAACTCTGCGCCTGCACACAGGCCTTTGTTTGATAGCAGCTGCACTGTCGACTGTCACTGCCCTTGCCGATACGCAGATAGCCGATGGCATCGATCCAACGTCGTTTGTCAAATCTTGATTCTTTGTTAATGGTGATTTGTTTTTATCATTGTAATAAATGAAATAATTATTAGTAGAATGAAGTGATGAATTAGTAGAAAGTTGATGCCATTTAATGGCGAATTATAAGGTTTCTGTTAATTTAATTTGTGAATTACGCCATATTAAAATTTGTTACTAGTACTTTTAAATGCAGTGAAGTAAAAATTTTAGTTTTGTTGTTTATCCTATGAAGAATTTATGATTTTTTTATGTACCATTTAATAATTTTGATAACATTTTATTGATTTTTTCCTTATTTATTCTTAGATAAGTCTGATTTCACTTTGTTATTGCGAGTATCCGAATCCGAAAACTATCCGATCCGAACCAAAACTATCCGATCCGAATCCGATCCGAACTTGAGCTCTCCGATCCGAACTTGAGCTATCCGATTCGAAAAAATAATTCACTATTCGCACACCTCTACTATTTTATATATTACACTAATTCCACTGTGGAAGACGAGAGAATATGTCAAATACAATATTTCTAAACGGAACACACATATGAGTGTGTGTGTTAATCAAAATATGTTTTTGATTTTATTTAATCTATAAAATTGTCATTTAATATATTTGGTTTGTATTGGTGTTCAATTTAATTATTCAGGAAGAAAACTCTGCATCTGCCCTCTCCTGTAACACCAACAGTGACACTGTTCTTACTAGAAAATTACTAAATATATTTATTTAAATTATTACTAAAATTTAGTAATTAATTAATTAAATTAACGATGGAACCTTGTACTTTATCAATTTATTTGACATTTAAATACAAAAATATGTCATAAATACCCCTGTCGCAGCAGACCTGCGTACTCAGCAAATTTCCAAATCAATAACATAATAATCTATATAATATTATAAAGAAGAGGTGGTTTCTGTATGTTTGTTTGTGGGTTTGTTGTGGCAAGTAAATGCGAAAAATACTGAACCGACCGGTTTGAATTTTTTCTCAAGGGTAGATCTTAAACATGCAACATATAGGCATACTCATTTCCTTCAAATCCTCTCGGGCTATGCCCTGTGAACGTCCTAAGTTTCAATGTTTACATTTTTAGAGAATGAAAACATAAAATTACTTGAATGTCAACAGCTGTGAACACTAAAATTTGACAGTTCGAGAAGCAGAAGACATGGTTGCTGTAAATACACTGGGATTCAAATGGTTATACTTAATAAATTGTTTGAATAATCAATACCTTTTTTCTTTGGCTTATGTTATTTCTCAATCTGAACTGAGGGGGAAATGTTCTGCTCCAATCTGTTAAATACAGATTGTAATTAAACTTAGTACACCAAACTAGCCCATTTCCACAGTTAATGAATCAATAAAGTAGCTTTTCTAGCTGGCTAACCAACCAGCTTACTTACTTACTGCCATAGCTCCACGAATCTCGGTTGATTTTTAGCCTCGTAGACCAGCCTCATCCATGCTACTCTGTTTTCAGCAGGTTTCAAATTTATGTCCGCACCCATGGTCCTAATCTCTTTCATCATTTGATCAGTCCATTTTAATTTTGGTCTTCTCAACGGATGCTTACCTCTTGGTGTGGCTTTCCATATTTTAAGCAATGCTTTGTAAATGGAGGTTAACCAACTTAAAAGTTTTACATCATTATTATAACATTTTGTAACTCTCTCATATCTGTCTGAAGAGGTAGAGATCTAAAGGATCGAGATATTAAGTTCCAATGTATAAAATGACTTATTGTTATTTCCAGCAGTGTGAATGGCTTGTACTTCTTGAAAAAGTTCATAAGGAACTTAAAAATAGATTTTGCTTTTTTCACATCCAGGCAGTGAAAGTCATCTGAAATGGGTACCAGTAAATGTAAATTTAAATGTGCTTGGTTGGAGAAGATTGATTGTAATGGTCACAGAGTGGGGGAGTGGGGTACACAGCACAGTGATTCAAAACTGCCTAGCAAGTCGTGTGGGAAGACAAAAATAACAGAAAAAAATGGAAAACACAGGGATGATATTTTCCCATTAATTATTGTTTTAGTAGATGATCTCTTTAAAATGACCTAATTTAAAATAATAATTACATTACTTACTTGTATTGCCTACTTTTTCATATTCCAATAAAATGCTGATATTTTGAATTTTTTTAAGAGTGTTGTTTTATTCAAGGTTATTTTTTGTCATTTTAGTTGTGCTTCTTTTTTTAACCTCAAGGTCTTTTACAAACCCTGTTATAAAATACTTTGTCAATAATTCTTTTAATATATCATTAATGTTTTTATTTATCAGATAATTTTTGCAACAATCCATCATTCAATCTCTCTAATCCAGACTGGAGCCTATGTTGGAAGTTGAATTAAGGAGGGTTGTTTGTAGAGACAATTAAAAAGGTTTGACTTGATAATCCTTAAATTCCATAAATATCTGACTGGCTCTGGACCAAGGATAAAAATACCAAGATTAGTGCACCCATTTATTGATCAGATTTTAGGAATTAGGTGACTAAACACTTTACAAATAATTCACATACAAATATGGACACAACAATAAGATCACATATACAACTTAAATATACAAAATTTGTACAGCATCGCTTCTCACTGGTTGGGCCGGAGGTTGGTCGACTCCGGCTAACTCTGACAGTCTTTGGAGTTTCATTACTTAGCGGAGAAACCATCTCCGGTGGGGTCCAGTATCCATGGATAGTTGTTGGGGCACTCCATGCAGGTGAAGAGACGTATAGTCTGGCCAGGGAGTTCTCGGGTTGTCAGAGGGCAGGGGTTGGGCAGTGAGCAGTATGGTTGGCCCTTAACATCACACTTCTCCTTCCACTCCTGGAAGTCCCTCAGGGATGTAAGTTCTGTGGGATTCTGCATCCATTGGATCACCTTAGGACAGAAACACCAGTAAAATATCTTTAAAACGCCCACAAAAAGCTCTTGAACCTAATGAAACTTGCAAGGACTTTTAAGGCCAAGTTTTCAGAATTTTTTGGGACGTTTCATTATAAATTACTTCAACTTCAATTTCGTTTATGAGAACATTATTTTTTACCATTAAATTAGCTGGAATCTAAATTATTTTCTCTTGAAATGTGTTAAACTACCATGTTAAACTTTAAATATGTCAAATAAAAATTTAAGCCTACAGTAAATTTGTTATACATAGTTATACATGCTACATTGAAACTTCTAAAAGATCCAAATCAATCATTGTTCAAACGCAAAAAGAAAAAAACAAAACTTGAACAGTACCACAGCCAATAACATTTTTTCCCAAGAAGGTCATCAACACCAGAAAGTTTTTATGATTTACATTTAAAGTTCAAACAGTTTTTTTTGTATACCTGCAACATCGTTACAAAGTAGACTTCATTCTTGTCCAACATCTCTTCGATGAACTTGATGAGTTCTTCCTTGAACTCCTTCTTGCTTTTGAGCCAGGAAGCGTGGAAGTGCAGACCAAGGGGAGCTCTGTTGGTGTTGAAGTGACGGTTGAAGTTGTGCCTCAGGAGACGAGCAAACTGTTCTCCGGTCTGGATATTGGAACAGGAGTCTACCATGTGACAACCAGGAAGGCTTTCGTCGAATGTGGGGTCATCCCTTCGGTCAAGCTCATTCATCACCATCTCCCAGATCGGGTGACTTCTACTTGGGCAGTTCTGCGCATTACCGTTGCATTTGTGTGGCATGCGGAAGTACATGGTGTAGGGCCAGATAGGGACACGTCCTAGAGGGGCGGTGATGGAAGCATCGTAGACAAAGTACTGATCGGCCATCATCTCAAATTGTTTGTTACCTCCGACTCTCAAGTAAGGGGCCCTCATTCCGATGATGGATCCGTCTGTGATGTTGGCAAACCTCTCGATGATCAGTCGACCTCCTGCCATCTCTGCAAGCCAGTCATCGTACGATCCTCCGGTCCAGTACTTGGGGTCGTCCTTGTGGGTTAAGGAGAACACTGCAATCTCATGACCCTTCCTGTGGAGTTCTTGGACAGCTGCATAGTTGCTATACTTGTGCGACATGAAGAACGTACCACGAACTTGACATCCGTTGGGGTTAAGTCTTTGGCCGTTGAAGATTTCGTCATATAAGTCAATATTGTCTACGTTGATGGCACCATTGAATGTTATAGTGATCATTTGTGGGACCTGTAAAATACAGTTCGTTATATTAAATACTTGGTGTACTACTGCTGAAAAAGGTCAGATATCTTTGTTTCCGAAAACTATGAGAATGGTGAATTATATCAGGCTTTCTTATATTTTATTGAATACATTCAGTCCATTAAACATTAAGCTGTAAGCAATCCAAATTTTGTTTTTTTTTAACTGAAACTTAATTTTATTTATTTATACTTTGAAGCAGAATTATTATTTATGTAGATGCAATTTCATTTCTATATTGGACTTGGAGAATGCTTATCTCTATTAACCCGCTGATGGTTGAGGGGTGTGCGCCATGGGTTCACTTTTCATTTTAGGTTTCTACAAAACATGGAGTTTGTAATATATCGGCCTGAAACTTAGAATGGCTGTTTTTTTGGGGTCTCCATAGTGGGGGAATATGGCGGCAAAGGTCAAGTAACCTTCAATCTGTCTCGCACCTATGTTTCGTGATGAATTACAGTGCAGTAAGCACAACAGTTGCACAAATAAAAAGCCCTCTTATTTAGTAATAAATTAGGTGTTTTGTATATTTATTATTTGTTGTTATAATACAATGATTATTAGCAAAATGTTTTTTTAACAGCATACTGTTTTAAATATTCAATTGGAAAAGTTAAATTAATTTATAATTTAACTTTTTAATTTAATTTAATGTCATTAAAAGTTTATTTTTTTTAAATGTGGAATTAGTTAGCCTATTTCTAGTTTGTATATAATTTAAAGTTATAAAAATAGTTAAACAAAAGTGGTATGATATAATTTGATTGAAATTTGTTAAATAAATAAACCGTTAACAAGACAATAAAAAAACATTTTGTTACAAGCATTTTCGTAACAAATGTGACCTTAACCATTAGCGGGTTAAGTAAATTATTACATATGCATTATAAATTTATTCCCTCTATTTTTATTACAAAGTATTATTTTCCAAATCATATTATTTTTTTGGATAGTTAACCTACAGGACATTCACATCCTACAGGCTTCACTTATTAGTTGTATAAGATGTGTCGTTGATAGTTAGTGTCATTCAAAATATTGTTGCCCCCTTTGATGTTTTCCATGTACGGTAGTTGTGTGTAGGCCTACCTGGTTGGGCTCAATGTTTCCAGGTATTCTGGTGCCGTCAGCAGAGCAGAAGCAGTCAGGAAGGGCACACTGGGTGGGGTCACAGTCGGGGGCCCGGTTAGGATCAGTCTCCACAGCTGAAATAGCAAGATACATCCGTCAAACTTCACTCTTTTGGCTTTTTTATACAGGGTGGTCTGGACCTAGCGTTACAATTTTATTGGGGTGATAGAAAAACACAAATGCGTCTCAAATTCACAATTTTAAAAATCTTTCATACACTGTACTGTAGAAGAATAATTTAGATTTTTCATAAAAAATGGTTTATTAACTCAAAAACTTTAATTTTTCCTGGTGTTTCAATACATGTTTTAAAACTTTAATGCTACCATTGTACTCTCCATTAAATTTTAAGCAAGAGTGGATAGGTCTTGGTGAGCCTGAAGTTTCAGAACGACAAACAAAATCGATTATCAAAAGATTTGATTTTTTTAAAAACAGAGGAAAAAATTTCAATTTTTCAAGAAAGACAATTTTTCAAGAAAATTAGTAGAGACTAACAAATTGCTAAAAAAACTGCTTCAAAATTTAAGCTTTAAAAAACAGGCTTTTTATTCGCTTACTTTTTGGTTCAGAGATGAAAGTTCAAAAGGTGTATACCTGGTTTGAAGAAATTAAAAAACAGATTATACCAAACCAAAAAGACACACGTTATCAATTTTATTGTTACGAGAATAACATGAGGCTGCAATCAGGTATATTATTCATTTAATTAGAAACAGATACTTTCACAGGGAACATGCTATAATTTTTATTGTGGCAGTTATTGGTATAGAGCGCCCAGATTGGTATTGAATCAGAAGGGTGTTTATTTTTTTTCTTTTAACTTTTTGTATTGTAAGAAGTAGCAAAACTTGCAATAAGTTCCTATGCTTTTTAACTGCATATTTAAATACAGTTTACCAGACTTGTTTACATGTCTAAAAACCGTAGTTAAATTTTATGCTGTATATAATATATACTCGTATTTATTTATAGAACATGTTTACAAAGTGATATGCACAAATTCTGATCATATTACATTTTTAGGACTATACTTACAACAAGCATTCTCATCGGATTCATCCTTGCAGTCAGGCTTGTCATTGCAGAACAGTTCCTTTTCTATACACTCTCCATTACCACAGGATAACTTTCCCTCTGGACAAACTGGCTCATCCGTCTTCAGGATGGGAAGAACCTTCCTGGGCTCTGGAGTAAAGTAAAACAATGTAAAAACTTCAATTCTTTCGAGATTCTCCTGATCAACCGAATATTGTGGTGGCCAAGAGGAAGTAATAATCGAGGAATATCTTTGGGATCATGAGTTTAAGCAAAGAGATACAGTACATGTGCAAGAGTTGGCTTAAAGCTTCAGAAAAAGAAAATGTTAGTTAATCTAACTTATTGTAAAGAAAGAATAAGAAGAGATTAATAGTTTACATAACTCATAGTAGTGGCTGGAACTATGAAATTGATGAAGGTTAGAGCAGAAAATGCCTTGACATAAACTGAAATGTTTTATTACTCTACTCGTAATGATAGAAAGTCACTTAAAAATTTTAGGATGGTGATTATTGCTTATTTCTATTTTAATCACTACTTCTATAAAAATCTTTACATCTTAAAACGGAAGGTTAACCAAACTACGAGTAAGCAGCAAATGTTAAGGGAAAGGTCTATTTTACTAGCAGAAACTACTAATAATTTTAAAACTGGTGATTTAAATAACTGACACTTAATAATTAGAATTTATTTATAGCTTTCATTGAGAATTAAGTATTTGACCAAATGTAGTAGGTTCTACTTTGATTATGTGTTTTTGTAAAATGTAGTACGTAGTACATAAAATGTAGCCTATACTCCTTATGTTATTGTATTTACATTAAACTGTAATACAAATCAAGAATAAATAAGGATAAATTTATTGAGAGTTGATGTATGAAATTTACCAACATATTATTAAGGAGGGCAGGACATTCTATTTATTATCAAATGTTTACTGTAATTCGAAAAAGGAATAGATAAAGTGTAACTAAACAAAGGATTTTTGGGGCCAATGAATTATAAATTGTTACATGTAGGGTTATGACAACATGTAAAATATTATTTACTTAAGATCGAAATTAGTTTTGAATCTTAAAACTTTTGTTTCAGAAGCCATAAAAATTACTGTGTGTATTTGTAGTTTGTCCTGTAAACAAAAATAACATCATTGATCATTGACAGTCACTGAAGAGAAATCTAAAAAAATACTACTTGAATTTCATACATCGCAAAGGAGGGATCATCTACACATGCACCGCAATGGCAACGAAGCATGATATACAGAGTGCACAGTTGGTGCAAGCATAGGAAAACATGCAAGGGAGAAAGGAGTGCCACCTAGTTAACATTAATACCAAGTAAAACGGTAATATACCAAGGGGTTCATCTACTGCTTCTACATTGTACATAGAATCCCATCCGTTTGGTTCATGATGTTTTATCTGTCCTTGTTTAGTTTTAAAAACAGTACATAATAATGTGATGAAAGTTCTTATCAATATTAGTAAGAAATAATTTGAAGGAATATAGTATCTTTAACAACAACCAGTCGAGATAAGGAATGTAAGAATAAGATTGTTTAAATGGATCTTTATTTCGAGATATTAGTTTCTATTGTTCAGAACTAAATAAATTGTATTTAAAAGTATCTATTTGTATCCAGTTTCCATGACATGAAATAAAAAGTAAAATCATAAATCTATTTTTTCGTCAAGTTTACATATTTTTTTTATAGAAATATTTTTTTAATATTGGGACATTTTCAGTTATGTTATATTCAGAAATGAATATTTTTTATGTTTTTTTCTAAACTATGAAGAAAATTTAAACAAAAATAAAAGTAATATTTAGAAGATTTAAAAAAAAATGAAGATGACTACTTTAGATCACATAAGATAGTTTGACATTCATTTATTTAATACTGATGTAATAATAAGAAATTATTTCAAAGAAGTGTATCAAAGTATCATACTGAAAGAATTATTTTTTGTTTGACACCATTTAGGAATCTGTGTTCAACATCGCTGGTGCACATAACCTTATATTATTGACTTTAGATTATGCCAAGTGTAGCTATACATTGTCATTCAACCAAACGGCCTGGGATCGCAAGAAGCGTACCAAGTCTACGAAAGTCCTACTATGTCCTCTCGGCAGCACTTACTGTCCAGCTTGTCACAGTTGCTCACTTTACCCTTCCAATCGCACGTTTGCTTATCTATGTCGAAAGCCAGTCCTGACGGACAACTAATTTGCTTCATACCGGCTTTCGTGCACCTGGGAAACAAAATTCAACTATAGCTATCATTTGTATTGCAGAATCGCAAGGCGGACCACACCAAGATACCCTCAGGCTCGGATTGGGTGGAGGTTCTCAGACTCTCGAGTCAAGAATTATCAGGATTGACGCCAAGTGTAGTAAATTTCAATTAATAGTAATAAATACAACATGGCCAAACTGCCAAACTTTACAGAAGAATGTAGTTTAGTACTACTCGATGACACTACCTAGTTTTTCTAATTTTTTTTAGGGACGACAATAGCTCGGAGTTGTAAATGGATGGAACGAGGAAGAATGTGGCGACATGGCGGCCCAGTCCGCGCCAGAGGGATTGCTACGTCCCGCCTTGCTTGGCATACATTACTTACTCTCTAGTTCTCCACAATTTTTTACATTGGTTTTCCAATCACAAGTCTGGCGGTCAATGTCAAAGGCAAGGCCATTGGGGCAGCGCACTCCGGCCAGCCGGGTCTTGCCGTTTTCGGCCGCCTTATCACACCTGCAGCAAACAAAATCTCATCCACTAAACCTGGCATGTGAACCTGAACAGCAGTTCAGAGATTATGACAGTTACGTGTAAAATATTCATATGAAATATTACAAAATCAGTAACAGCCCACATTTTATTCACATTAGAAAAGTAAATAATAACGTCATAATAAACACTATACATTAATTGCACAGCCAACCTTTGTATTCATTAAATGTTTGTTTAGTCTTCGATTTGTAATAAATCAACTTTGAATGTAGTTCAATACAGAATTTGGCTACACCACGTTGATAAAAAAATGGAAGCATTTATTTTATGAGAATACTTAATTAATCCCTATACAGAAAGCGCCGAAAATGATATACTTGTAAGTTATAATATAAATGAAAATTGAGCTGTGTAGATGTGGTTTTACAAGACTTGGTGGGGGGTTTTTTACTAAAAGCCAAGACCCATTTTTGCTAATTCAGTGATGCGTCAGTGGATTTTTTAAGTGGAACATTCGGCTTAAGTTTCCGAAAGTCATTGACAGACAAAAGACTATACCTTGCACCTGAATCGACCTCAAATCGTTGGTTTTTGCCATTTATCTGGACACTGATGAAATACTTGTCACTATCACCAACTTCAAATAAATCCACAATCGTAAGAACATTGTTTATTCCATATGGTTGATTATCTGAGAATCTGTCATCAGTTTCAACATAATTTACAGGACATTGGTTTGAAACTCTGTGATTTGCCTTTATTAGTGTTTTTATGCAAACCTTTGTTTGCAAACCTGTTTGTTACATAATTTACATTTTATCTTTGACTTGTCTACTCTACAATCGCTAATTTTGTGATCATTGTGACCACACCTTATACATAGATTTTCTATACCTAAAGCTTTGTAGTCAATCTTATTTCTATCATGTTTTGAAGACCGGGAAGCTGTAGACGGAGAAGAAAATCTCCTGAGTTGGTTTACTGAATCATCAACTGCATTAGTATCGTCCGAACAAGAATAACTGGAGTAAGAATTGGAATGTTGAGTAAAAACCTTACTATCAACTTTTGAAGCTTCGAGGACTAACGCTTTTGAAAGAACATCATCAAAAGTAGTGATATTCAACTGCAAAATGTTTTCTCTGACCCAGTTATCACGAAGTCCCCGAATAAATTGAGCCCGGAGGAATATATTAGTGACAGACACAGCCCTCTTGCAATTTTTTTGTTTACAGATGACTGAAAAGTCACAATCAGAGAGAGCATTGTGAAGTGCAGACACAAAATCAGATATTGTTTGATTTTCCTGTTGAAATAAACTCAAAAAGTAGTGTTGGGCAACCACCACATTCTTTTTGGGAACTAACATTTTCTTCAATGCTTCTAGTAATTCATATAAATTAAGATCCTTAACTGATTTTTCAGGACACAAAAATGCAGCTAGATTGTTATAGTGAGTTGACCCAATGCTAACACGTAGCAATTGAGCTATTTGAGCTTGATCTTTGATACCTTTCATTGTATAGTAGTTTTCAAATCTTTCAAGATAGAAATTGAACTTTTCCTTTTTTGGTTCATAGTTTTCGAAAGGTGCCAAGTTAGAAAACATACAAGGATCCTTTGATTTGGGTTCTTGCATTTTGTCTAGCATTTGCTGAAACATATTTTGTTGAACTTTTAAAAACTGGTCAAATTGATCTGGATCCATTGGAATGTAAAAAAACAAATTGAAAACAAAAGGTTATGTTACTAAGGTATGGAAAAAAACTTTTAAAAATATTTAATAATGATTAAGTTATTGTTTGGTTTTTCCTCGTCGCCAAGTGTTATATCCTTGAATTATTTTATATGCATACCTGTAACTGAGAAAATACAGAGTAATTTTCAAAAGAACAATAGAATATTCTTTTATTTATTACAAGTGCTTTTATGAAGAACAATGTAAACACCAACTAAATAAACATAAATAAACAACAGATGATTTGTTTTAGTCTTGAACACTAGGAGATAAGTTGGTAAGATACAACAATGGTAGACCTAGCTGAGGAGTTCGGACACATGTCTTGGCTGTATTGCCATGATTTTATACATGGTAGACCTAGCTGAGGAGTTCGGACACGTGTCTTGGCTGGATTGCCAGGATCCGTGTTTCTCCCCCATTGCCATGGTAGCTATATTATAGCCAACTGTCAACCCGGACGTTCTCTTGAGGCAGGAAACAAAATTATTCGTCTGTTTAGACAATGCGAGGTCGACTCTTTTGCTGTCTTATACTTCCATTCTACTCCATAACTACATCGGCTCGTCACTGACCTGACAACATCCCTGCAGTCGCCAGTAGTGGTCAACCGGAAGTACTCGTCTGGAGGTCGGTCCTTGCAGAGTTCGTCCACGGACTGTTCAGGTTCATCACCTCCGTCCTCGTCGTCTTGTCTCTTCTGTCGGTGGGCTGCCACACTGGCTGAAACATTACTTTGCGTTCATAATCTAATAATATTATTCCTTAGTTTTGGCAATCACAAAATTCTCCTTTCGACTACAGCATTCCGTGATTGACAAGAATTAAACTGTTACTCTTGTTGTTCAGCAATCCGGAGGCCATACAACGTGTCTCTAAACTGTGAATATTATACATTGTGAGATGTCATCAGTCAAATAGGCTAGATTCATCTTGATGTCCATTTCCGTTGGTATTTTATAGTACGTAAATATCATTAAACATAAATTTAAGCTTACTTTTGTGTAATACATTATTCACAAAATATTTTTAAAACTCCCTAACAAACACATTCCTTATCCAGTTTGAACGTTTATACTTGTTTCCGGAATCTCTATTAGTAATTTTATCTTACATTTTCTCGCTCTTCATTTATAAAGCGTAACTTAATAATTCAATTTATAACTTTTATTTTAGTTGAACAACTTGCATTAACGTTATTTTGAAGTGCAATCAAAGTTACGTATTTCGAACAAAAAAATATATGTAATTCACAGCTTCTTGGAACTAACCTCTTATTACATTGATCAAAATTTATTACAGACTTTTATCAAATGCATAGATTCTCTAACGGCTGCTTTCCCCAAAACATTTATTCAATTCAGGTGAACTTTAAACTCCCTACGAAGCTGGTTAATCAAATGAGATAATTAATCAATCTATGGCAAAGAAAAATATTTATATAGAATATTACAACATACGAGTGCATTACATAATTAATTAGCGAGTAAATTTCAACATCGATGAAGAGACAACCAAGGAATGAATTTTATTATTGTTTATCCATCCAAACTATACCCAGATTCAGAGCTATAATTTACAACAACAAGTGAATATATTTTATAAAATTTCATATAAACATTATTTATATCTTTGCGTCTTTAAGGTTACTGTTGTGTCCTATAAAATTTATACCGGTATCAGTAGTTTTTTAGCGAATTTCCCATAGGGAAGACTTAAGCCCGGGTCCTTGTTATTTTTTTGTTTGGAGGCGCCCAGAGGCCAAAAATAATAGTCGTTAAAACTATATATATATATATATATATATATATATATATATGTGTGTGTGTGTGTGTGTGTGTGTGTGTGTGTGTGTGTGTGTGTGTGTGTGTGAAACGAAAACTCTCGTAAAAACGGTCCGATCAAGTCTAAATTTGGTAGAGACGTGTATTCATACATTTGCTGAGACGAGTTCGTAGTCCAGGGATATCGGTCAATCGCAACGGGTAGTTTGGGAGGGTTTGATACTAAAAAATTGGGGTTTTTGCGCTTTTCATATGTAATTTACATATTTTTAATTTCATCTTTCACTGTTAGAATCAGCTTATAAAACTACACTATTGAATTCCTTAAAATGTTGCTCTATCTCCAACGGTTACCGAGATATTAAAAAATATAAGTACGCTGTATTTTGGGGTTCCAATGTTAATTTTATTAAGGATAAAGAAAAATTAATAATTTACTTACCAAATCAATATGTTTGGATTAAACTTGATATATATTTTCATGTGCTTGAGATCAATCCATTTATGCTTAAACATCATAGGTTATCATGGCAGCTAACCTGCATACTCTTTTCCCATGTTAATCATATAGAGAATAGGCAAACTCCATTATTTATGAACAGGTGTTTATGAAACTTGGTAAATTGTCAAAATAAAATTTTTATTCTTGAAATGCCTACTTTCAATGTTCAAAACAGTAGCAAACCTGCATACGCTTTCACATGTTATTCTTATGGAGAATAGGAAAAAACTCTTAGATTTATCGACAAAAATATTAATAAAACTTTTCATAAATTTATTATTATATTATTGATTTGGAAATTCGCCGAGTACGCACCTTTGCTGCGACGGGGGTATTTTAGAAATGCTTTCTGGCTTTTTATTCATATTCATTAGTTTTAGATATTTCTATTATACACTACTAACAATTATGGGGGGTAGATTTGTTGTGTAAGACTTAATCATTTGATAGTTTACAAACTTTTAATTTCCTTTTTATTTTCTAGCAACGGACGTGCAACGCTTGGAATTTATTTACTAAGTATATAGCAAAAGGTTAAGAACATTCTAACTAGACAATGGTTATTACTTTGAAGATCCGGGACAAACAATATTTGACTACCTCGCTGAAGCTTGGTGGATTTCCAGACCCAAAAATCGTACAGACCCTACTCGCATTGTAGACTACGTACATTGTACAGACCCTACTCGCATTGTAGACTACGTACATTCATACGTACAGACCCTACTCGCATTGTAGACTACGTACATTCAGGCTGTGTTTCATCACATGTTCTATACTTTCAATCAATTAATCAAAATACTATATGTTGGTTTTATCATAGGATACGTCGATTTATAAGAGAAAAGCATTTTGGACGGAAATCACTAACGTAAGCCAAACTGATATAGAATTGTATCCGAAAATGCTCCGAAATCATTGGTATGGCATAAATATCAAAGGATTTTACTTCATTCCTATTGTCATAAAACCAGACGCTTTTGAGCGATTTCAACTTTGACTCCTGGCTCCAAGTCTGTATCCAGTAACGGTGCCAGGTACATAATTGATCAGACAGCGACATAATTATGCAAATATTACAGGGAAATTAGGAAAGTTGTACAAGATATTGCAGTTATGTAATATTTCACGGTTGAGTCACAAGACAGGTATAAGAATGTGGATGACCTTTGGGGTATTGCAAGAGTTCTCGGCGTACGGTATGAATAAACAATCAAAGGAGAGATTGGTGTTATGCTACAATGGTGTAATACGTCTGCCTCCACGGCTCCACGCCGACCCTATTGTTGTAGACAAGACAGGATCCTACCCCAGCCTATATTGCTTTACATTCGCTGCGGAACTTCATTACTATAAAACAATTAATTTATCTAATCATTATATGAGCCTTCAGTCCATAATTTGCGTCGTAATATTGAGGAATTTAACTTATAACCGTCGTCTATTTGACATATTTACCAATCATAAATTAACTTTATAATTTATTCTTATTTATTTAACTTATTACAACTGCAGTCTTCTACCGAAACCCCAAGGGTGCAGACCCCACTCTCATGACATCTTGGAAAACATGTTTTAAATCAAGATTCACTTTTTAAATTCTGAATTGTATCCATGTCTGCAGGATAGCCTATGGTAGTTTATAGAATTTATTTTGAAATTATAACAACTATAGGAAAGGAAACTCCATTTTTCAAAAGCTCCTCAAAGATTAAATATTGTGAACATAGCTTTAGATCTGAGTTAAATTATAGAGGTATGTTACAACATTTCGAGGTTTGGCTCTCCACAGTTAACGTAATTGTTGGCTACTGAAAAGGGCTTGCTTGTAAAACTGTATTTTCTACCATATACCCTTAAAATATCACACGCGAAACTTCCAAACATTTATGTAATCGTGAGCACAGCACGTTGGCTACTGAAAAGGGCTTGCTTGTAAAACTGTATTTTCTACCATATACCCTTAAAATATCACACGTGAAACTTCCAAACATTTATAGATCAATTTCCATCTAATAAGGCAAGTAAGTTAGAGCAAATTATTTCTGTAGATAGCATGACTTTTAAAACCTATGACAAAATTAAGTACCGAGTTAGTTCGCTGCGATTAAAATCTAAACTTATGAAGCCGGCCAGTAATCGTGACTGGACCAAATAAAATCTACTATGAAGGCCTGTTTGGATGAAAGTAGACAACGGAAGTACAACGGCACTTTGTAGCCTATATCGTAATACAGTACAAGTACAGTACTTGGTTTTGGCCGGCCACACCCACAGGCAACAGTTTACAGGACCGACCATTCGAAACGGCCAACACAATGTTCCGGCGAAAATAAGCCAAAGTGTATCACGATTCAGATGATTAGCACAAGAAAGAGAGACTGCATGAGTAATATTATTGCAATGTCTTCTCTGGCAACTCGAGGGGAATGAACATCGTCCAAAATTTATTTTCTCCTTAAGATTTCGAAATATTTTCAATTGTAATAACAGATGAGTATGACCAGTGCAGAACATGTTTTTGTTCCTATTGTGTTGTTTACCGTTTTTATACAATCAAAATATGTATTAATTTAATGATAAAAGAAACAAGTTAAAAGCAAGCATAAACAGTTTCTATATATACAGAACTTAAAATTTGAGTGATGTCGATTTTACCAAAATAACTTTTATCCATGTACTGTATAAAAAATACCGATTTTGGTTTTGGACCACCACCAAAGTTTTTGGTTTTTTCAATTGACGGATTGCTCACTATTTCGACAGTGTATAGCATTTATTCAAACAATATCAAATACCCCCGTCACAGCAGACCTGCGTACTCAGCGAATTTCCAAATCAATAATATGGTCATATAACACAGGTATGTGGCAAGATTGATCAGTCAATACCTGTTGATAAATAAAAGTAGTTGCCTATTCTCCGTAACATTAACATGGGAAACAGTATGCAGGTTTGCTGCTTTGACGAACACTGAAAGTACGCATTTTTACCACAAACTATTTTTTTTTTTACTATATAGGCCATACCAAGTTTTATCATTATCTGGACATAAATAAAGGAGTTTGCCTATTCTCCATAAGATTAAAAGGGGAAAGAGTATGCAGGTTTACTACTGTAAAACTGATTTTTTAGCATAAAAGTATGGAGCCCAATCACACGAAGCTCAATACAAAGTTTCATCCAAAACTATTGGTAATAAGGGAAATATTAACTTTTCCTTATCCTCCATAAGATTAACATTGGAGCCCCTAAATACAATGTACTGTGTTTAGATTAATATCTCGGTATCCGTTGGAGATAGAGCGAAACCTTAAGGAACTAAATTGTGTAGTATCCTCTGAATTTCAGATGAATATGTTCGCATGTTTTCCAAACGTATTCCATCCATCATTGCATTCCATCTATTGTTCCATCCATTGTTGTGAACAACACTCAGATGAAACATTTTGTTGTTGAACAAAATTCATTCTGTGTCAATAAACTTTAAGTTTTGAGTACATTTTTCAATTTATTGTAATTTTATAGATACGTCTAAGCAAAAAGACCGTTCCTATAAATAAAATATACTTCAAATCCGGGATAGTTCTTCCAATTTGGTAAATTTACCAAGACCAATCCACCTCAGAGTGGTGGATTTCAATACAGCGGTAACGAGTTTGAACGTAGCCTGTACTGTCCACGTAGTGAATTGCATAACAAGGTATATTTAATGCAGGTTTCTAATCCAAGATGGCGGCCAGGGTAGGGCATGGTTGGTACCCGGAGGGGGAGGTTGTGGAGCGAGGGGGGGTCAGCTAACGTGACCTCGATATCTCCAGACACCAGAGACTTGCAACAGCGGGTATTTCTGTACCATTATAGAAAGTATCTATAAACTAATATCTAACTTAATATTAAATATAAAAACGTAATAATATCTAACTTAATATTAAATATAAAAACGTAATGTTTATGTTTAATCAAGATGTTTTTAAAAATAAAAAAAATGTTTGTGGCATGTTTATTACTAAATAACATACTCTTTTATATATACAATTGTTCTACATGCATGCAATTCACGTTAAAATCATATTCGTTCGATAGATTGTCTTAATACAATAATAGAAGATAGAATATTCTATAGAAGATTCAATACAATAATACAATATTAAACTAATTGGAATGGGCATAAGAAGTAGCCTACTTTATCTAATTAGTTACTCAAGTGGGTTTAAGATAAAAAAGTATAAACACAAAATTCATTGAAAAATGTTTTTGGTTGTTTGATAGAACTGGATATATTTAAAATCTAGACATCATGAAGTTCCGTTAGATTTTTTTGTCTTGCATTCATATAATCATTGCAACATCTGTTGAATTGGCACTTATGTGGAGGGGGCATATTACGTCAAACTGTAGGAAAAATATCCGTATGATACACAAAAATATAACTGTGTAAGTTAAAGTGGACACCAGAATAAATTAGAAAGAGATTGCTTAACTAGTAGATGTAATCATGACATATAAATAAAAAAAAGGTAGGCTACTCACTCAGCGCCAACGCTAGTAACAGCCATGGAGCTATCTGGCGAAGTCCCATCTTACACTGGAGCTAGAAGAGGTGGCGCAGGGCTTTCCTTTTTATTTATACCGGTTTCGTGCGCATGCGCGGGGCTTGAGTGGTTCACTTTCACTGCGGCGTAGAACACTAAGTGAGCGCCGCGCCACAGCATCGGTCTTATATTAAAGAAATAAGAGAGGGGATGACATCGTCACGAGGAGTTAGAGGGTTAAGGGTGGTAGGGGTGAGGTCACAACGTAGAGGTGGCATGTTGAGGGTGGTAGGGGTGAGGTCACAACGTAGAGGTGGCATGTTGAGGGTGGTATGGGTGAGGTCACAACGTAGAGGTGGCATGTTGAGGGTGGTAGGGGTGAGGTCACAACGTAGAGGTGGCATGTTGAGGGTTGGTAGAGGTGAGGTCACAACGTAGAGGTGGCATGTTGAGGGTGGTAGGGGTGAGGTCACAACGTAGAGGTGGCATGTTGAGGGTGGTATGGTTGAGGTCACAACGTACAGGTGGCATGTTGAGGGTTGGTAGGGGTGAGGTCACAACGTAGAGGTGGCATGTTGAGGGTGGTAGGGGTGAGGTCACAACGTAGAGGTGGCATGTTGAGGGTTGGTAGGGGTGAGGTCACAACGTAGAGGTGGCATGTTGAGGGTGGTAGGGGTGAGGTCACAACGTATAGGTGGCATGTTGAGGGTTGGTAGGGGTGAGGTCACAACGTAGAGGTGGCATGTTGAGGGTGGTAGGGGTGAGGTCACAACGTAGAGGTGGCATGTTGAGGGTTGGTAGGGGTGAGGTCACAACGTAGAGGTGGCATGTTGAGGGTGGTAGGGGTGAGGTCACAACGTAGAGGTGGCATGTTGAGGGTGGTAGGGGTGAGGTCACAACGTAGAGGTGGCATGTTGAGGGTTGGTAGGGGTGAGATCACAACGTAGAGGTGGCATGTCGAGGGTTGGTAGGTTAGCGTCAGAAATTTCTGGGGAACCAATCCTGGTTCAGCAGAACAGATATGAAGTACAGTTCAGCTATTTATCGTTAACGCCGTCATTAGCTTCGTTATTATTTATTGCATTGAAATTAATTAATATGAGCCCTAATTAATTTAGTGGAATGAGAAAATCATAAAACCAGTTGTATTCAACTATTAAAAGGTTATTGTACTATTTTAATTTACCCCAGGTTAAGTTTTAGCCATTAATTTAGTTGCAACGAGCGGCCTCCCTTCATCACTCAACGAATGCGGTTGTTGGGAGCTTAACTTCGGTCAATGCCGACATGTAAGACAGTTGTATAGCTCAATACTAACGCAGCGTTTAAGACACGGTGCGTCTAGGTCTAAAAAGCAAAGATGAGAAGCTTTAAGAGATGAACTGGCAAAACGTGGCGGAACGTAGGGGAGAGTTGCCTATATCATACCACTTTTTACATTTTAATTTTTCTCTTAAGAATGGCTTGAATTATTCTCAAATAATATATTACAACATGTACTCTATTTTATAGAGAACCATTCCATATATATATGTTTCATACTGAAATGTTGATTAATATAATCACTATGAGTATTTTTCCAAGCCTTTACAAGTGGTACGATTTAGGAGACTAGTTTCCTAAATCGTACCGGTGGGTTTCTGAATCGTACCTCCATTAAAATAACAGTTTTTTTAATAAAAAAGTTATATTAAAAAATAAAGTAACATTTAAGATTTAAAATTTAACTTTATTACTTGTAACTTACACTAAATATACAATGATTATAGTACAAAACAAATTATTGAGTGTCAGATCACACTGTACATCTGAAAATAGTAAACGATAATGAAAATAGTAATAAAAATGAATGAATTATGTTCCCTATAAAGTATAAATCAGTGCAAATAATGTCCTCCCATGAATTACTTAAACTTTTTATAATCTACTGAAAATTATAGAATGAGGTTAAAACTAATGATCAATAAATTTATATAAGGTACATTTTCGGTTTCCTGTCATAATTTTTTTTTACCAGGATTAAATTTGACTTCACAATTAACACAAACCTATTTCTTAATCTTAGACTTAACCCCAGCACATTTTCATTGACCCATTTATTACATAATAAACTCAAACGATGTCTTCAATTACTGACACTTCACAAATGGCACTAAACCAATCTGTAGCATCAACTTCTATTGACACTGAAGATGAAGTAGTGGGCTCATTCTGCCAAACCTTCTTATTTTATTCACCTAATTTAATACCCGGTGTACTAGGAACTGAAAAAGAAGTAGATTGCTTATTCTGACTCACGTTTTTAGTTTTAACATCTATTTTCCTCAAAAAAATATTTTTGTTTTTTGTTAGTAGTTTTTTGTTGTTATTTACCAATTGACTCACTTATGAACGAGCTATAAACTTTTTAAGTCATCTTACTTTTCTTGTGCTACCTGAAGATCATTGGCCATCTGTATTTCATTTTAAATGGGCTACTCATAAGCTCTACAGCTTTTTGTGAAACACACAAAAGATGTGTCACTGATGAGTTAAATATCTTTACACCATAAAAGTTAGTTAATATTAAAAATTATTTAGTAAATTAAATAGTTGAAAATAAAAAAATCGGGCTTGGTATGAAATGGCTGCCCGAAACGTACCGGTACGATTTGGGCAACCATTGGCGGTACGATATAGGCGACTGGGCATCTAATCAAATATAACCTTATTTCTAACCTAAAATAAGAGCTACAACGTGGTCTGCCATAACAAAATAAAGCAAAATAGTCAGGCTTAAAGGATGCACATGGTATATATAACAAATCTTACTTCATCAATAACTATGGCATTACGATTAACAGCTGAAAACTCCACCAATGTATGGCAAAACACAAAAACTCGCCTGAATTAACAAACAATAAATCTATCAACACAAAGTCTGTTGCCCTCTTACCACGCCACTAGATAGTTCCTTCGTTTTCCGTCAGAGCCCTCCAAAAACACTAATTCTATTAAAATTCGCGGTGGTACGATTTAGGAGGTGGTACCATATCGGCTCCTCTCCCCTAAGGGTTAGTGGCAAAGGGTAGAGAGTGGAAATTTCGCTTGATAATTTTCTACTTTGCAGATGGCGTTAAAATCTAAAACATCAAAGATAATATACTTTAAATACACACTAAAATAGCTATGTGTATCATTATTTATTTATTTATTTATTTCAATTAAATTGTTTACATAATGGCCTCGATAAGTGAAAACAAATACTTAACATCCAGGACCATGTTAACTTAAACTTATCAATAACTAACTAACTATTATAATAACTAACTAACTTAACTTATCAATAAGTTATAAAAAAAACAACAAATATACTGTAATAATTACAAAAATTGAACTTATCCAAAAATATTAATATGTGGCATGAGGTGGGCTTAAAGGCTGTAACTACAGAAAACAAAGGTGGCAAAATATTCCTGTACATATAGTGTATTAAGAAAAGAAAAATGCATTGAAAAAATGGTTATTAATTTGTCACAGTGGCAGCCCTGCAGCTGCCACCTACGTCAAATTTCACTCTCCCACACACCCAATAATTACAGTTGAAACTTGAAAATCGACCCTAACCACAAAGTAGTTGAGATGACATGACAATTTTACGGAATTTACTTAATGCATATTCCTCAAGAACAAATAAAACACAACCTGATGGCTCATGCTACATTAAATAATAAATCATTTGGAGAAATTTTGAATTGAATTGAAAATTGAATTAACGAATTAATCAGCTACTGGATTTAAATACATTTTTTATCGGATGAACGATGAAAACTATCTTAAAATAAACTGAATTACATATAAATACCAAACATGAATTGTACTACGTTTAATCAATAATGGAAAGTAAAAATGGACATTTATGTGAAATATCAGAACAACCTGTTCATTATTTTTTCAGTGATCAATATGACGTTCATATGAAACATTTTTTGAGGAACGATATGTTTTTTTATATTACACTTTTTTGACGTGACTCTGTTTTTTCTCAAATAACCTACGGCAATAGTTTCACAATGGAATATTATTATTAACCATAAAAATGACCGTTCAATGATATATTTAATATAATATATATATATATATATATGCGTGCGTGTGTGTGTGTGTGTAGTATTGGTAATTTTTTAATGATATAATACTGGCAATTAAAATGGTTCAACAACACTTGTCATGAGCACGACGTATAGAACATGATGTAAGACTACGTCAGACATGTATAAGACACTAGACAAACCGTGCGTTCAAATATCGCCGTCTTGAAAGGATAGTAGGCTATTAGTGTTCACATTTATCAATGAATATTTAATTAATATTCGGGTATATTTGGGAGCGGCTAACGTTTTTAACATTAATATAACAGTATATAAACGAACCTTTTATAGCATGATTGGTAACCGTTAATTTAAATATAAATCTCTTCTTTTTCAATGTTTCGATTCTTCGTCAGGGGTGCCATATAGGGTTTTAGTACCAGTATTAACTATTCTGCAGCATTGCTCGTCATTCAAAAGTCATGCGTAAAATTAAGTGTGGGTGTATTAATATAATAATATTTATTATCTTCAGAATGACAAAGTTAAATTTGTTATTTACAATCTAAAAAATTATATATATATATAGGCAGTAATTAAATTAAATATCTAATTTTATTAAAGAAATGGTTTGAATTTCTCTACACAACTACCGTAGCTTTAATTTAACACATAAAATAAATTTGAACGCCCATCGGCAGCAATCAGTAGTCCTGTTAAAAACTATTATTATCCTTACGGGATAAAATTCGTTCTGCCGCCACTGGTGGAAGTTTCACATAGTGATTTATCGTTTCATTTCAAGATCATTTTGAGAGGAACCTATAAACTATATTACTATTCGGCTCCAATGTGTTTGAAACTTGATATAAACTGTCTCTAATCCGATGTGCTCCAATAATTTTTGGGAATTACGGTTTGAAAACTGAGAAAGCTAGAGGATTTAGTTTCATAAAATTATTTATCTAAACATATAAAACAAAGTCGTGTTAGTTACACGTATTATAACTCGAGAACGACTGGACCGATTTTAATGATATTTAATTTTTCGGATTCGTCTCTGCTCCGGTCATGCTTTAGGCATATTCAGTTTCCATAAATTCAATTAGTTTCCATTTTATAGCGTTTTAAATTTATAATGTAACCAAATGGGCAATAAGTTTATTTAAGATTTTTTTAAATCAAAACATTTGATTTATTAAAACATCTGTTGGTTTACTCTCCATTAGCAATATGCTTTACTATCCAATGCGATATGAATCATTCATTAATGTAAAACTATAAAGTGTGTGCTGAACAAAATGAACAGAATTATTCGCCACGTTAATAGGTTACGGTTTTTGGGAATTATGTACTGTATTTATATTTTTTTATTTTCTGTATAATTCAAAGTCACGTGTTTATATGTTTGCTAAATAAAATACTAAAATAAATAAAATATGTTGCTAAATAAAAAAAATTACAATGTTTATACATATTAGGTTTATTATAATAATCAGCTGTTGAATATTTAAAACTTTCACAACGAAGCCGTAATGCTATTTAACTTCAGAACATGGCCAATCTTAAAGTTAACATGTATTTTCTGTTAGGCGTTACGAAGTTCGCCGGGTCAGCTAGTATGTATATAATGTGCGTTTTTATTACAATCATAAAACTTAAAATCTATAATGATTAAATGGATATCGTACAAAATATGTAAAACTTCTATAGTATTAAATATGAGATTATAGAAAGAAATGGTCAAAACAAAAGTTGGGATTACTTATAATAATTTCAATAAATAGGCCTAATATTATTGAGGATGAGTAATTGAAAACTAGAAATTCTGTCCAAATTTTCACTTGTCAGACTCTAAATGACCGAAGGAATTGCTCTTTTGAAACTAGTTACAGTAAATTCTGCAGGTTATATTTTCCAGAATTTGACAATTCCTCCATTTATTGGTTTTACGTTTCCGTTTATTCTCGACTCTTCAAAGTTCAATTCAAATAGCACGATACATTCTAGTTAATGTCAATAGTGTATAGTGAATAGACTCTAAGTATCACTCAAATATATTTCAAAATCTGCCTAGATATAGATTCTGGTATGAAGTAACTCTAAAGAGGTTAAACGGTATCAGTGGACTGATACCCTTACTTAATACTACAAATACTTTCTCTCTGAAGTAAATTTAAAAACGACAATCTGTAATAAAACTATCATGTTCTTCAAAGTTTATCTAAATATCATTTATTAATTTATTGTTTAAAAAATAACCATCCCGTTTCTGGAAATTAGAACAAGAGTGACAAAGTTAAATTAATTGTTTGAGTTGTATGAGGGACCCTTCCCCCAGAAATACCAAGTTTTTTGAGTCGGTTTTGTTGGATAATTTAACCTTACGCTCCATACCAAGTTTGATGGAAAACGGTTTGAAAATAAGGAAAAAATTGATTTTTATATTTACTATAAGAATAACATTGGGCGCTTTATCATGGACAGTAAATTTAGCTTTTCTCTGGAACCATTAGTCGTAGACAAATAATTCAAATTACCAATTTGTTTAGTTTTTAAGCTGGATTTGAAGATGCCAGTCAAGTTGTATTTAAATTAAAAAATTGTAAATTTAAAAATTTTATTTTTTTACATCTAAAAGCCAATTACTTTTGAACCGTCTATTTTACAGACATGGTCTCAAATTATTTAGAACTCTGTGCACTATAAACTATCAAATTTTAATCAAAATCGTTAGAGTCGTTTTTGAGAAATCTGGATTTTTCACGTTTTTAAGGGGTTTTAGGGGTGAACTACCCTTAAAATCAAAATTCAAAAAAATGAAAAAAACGCACACACACACACACACACACACACACAGACAGACAGACACACGTACGGACAGACATCACGTCGAACCGTCTTTTTTGGTCTCAGGGGACCCCAAAACGGATATACACACTCTCAACTCAAATTCGATGATTTTGACGAGAAAAATACTTTCTCCATATACTATGACCAAATTAAAACAGAATAAAAGTGTAAGATTTCATCATAAAATATGTAACACTATTTAAACATGGGATTTTAACAGTATTAATTGTTTTATAATATATGTATATTTTTTTAATAATGTTTTGCTAACTAAAGCTAGGGAAAATATAGAAATTTTGAAACCGATATAATATTTATGATAAGTGTATTCTTTACATTTAGCTGATACAGCGTAGCACACATCAATACAACAGTATAATGGTTTTAAGTTACCTTAAGGTAACTTAAAACCATTAAATTTAGGGTCACAGCTCAGGGGCAAGAACAAAAATGTTTAATTCAATGCAACAAAGTCCCTGATATACCAAACAAGCACGACCATGAAACAATGAGAATAAGATGTCGTCTAATGATGCCACCCACGAGGTAATCGTAGCGGTGTTTCGGTCGCTCCAATTTAGAATAATTGGTCATGGTGCAAACAACGAAGGAACCAGAGCGTAACAGACGAATAACAAGAGCGCTGTCGCGGTGCATCCCTGAGGCCCAGCGAGGGACAGATACTGTTAGAGGGTGGATGAAGATATGTCTAGTAATGGAGTAGGGGATGGCTGAGTATTTGTACTTTTAGAGGGTGGATGAAGATATGTACAGTTATATGGTGGCTGAGGATAGGTTCCTATACGAAATAGCGGAGGATAGGTGCCTATAGGACATGGCTGACGATAGGTGCCTATAGGACATGGTTGGGGATAGGTGCCTATAGGACATGGCTCAGGATAGGTGCCTATAGGACTTGTATGAGGATAGGTGCCTATAGGACATGTCTGAGGATAGGTGCCTATAGGACATGGCTGAGGATAGGTGCCTATAGGACAAGGCTGAGGATAGGTGCCTATAGGACATGGCTCAGGATAGGTGCCTATAGGACATGGCTCAGGATAGGTGCCTATAGGACATGGCTCAGGATAGGTGCCTATAGGACTTGTATGAGGATAGGTGCCTATAGGACATGGCTGAGGATAGGTGCCTATAGGACTTGTATGAGGATAGGTGCCTATAGGACATGTCTGAGGATAGGTGCCTATAGGACATGGCTGAGGATAGGTGCCTATAGGACATGGCTGAGGATAGGTGCCTATAGGACATGGCTGAGGATAGGTGCCTATAGGACATGGCTTAGGATAGGTGCCTATAGGACATGGCTCAGGATAGGTGCCTATAGGACATGGCTCAGGATAGGTGCCTATAGGACTTGTATGAGGATAGGTGCCTATAGGACATGGCTGAGGATAGGTGCCTATAGGACATGGCTGAGGATAGGTGCCTATAGGACATGGCTGAGGATAGGTGCCTATAGGACATGGCTGAGGATAGGTGCCTATAGGACATGGCTCAGGATAGGTGCCTATAGGACATGGCTGAGGATAGGTGCCTATAGGACAGGGCTGAGGATAGGTGCCTATAGGACATGGCTCAGGATAGGTGCCTATAGGAGATGGCTGAGGATAGGTGCCTATAGGACATGGCTGAGGATACGTGCCTATAGGACTTGTATCAGGATAGGTGCCTATAGGACATGGCTGAGGATAGGTGCCTATAGGACATGGCTGAGGATACGTGCCTATAGGACTTGTATCAGGATAGGTGCCTATAGGACATGGCTGAGGATAGGTGCCTATAGGACATGGCTCAGGATAGGTGCCTATAGGACATGGCTGAGGATAGGTGCCTATAGGACATGGCTGAGGATAGGTGCCTATAGGACATGGCTGAGGATACGTGCCTATAGGACTTGTATCAGGATAGGTGCCTATAGGACATGGCTGAGGATAGGTGCCTATAGGACATGGCTGAGGATACGTGCCTATAGGACTTGTATCAGGATAGGTGCCTATAGGACATGGCTGAGGATAGGTGCCTATAGGACATGGCTCAGGATAGGTGCCTATAGGACATGTCTGAGGATAGGTGCCTATAGGACATGGCTCAGGATAGGTGCCTATAGGACATGGCTCAGGATAGGTGCCTATAGGACATGGCTCAGGATAGGTGCCTATAGGACATGTCTGAGGATAGGTGCCTATAGGACATGGCTGAGGATAGGTGCCTATAGGACATGGCTCAGAATAGGTGCCTATAGGAGATGGCTGAGGATAGGTGCCTATAGGACATGGCTTAGGATATGTGCCTATAGGACATGGCTGAGGATAGGTGCCTATAGGACATGGCTCAGGATACGTGCCTATAGGACTTGTATCAGGATAGGTGCCTATAGGACATGGCTGAGGATAGGTGCCTATAGGACATGGCTGAGGATAGGTGCCTATAGGACATGGCTCAGGATAGGTGCCTATAGGACATGGCAGAGGATAGCTGCCTATAGGACATGGCTCAGGATAGGTGCCTATAGGACATGGCTCAGGATATGTGTCTATAGGACATGGCTCAGGATATGTGTCTATAGGACATGGCTCAGGATATGTGTCTATAGGACATGGCTGAGGATAGCTGCCTATAGGACATGGCTCAGGATAGGTGCCTATAGGACATGGCTCAGGATATGTGTCTATAGGACATGGCTGAGGATAGCTGCCTATAGGACATGGCTCAGGATAGGTGCCTATAGGACTTGTATCAGGATAGGTTCATTTAGGATGTGGTTGGTGATAGGTACCACTAATGGATGGTTAAGGATGGATTTTTATAGGTCATGGCTAAGAGTAGGAGTTATTAAAGTACTTACGGTAGTTGATAATAAGTACTGTTTGAGGCTGAGGGCAGGTTGTGCTAGGGTTCTCTAATAGATAGGCTATTCTATCTGTTAGAGGGTGGATGAGCGTAGGATGTGTTAGAGGCCAAACCTACCCCTAGCCATCTTTAGCTGAGGATTTTCTAGATGGTACCTGAGGTTAGGGTCTGCTAGATGGTGGCTGAGCTATGTATTTAGGGTTGCTTAGGGTAGGTTCTGCTAAGACATTGCTGAGAGTAGGATTAGCTGCATATAGCGTAGTGTTAAAAGGCTAATGAAGTGAAATGTGTGTGGTGGGCTGAAAGTAGGTACCTTTTTAGTTTAATGAGGATAGACACTACTTAAGGGTGGATAAAGATAGGGTATGGAAGGATCTGCTAGAAGGTGGTTGAGGGGTGGCTCTGCTAGGACATGTCTAAGCGTAGGATCTGCTATATCATAAATAAGGTTAGGTGATATTATTAGTTCCGCGCTCTTATTAATAAGTATTATAGTAAAATAGTTAAATACCTAACATTAATACTACATAATATTAGTTTACCTTAACCTTAATACTATATTCAAAACTATAGTCTACACCAGCCACCCTATTGGGTGACACTTTTTAATTCGTATTCATGTAACTATGTACGGGGAGAATGGTGCTAGGGAGTGATGAGGAATGGGTGGAGAAAAGGGGTTTGTGGTAATTATATAGGAAAAATGGGACGTGGTAACTGTTGAAATTGAGTGCAATTTCTGTATCAGTGGAGTACAGTATTTTAACATTTTGATAATTAACAACCATACTATGGACTTGTAACTAGTTATCGTTGTATAGTTGTCTCGGATGTAATTAGTACTAATTGCTATCCAAATTGCAAATGGTGTCTAAATTAGGTTTGTAATCGAATCCTTCGCTCTAAATGTTAAGGACGATGCTATACCTTTCTGTTGGTAAAATGCGTGGGTTCAACGTTTCGTTTACATTACTGGATAACATAACGAATAACAAATGGAAACTTATTTTCAGAATGATTGAAAACTTACACAACGTTGATGTATTTTAAAGAGAATAAATCTGAAGAAAAGAATAAATAAATATTTAACTGATTAATAAAGATTAACGTTACATGTAGGTTGATTATAATTTAAATACAAATTTTTTTATATTAAATAAACCAGTAGAAAAATAAATGCAATGCAAATTTTAAGAATAATATAAATTTAAAACAAACTAGATACTTTACAGAATTTTAAGATAATAAGTATTTTAAGTCAAATAAATTGTATTATTAGTTATTCAGATTATCCTTGATTGTTTTTAATCATACATTTAAAATAATATAAACAGGATAATTTTAGAATTATATTTTATTGTTATCTAAAATAAGATATATTGTAAAGTAAATAAGTGTTTGAAATCACCACGTCAACGCAACCTATACATGAACTGCATGAGATGAAAATTTTTAACTTGAATGGTAAATATAATAACATGCAAATTTGGTTTTCATTTGTTTCGGGTAAAAGATTTACAGCATCAATAACAAAGCCCAATAATCTAATAACGTGGAGATACATCTGTTCAATCAGTGAACATAGACTAAACTTTGAAAAGAAATTGAAAAGTGGCGGTTTTCATCTGCGTAGAATTGACGGCACTGATGGTCGATGGCTACTGCAATTCAAGAACTGCATGAACGGCCCTCTCCATTGTGCCAAAGAGGGAACGCTACATTGGCTAACTCAGACATTCGCTAACCCTATGTTAAAATGCCATATACAGAAAATTGTTCGTTGGTGACTTTCGCTAACTCAGACGTTGGCTAACCCAAACATCCGCTAACCTGGTTAGCGGATGTTTGGTCCAGACACTACATTCGCTAACTTCTCTCCCGCCAGAATTTCGGTATCGACCAATCAGAAGAGTTCAGTCAGTTGGTCAAAATAAATCAGGCTGTCAAGTGTCGCCCAGTTAGGCAAATTAAAATAATGGCATGCGTACAATAATTATATACTAAGATATATAAATGTGACTGACATTCAATTAATCTAAAAAATAACTGTTTTACACTATATGACGAAATGAAGAGAGTCCCAAATAAGTAACGAATAATATTTACTTTTAAAACACAAATTATCTCATAATTCGTTAAATTTTATATGTGACGTGATTTAACAGCATCAGGTGTGTACTTGTACTAGTTGGAAGATAATGGATCGTACAGGATAGTGATGATGAAAAATGATTATTCAAAAATTATTTTCTGTAACATGAAAAATTCTATTGTTTCTGTACTGTAATAGTTCTGTAGCTCAGCGTTAAAAGATGTTTTCTCCTTCACCTTCACTCTATCGTTTGCACCATCAAGGACAGAAAGGTAGGTACTTTTACATTTTCTTCTCAATCCCAAATAATTAATTATTGCTAGTTAGCTAGCTGTATCTAATATATTGTTCTATAAATGCTGTGAAATGTGCATTTTTACGTAGATATTTCTCAGATATGGGTGAGGGGGTGTTAGCAATTTTCTAAAATGAACATTTGAAACCTAAGAAACATCTATCTGTTTCTTTGTAAACATCTGTTTCTTTGTTAAGAAACATCTATTCTACAATGCCGTTCAATTATTCAATGTACTGCCTCATAATCTGAAAATTGAAATTGACCCGGGTCGCTTCAAAAGGCAACTTAGGTCTATTCTTGTTAATAAGTGCTACTACAGTGTCCATAACTGCATCGCTGGCGGACTATAGCTTATGTCTTTCTAATATTTTAATTTTAAGTTTTGTTTGGTATAAGCTATATTTTAATATTTTCTTGACCTGGCTAATACAATTAAATGTACATTGTCAATCTGGCTTGAATAAAGAGTTATTGGGTTATTGAGTTATTAAGAACAGCTGTTAGATGAACTGGAAACATTTCCTTTAGACATATCCAAGATCTAACCTGCATTTGTCACATACTGTATTTACTTCATAGTTTTACAGTAATGAATGATTTAGATGGCTTTGGATGATTTAGATGACAAAGCTATTGCTAATGGAAAGTAAACGAAACAGCTGTAGCATAAGAAATCAATGTTTTCATGATTGTAGAAAATTTGTAAACAAACTTACTCCCCCATAAGGTTAACATTAGAAATTTAAAACAACATAAAATGGAAACTTATGGATTTCTTGAAAAATGTTTCCGCTAAAACGTTCCCAGACACATATAGAGCAACGTCCTAAAATTTCATGGCGATCGGATGAGTAGTTTGGCAACGCATAAAGGACATACATACATTCATTTTTATATACAAAGATATATATTTGGGTTTATAAACTTATTGTATACAATACAATAAACTTTATTGTATCGTTAATATATTGTAATTATTTTAATAGCTCAATTGTAACAATTACTCTAAAATATGCACATCAACAACAACTGGTTTTATATGATAACTGTTTTACTAATATATTTAAATTTAATTATAACAATAAAACATGTCGATAAGGTATGACTACAAGTTAACAGTATGATTCAATAAACAACGGCGTGTTAATATTGCAAAAGGTTTTAATGCAACGACATAATTTTACTTTGTCAGGTTGGCAACGATAAGCTGAAAAAGTAGACGGCGGGAATTGACAGTTAGCGAATGTTTGGGTGAGCCAAAGTTCCAGTTAGCGAATGTAAGTGGACGACAGGTTAGGGAAAGTCTGAGTTAGCCAATGTTCCTGGCGGACTGTGGTTAGCGAATGTCTGGGTTAGCGAATGTTATCGTCTCGCCAAAGATACTGTTTGGTGCCGAGTGATGAAAGATTTCATTATTGGTCTTATATTAATTACCTTAATTTAATATAAGGTACGTTACCATAAAGTTACATTTATGAAAGTAACAAGATATTGGACACCTTTATCCCAGAGCAACTGCTCGCACTGCAAATGAAGTCAAAGTCAAAATCAGATTTATAAAAAAAACAAAACAAAATATATTACAAATTAAACTATGCACATGTTTCAAATGTTAGATATTATAAACAAATAAAAAAAAATCTTTACTCAGACATAATATGGAAATAATAAAAGTAACTAAATAAAAGTAATGAACGTTTCAAACAGAAACATATTTTCGCGGTCGGATCTTTTCACGGTCATGCGACATTTTTCCTAGCCTAATTGTTTTTTTTTTTAATTTTGACAAGAATATGTCTTAGCTCTAGAGATGTATGATTTTTTTGACCAAAATTAGAAACATAGACGTCATTAACTAGTTAATGACGTCATATGGTTAGTGACGTCATAGTTTGGTTATAAGAACAGCTGTTTAGATGATCTGAAAGAGTGAAAAATATTAACAAAAGTTCATGTTATATCTAATTGAAACCCGTCAATTATTGTTTCCGCTCCCTATATTAAGCTCATGTAAAATAATGGGATATAATTCGTTCATTGTAGCCAAATATTTAATACCAGTAACATACATACATATAATGTATAATATATTAGAATAAATATTTCCTTAGTGGATTCTATGATTCTCTGTAAGGATTATGAGGAAATAGGTTGTGTAAAAAATCGCGTTTATCAAACAAAATGGAAACTTTCTAAAGTCGTGACAAACTTTAATAATAATTATGAATTCAGTCTTTTAGCGAATTTCCCATAGGGAAGTAGCTATTACCGTAGGTCTCATGGCAAGAGTTAAGCCCGGGACCATGTTATTTTTTCTTCTTTAGGTGCCCAGAGACCAAAAACAATAGTGGTTAAAATTTATATATATATATATATATATATATATGTATATGTATATATATAGATGTGTCTGTGAACACGATAACTCTCGTAAAAATGGTCTGATTGAGACCAAATTCGGTAGAGACGTGTATTCCTACAAATGCTCGGACGAGTTCGTAAACCAGACATATCAGTCAATGGGAACGGGTAGTTTGGGGGGGTTTTGTACCCCAAAATGGGGGTTTTTGCATTTTTCCCATATAATTTTTAAAAATTTCTAATTTTATATTTCACCACTGGAGTCAAAAAAACTACACAATTAAGCTCCTTAAAGTTTTTCTCTATCTCCAGCGGTTACCGAGATATTAAAAAATCTAAACACAGTACGTTGTATTATGGGGCTCCAATGTTAATCTTATGGATGATAAGGAAAAATTAATATTTCCCATATTAATCAATATTTTTGGATAAAACTTAATATTTAGCTTCATGTGGTTGAGATATTTCCATTTATGCTTAAAAATCATAGTTTATGTGTTTATAGTGGCAGCATACCTGCATACTCTTTTCCCATATTAATCATATAGGGAATAGGCAAACTCCTTTATTTATGGACAGATGTTGATGAAAGTCGGTATAAATGTTGGGGTAAAAATTATTTATGGTAGAAATGACTACTTTCAGTGTTCCTCACAGCAGCTAACCTGCACACTCTTTCCCATGTTCATGTTATGGAGAATATGCAAATAATTCTCATGTTTATGGATAGATTTTTATAAAACTTGTCATGTATTATTTATAATTTATTTGGGAATTCGCTGAGTACGCAGGTGTGCTACGGGGGTTTTTAATTCTCTGTGTAAATTTTTTGATTACTGGTGTGTTAATATGAGTTTTAATTTTATTAACGCATAATTAAATTTGTCTGGTCTTCAGTATGATATTAAAGTCAACTTATCATAATATCATCATTGTTATTATTATTGTACTTCTATTTTCTAGTGTATCTTTCTTTAAAAACAAAGTAATCTTTCACTTTATTTTTTCCATTTTAAAATGATAACTAGTCCTTAACATTTACACTTTCTAAGCTCTTTTTTTATAAATTAGGCCCCTTAATTTACTTATTAGAATTCCAGACAGCTTTTAAATCTTCAAAAGGAAAGTATTTATGAAAAATATGATGGTTTTAATTTCAAACTATATGAATTATACATAATTATTGACTATTCATTTGTTTTTTAAATGATACAGGGGGTCAATATATTTGGTTTACTATTGGTTTACTGTATTTATAGAAGAACCAAATATGACTAACATTTATGAAAGGTTTCTTTATTGTAATTAAATTATGATTTGACTCAAAGTGAAATTCTATTTATGAACACTCACAAACTTTTACATAAGTGTTTTATGAACGAAAGAAAAATCGAATTGAAAATATACAGGTGAGTTTTTTAAAGTGATCAAATAGCCAACTTTTAACTTTTAATGACACGACATAGCATAGCATCACACTTCACGTTTGGAACTTGCTTAGTTTTAAGTGTCACTACAAGTACACAAGTAAAAATAAATTTAATAATGTATTGTTTTCATGATAATGCATTTTATTTTAGTTTCTACCATAGACCCATAGGAAACTATTTATATATAATCTGTTAGTACAATTTTATGAAATATATTTTTTTATAAACTTTTGATATAAACTGTTATAAACTTTCATTAAAAAAGAGGTTACCCGCAAAAATATTAAATAACAATTTAGAAATCCCAAAAATGTAAACAAAAGTAACTACTCCAAGGACCCAAAGTTTATCACAGAGTATTTTCCTGGACTACGTAAAATTAACACTGTATTGAAAGCAGCATTTAACGTTTTAAAATCTTCCCTAGAAACACAAAATTTGTTTACCAGACCTCCTCGTTTTGTTTTAAAATGGCCACAGAATTTAAAAAATATGTTGGTAAGACTAAAAATTCCAAATTCCCGGCCTAAAGGTGATTGTCACGGCTGTGAACCATGCCACAAGCCCCGTTGTGGCATTTTCAAAGTTATGTGTAATTCCACTGAATTTTAAAGCAGTGTGACTGACAAGGTTTACCCAATAGTTGGAAAATCAACCCCTCAATATGATTTACCAGCTATCATGTAAACATTGTCCAAAAGACTATATTGGTCAACCATCGAATTCACTTCGAGTTCGTATGACTGGCCACCGTTTTGATGTGGTACATGAAGATGAAAGGAAACCTATTTATAATCATGCTTCTTACCACAACCAAAATTTTGAAGGCTGCTATGAGTTTAAAGCCCTTCACAAAATTAAACCACATCAAAATTTAAAAAGCAACCAACTAATTTTGAGGAATTCTGAATTAGCACGCCAGTTGGTTCTAAAATCAAAATTTCCATCCGGTTTAAACTTGAGTTAAGTTATACAAAACTATTCAACTCGTTTTAAAATAACTATAAAAATTACATGTATAAACCTACATACCAATTTAAACATTTACCAAATCACATTTTCAACATTGAAAATTTACTACAGTATTAAGACATGTCAATATATATATTGTACTACGTACATAATAATCCCTAAAATATTTTTAAAATAAAATATTTGTTTACCGGAACTTTAAATTTGATAACGGCATTGCCCCATTCTATCCCCGGCCATAGCCTCAACTATGTGTACACTGTATACAGGTGTTATTTAACTGTGCTACCATTGGGATTTCATAAAATGTACTTTTAAGCTTTATCAGCTAAATTTCATACGGTCTTAGCCTATCTGTAGCTCACAATCTGTTAGGTGAGTAAACATTGTTTTAAGTATTAAAATCACATTATATTTTAAAATACATAGCTACCATAAAGGAAGAAAAATATAAAACACCCACATAAAATACGGTATCTTCTATGGTAAGAAAATTAAGTTATCCCCCCTAATGAAAATGGGTGAATATTTACAAGATTTAGTTTCAATATTTCAAAACTTTTTCAAAGAACACGCAAATGTTTTCCCCTATTTAAAGTTTGTTCTCAGGTTTGAGTTAAGTATGAGTTTGAGGTAAGTTTTTCAAATTCCAAACATAATATGTAGGAATGAAAACCAAGTATTGTTGTACGGTTTTCCCTGTATTTAGTTTGACGACGAAATTTGTGATTGAATTTACAGAAATGCTGAACGACTTCCCTGTGGGAAACATCTTAGATCTAAGGGGGGATATTCGTAAGCGAATCAACTATTGTCGATGATGTTTCTCCTCTAGTCGATGTTCATGGACTACTAGTACGAGTAAGCGAATCAACTATTGTCGATGATGTTTCTCCTCTAGTCGATGTTCATGGACTACTAGTACGAGTACTCATTTTGTATGTTAGATTCAAAAAATTAGTTTCTTAATTAAGCCTTTTTAGCCTTTTTAAGAAGTTTAAAAAATTTTAAAAGTAGAAATTTTAAATATTAAATGTTTTCATTAAGGATAGCATTGTAGTATGTAATACCATCATTAAGCTACGGAACATAATGTTTCATTACAGTATTTCAGGGATTTTCCTACAAAATATAAACAAATAATTACCAAAAATAATGTAATCGATGACGTCATTTCCGTTGTAATTTTGTGTCTTGCAAATCTCTAACCGTCCTTTTTAAGTGCTTAGATATATTCATTCATTATAATTAATTTTCTACATGTTGTAGTATGTATTTAAGGAACTGAACATCTATTTAAATCCTCCTCTATATCTATAAATTCCAATTCAATGCAAATTTAGTTTGAATTTAGTGAGTCCGGTCTAATTATATATAGTTGTTATATAGTTGTTTTTATTTTTTAGGTAATAGGATTAAGATTAATTTTTATGTTTCGTTTTATTGTACGCACTGTAGGGTACCGCTGTTAGTTCAAGTGTAAAGTTCGACTGTTTATTATTTTTGTTTTAGTGTTAAGTTAACTGGGCTAGCCATATATAGTAGAAGAAATGGCTAGTAATTCCATGAGTAAATTGTTAATATTTTGTAATTATTTGGAATAAATAATAATCTTATTCTTACTATAAAAAATTCTCTTGGAAAATTATTTTGACGATACATTTTCTCATACAGTACTAGTTACGGTACTAAACGTATTTTAATATACGGCTAGTAGATTTTAAGATTTAGCGTTCAACAATAACATTCAATACCATTTATTGTAACATTTAGTTATTTCATGAAATAATAATTCAATTTTACAGACTGTATTTCGATATGCCTGCTTTAAAAATAATATATGCTTTAGTACTCTTTAATCTAACTTATCTTATAAACTTTAATGTACCTATAATTCTAATTATCGTTAAAATTATTATTTGTTTACTTATTGATTTTATGCATTATTAATATAAGGAAGTTTTTTGTTTCTTTATCATTGAAATTATTTGTCACATCTTGTCTTTTTCCGTTGCTACTTTGTATTGATGTTATTTGTTGTTCTCATGTCCATCCAATATGTTCTATATTTTTGCATGATTATTATTATTTGATTTACATGATTTGAAACTCTACTATGTATTTTCTCGGTTGGTGGGTGATGAAATAAACAAATAAATGACCATGCTAATCTTTCAATACCTGAAATGAACTAATAGGATTCTATTCAAGCAATTTAAATTTTTATAAAAAGCACATTCATTTCTTTGGGAAACACTCCCGTTACTTTTGATGAACAGCGACAAACCAAACGCGATCGGAAACTTTGGAACCGGTTAACCTCAACGACAACGTTGTCTAGCAAAACTCTGAAGGTTTGAAATCAACAAGGTGTCAATAATTGCTCTCTGATATTCGATACGAAGTTAAGCCGAATCAAGGGACTCTGAATACTGTTATTGTAAGCAGAACAAGCCACCGGGAACTGGAGTCCGGAAGGCAAACAGCCTGACAATCGAGGCTCACGGCCATCGGGTTTTTGTTGGTTTTACATCACCGGTCTGTGCTATGCTGTTAAGACACTTGTGCTTTTTAAGGAATTTAAGCGTTCCACACAGCAGCAAACTGCACCTGCATGCTCTTACCAACGTTAATCTTATGGAGAACAGGCAAACTCTCTTATTTATTACGGAAATTGATCAAACCAATTATTATATTGGTTATATATTATTATTGTTTTGGGAATTGGCTGAGTACACAGGTCTGCTGTGACGGGGGTATTTAGTAGTTATGAAGAAAAAGTAAAAAACATTTTTATCATTAAACCAGTTAAGTGGGTTTGCCAATATTCTTCACCTTATCATATAGAACACAGGTTATTAATTTAACAGCTGATTGTGGTTTTTTATATCCTTGACTTTTCTTAGTTAAGATTTTGTTGTTTACATTGAAAGTGAACTATAAATTAAATACTTAGGAGTATATATTTTATATTGGTCTGAAAATGTTTAGTTTTTCGATTCATTAATATAGTTGGTGATGCAAACTGTTTGTTTAGGAGTATCTCATTTGTTTACGATTCATTATATTGTTGGTGATGCAAACTGTTTGTTTAGGAGTATCTCATTTGTTTACGATTCATTATATTGTTGGTGATGCAAACTGTTTGTTTATGAGTATCTCATTTGTTTACGATTCATTATATAGTTGGTGATGCAAACTGTTTGTTTATGAGTATCTCATTTGTTTACGAATCATTATATAGTTGGTGATGCAAACTGTTTGTTTAGCAGTATCTCATTTCTTTACGATTCATTATATAGTTGGCGATGCAAACTGTTTGTTTAGGAGTATCTCATTTGTTTACGATTCTTTATATAGGTGGTGATGCATAATGTTTGTTTTGGGAGTATCTCATTTGTTTACGATTCATTATATTGTTGGTGATGCAAACGGTTTGTTTAGGATTATTGTTATTTGAAGCCGGTAGCCCCACTGGACTAGCGGGTTCGGAACACCTAGGAGCATCTGTCTACCTAAAATCAGTTTAAAAAAACTATACAATTTAGTACATTAAAGTTTCTCTCTAACTTGAACAGTTACCGAGATTTAAAAAAATCTAAACACAGTACGTTGTATTTTGGGGCTCTAATGTTAATCTTAAGGAGGATAAGGAAAAATAAATATTTCACTTATTAAATAATTTTTTGATGAAACTTTATATTTAGCTTCATGTGCTTTAAAATCATAGTTTATGTGTTTATCATGGCAGCTAACCTGCATAATGTTTTCTCATGATAATCACATATGGAATAGGCAAACACCTTTTTTGTGGACAGATATTGGTGAAACTTAATGTAAATGGTCAAAATAAAATTGTTTATGCTACAAATACCTACTTTCAATGTTCCTCTCAGCAGCAAACCTGCACACTCTTTCCTATGTAAATGTTATAGCAAATAACTCTCATATATTATCGACCCTGCACCTACCATTGCACCTCTATGTCAACGACGAACGAGAAAAACCCATTGTCTCAGCATTGCTCGCATCCTCGCTCAACAGGTTTAACACTGCCGTTATACGAAGGTAACCCAGCCTTCCTAAACCTACCACTGCACCTCTACGTGAACATATCGTGAACCTTTACGTCAACGACGAACGGGGAACAACCGCTGTCTCAGCATTGCTCGCATCCTCGCTCAACAGGTTTAACAATGCCGTTATACGAAGGTAACCCAGCCTTCCTAAGCCTACCACTGCACCTCTACGTGAACATATCGTGAACCTTTACGTCAACGACGAACGGGGAACAACCGCTGTCTCAGCATTGCTCGCATCCTCGCTCAACAGGTTTAACACTGCCGTTATACGAAGGTAACCCAGCCTTCCTAAACCTACCACTGCACATCTACGTGAACATATCGTGAACCTTTACGTCAACGACGAACGGGGAACAACCGCTGTCTCAGCATTGCTCGCATCCTCGTTCAACAGGTTTAACAATGCCGTTATACGAAGGTAACCCAGCCTTCCTAAACCTGCCACTGCACATCTACGTGAACATATCGTGAACCTTTACGTCAACGACGAACGGGGAACAACCGCTGTCTCAGCATTGCTCGCATCCTCGCTCAACAGGTTTAACAATGCCGTTATACGAAGGTAACCCAGCCTTCCTAAACCTGCCACTGCACATCTACGTGAACATATCGTGAACCTTTACGTCAACGACGAACGGGGAACAACCGCTGTCTCAGCATTGCTCGCATCCTCGTTCAACAGGTTAACACTGCCGTTATACGAAGGTAACCCAGCCTTCTTAAACCTACCACTGCACATCTACGTGAACATATCGTGAACCTTTACGTCAACGACGAACGGGGAACAACCACTGTCTCAGCATTGCTCGCATCCTCGATCAACAGGTTTAACAATGCCGTTATACGAAGGTAACCCAGCCTTCCTAAACCTACCACTGCACATCTACGTGAACATATCGTGAACCTTTACGTCAACGACGAACGGGGAACAACCGCTGTCTCAGCATTGCTCGCATCCTCGTTCAACAGGTTTAACACTGCCGTTATACGAAGGTAACCCAGCCTTCCTAAACCTGCCACTGCACATCTACGTGAACATATCGTGAACCTTTACGTCAACGACGAACGGGGAACAACCGCTGTCTCAGCATTGCTCGCATCCTCGTTCAACAGGTTTAACACTGCCGTTATACGAAGGTAACCCAGCCTTCCTAAACCTACCACTGCACATCTACGTGAACATATCGTGAACCTTTACGTCAACGACGAACGGGGAACAACCGCTGTCTCAGCATTGCTCGCATCCTCGTTCAACAGGTTTGTAACACTGACGTTATACGAAGGTAAACCCAGCCTTCCTAAACTACCACTGCACATCTACGTGAACATATCGTGAACCTTTACGTCAACGACGAACGGGGAACAACCGCTGTCTCAGCATTGCTCGCATCCTCGTTCAACAGGTTTAACACTGCCGTTATACGAAGGTAACCCAGCCTTCCTAAACCTACCACTGCACATCTACGTGAACATATCGTGTGAACCTTTACGTCAACGACGAACGGGGAACAACCGCATTGTCTCAGCATTGCTCGCATCATCGCTCAACAAGTTTAACACTGCCGTTATACGAAGGTAACCCAGCCTTCCTAAACCTACCACTGCACATCTACGTGAACATATCGTGAACCTTTACGTCAACGACGAACGGGGAACAACCGCTGTCTCAGCATTGCTCGCATCCTCGCTCAACAGGTTTAACAATGCCGTTATACGAAGGTAACCCAGCCTTCCTAAACCTACCACTGCACATCTACGTGAACATATCGTGAACCTTTACGTCAACGACGAACGGGGAACAACCGCTGTCTTAGCATTGCTCGCATCCTCGCTCAACAAGTTTAACACTGCCGTTATACGAAGGTAACCCAGCCTTCCTAAACCTGCCACTGCACATCTACGTGAACATATCGTGAACCTTTACGTCAACGACGAACGGGGAACAACCGCTGTCTCAGCATTGCTCGCATCCTCGCTCAACAGGTTTAACAATGCCGTTATACGAAGGTAACCCAGCCTTCCTAAACCTGCCACTGCACATCTACGTGAACATATCGTGAACCTTTACGTCAACGACGAACGGGGAACAACCGCTGTCTCAGCATTGCTCGCATCCTCGTTCAACAGGTTTAACACTGCCGTTATACGAAGGTAACCCAGCCTTCTTAAACCTACCACTGCACATCTACGTGAACATATCGTGAACCTTTACGTCAACGACGAACGGGGAACAACCGCTGTCTCAGCATTGCTCGCATCCTCGATCAACAGGTTTAACACTGCCGTTATACGAAGGTAACCCAGCCTTCCTAAACCTACCACTGCACATCTACGTGAACATATCGTGAACCTTTACGTCAACGACGAACGGGGAACAACCGCTGTCTCAGCATTGCTCGCATCCTCGTTCAACAGGTTTAACAATGCCGTTATACGAAGGTAACCCAGCCTTCCTAAACCTGCCACTGCACATCTACGTGAACATATCGTGAACCTTTACGTCAACGACGAACGGGGAACAACCGCTGTCTCAGCATTGCTCGCATCCTCGTTCAACAGGTTTAACACTGCCGTTATACGAAGGTAACCCAGCCTTCCTAAACCTACCACTGCACATCTACGTGAACATATCGTGAACCTTTACGTCAACGACGAACGGGGAACAACCGCTGTCTCAGCATTGCTCGCATCCTCGTTCAACAGGTTTAACACTGCCGTTATACGAAGGTAACCCAGCCTTCCTAAACCTACCACTGCACATCTACGTGAACATATCGTGAACCTTTACGTCAACGACGAACGGGGAACAACCGCTGTCTCAGCATTGCTTGCATCCTCGTTCAACAGGTTTAACAATGCCGTTATACGAAGGTAACCCAGCCTTCCTAAACCTACCACTGCACATCTACGTGAACATATCGTGAACCTTTACGTCAACGACGAACGGGGAACAACCGCTGTCTCAGCATTGCTTGCATCCTCGTTCAACAGGTTTAACAATGCCGTTATACGAAGGTAACCCAGCCTTCCTAAACCTACCACTGCACATCTACGTGAACATATCGTGAACCTTTACGTCAACGACGAACGGGGAACAACCGCTGTCTCAGCATTGCTTGCATCCTCGTTCAACAGGTTTAACAATGCCGTTATACGAAGGTAACGCAGCCTTCCTAAACCTGCCACTGCACATCTACGTGAACATATCGTGAACCTTTACGTCAACGACGAACGGGGAACAACCGCTGTCTCAGCATTGCTTGCATCCTCGTTCAACAGGTTTAACAATGCCGTTATACGAAGGTAACCCAGCCTTCCTAAACCTACCACTGCACATCTACGTGAACATATCGTGAACATTTACGTCAACGACGAACGGGGAACAACCGCTGTCTCAGCATTGCTTGCATCCTCGTTCAACAGGTTTAACAATGCCGTTATACGAAGGTAACGCAGCCTTCCTAAACCTGCCACTGCACATCTACGTGAACATATCGTGAACCTTTACGTCAACGACGAACGAGCACCATCCAACGTATAGGCATTGCTGGCAACCTCGGTCAACAGGATTAACCATGCCGTTATCTGAAGATGACGCAACCTTCCTGCAACTACCATTGCACCTCTACTTGTACATTTATATTGTGAACCTCTACGTCAACGACGAACGAGCACCATCCAACGTATAGGCATTGCTGGCAACCTCGGTCAACAGGATTAACCATGCCGTTATCTGAAGATGACGCAACCTTCCTGCAACTACCATTGCACCTCTACTTGTACATTTATATTGTGAACCTCTACGTCAACGACGAACGAGCACCATCCAACGTATAGGCATTGCTGGCAACCTCGGTCAACAGGATTAACCATGCCGTTATCTGAAGGTGACGCAACCTTCCTGCAACTACCATTGCACCTCTACTTGTACATTTATATTGTGAACCTCTACGTCAACGACGAACGAGCACCATCCAACGTATAGGCATTGCTGGCAACCTCGGTCAACAGGATTAACCATGCCGTTATCTGAAGGTGACGCAATCTTCCTGCAACTACCATTGCACCTCTACTTGTACATTTATATTGTGAACCTCTACGTCAACGGCGAACGAGAACCAACTGTATTGGCATTGCTGGCAACCTCGGTCAACAGGTTCAACAATGCCCTTATCTGAAGGTTCGCAGCCTTCCTGCAACTACCATTGCACCTCTACTTGTACATTTATATTGTGAACCTCTACGTCAACGGCGAACGAGAACCAACTGTATTGGCATTGCTGGCAACCTCGGTCAACAGGATTAACCATGCCGTTATCTGAAGGTGACGCAACCTTCCTGCAACTACCATTGCACCTCTACTTGAACATTTATATTGTGAACCTCTACGTCAACGGCGAACGAGAACCAACTGTATTGGCATTGCTCGCAACCTCGGTCAACAGGTTCAACAATTCCGTTATCTGAAGGTGACGCAGCCTTCCCGCACTTCTACATGAATGCCTCTGTGGTTTACGCTGGTGAATTACGCATTGTTTCAATTTTTTCGATGGTTGGCACGTGTTTCAATACATCAATTTCACTATATTATTTATAGAATTTTTATAATATTCACTTATTTAAAAATGTACAAACTGCTTTATTATTTAATTACGTCTTAGACTACTTTTGCCATTGTTTTAATACTAATATTTGGACTGTGACAGATTAGTTCAATACTGCATTCTCAAAAGTACTAACTCATGTAGTGAAAACAATTTATTTGATGATTAAAGGGTTGTGTTCTTCACTTAATTGTCACTAAGGCAGCTGGTATATTATTTAATATTTTATTTGGCACGACCCCACATTAAAAATACAAATAAATCTATGTCAGTATGGAATAGAATGTGATGGTTAATTTTACGGATCAAAATTCGAAACAAATCATTTCATTAATGGCGTTTCCAAGGTCACAAGGCAAATCAAGGTCAATTAGCTCACTCATAACTCATAATGGTTAGTATAAAATATGACTAAAACCTTTGACGAATTACTACTATTTGGTACGTTTACGAATATGGTCTTTAAAGGCAACCTAGATTTTTGAAGCCCAATGTATTTGATATCCATATTTGCAAATCCATGCACTTTTAGTTTATTAAAATTTAAAAACACTTAAAGGAGCATAAATTATAGCCTGAAAATAATCTAACGTGTTCACTTTTTCATTTGCCCAATTGGAAATCGAACCAAGTTTAAAATGTTTATTTACAAAGTAGTACAAGCAGAAAAGCTATCTAATAATAAATTAGCTTTCCTTAAAAGTTAATTTGTAGTTCCAATACGATTTTCAATCTAAAAACTGATGGCCAGATGGTTTGACATATCACTCTTTACGGTTCCAGTAAAGGCGAGAGAAAATGAGGTTTAGCTGGACTGAAGCGCTCGCCTACGAGAGTTAAATGATGATCTCTCTACAGCAAGCCTAGCTGTTCATGATTTCCTGCGAATTAAGTTGATTTTCTTCCCATTTTTAAGATAATTATTATAAAATAATATTTTTACGAACACAGTTCATACCACCATAAAATTTCATAAATATATATGTCCTGTTTTCATCACTGTACGAAATATCCTTTACTTAGCCTCTCCTAACCATTTAACATATTATGGTATAAAGAATAGTATTCAAGTGTTGTCACAACACCCTTCAGTTTCAACTAATTATATTCAATAAATCTCAGTATCTATTGGAGAACTATTTACGTCAGGCTGGTCAAACATAACGTACCAGAATGTGAAGTAACCGTAACGTAACGTAGCCTAACATACGTAAAAGCATAAAACTCTCGTGTTAAGCTATGACCAGACTTTTTATTAAACTCTTGTCTATTGCAAACCAAATCCTAGTCAAGACGAGCTATCCCAACTTTCCTTCGTCACGACGCGCGTGGGTGGCCACTGGCAGAGACGCGTCTTTCTCCTCCGCGTCCTTCAGCCGCTCGCTCTCCTTGACATTTCCTCTCTCCTCCTTACGCACTTCACCGTCCCGTTCCTGGAAGATTCGCTATTATTCTCAGCATATAATTTTGTAGCCTATGGCCTCTGATCATGAATGTTTAAATCAAAGAGATTGTATTTCGGTGGGGAGTGATATGGAAATCCCCTCAGTCTCCGGTTGTATGGCATTGCTCCGGCTATGACGAGCAGCTACACTGGAGTACGGCAAAATACCACACATCACAGTCCAGTCGTATGGTCACCAGGGTGTGGACTAGTCCTACCCTCCAGGGACGAATTTATAAAATTTCCGCCCCTAGGCACTATACTGGCTGCCAGCCCATTGAACCATTAATTTATGACAAATATACTCGTACATTATTAAAATAAAATTAAAGAAGCGACCGTAGAAATTGGTGGATGGGTGATTCTGCGTTTCCATATTTAGTGACAGCTGAATCGTGACACAAAAATGGGCACAAAAAGAATTGCATGAACTGTCTACACGGATGCTAAAGTATAAGCAAAGACCTAATTTTCATCTTCGGCCTTAAATTTAGAACCTTCAGCTACACTGCCGCATATCATGTCAAAACTGAGTGTGCGGTTTAAAAGACCTGCCACATTATTTCGTTACTTGTAATTCTTCAACCATAGTCTCAAAAGTTAAGACGGTAAGAATTAGGAATTTTGTACACATTTTGTTGAACAAAAATAATTTAGGCAACCAGATGATTTTTGGCATAGAGGTACGCTAATTACAGTAAAGGTCGTGCAATATGATAAGGCATTTTCCATTAATATTTACGTTTCCAACCCTATATTTGACAACTTCACAACGTATCCCAGCCGCCTAATTTGGTAGCCGCTACTACCACGATTATGTCAAAATAAGTACAAAATAAGTACAAAATCGGGTGTTCTAAAAATACAAAGAGCTCGTCTAAACAGTATAACTTTTTTTAAATTTTAATTACATTTAATAATATCGGCACGCGTGTCTGTACGTACTATGTCTAGGCCAGTTAGGGTGCCTAGTGGTAAATACGGCCTTGGCTACACTGGCTAAACACATACTTGACAAGTCTTAGTTAACTCTACCAAAGTACCGTTCCGGGGGTAGTGTAGTACTTAGTTGCAATGGTACGCTCAGTAAGACAAGAACTAGTTCTTTATCGTGGTCTTACAATATAATCGTCATAGTGTGATGCAGTCACCAGTTGCAGTATACACCCTGCGGGTTGAGATCTAGTCCTCTATCGTCACCCTAGGTATAATAGTCCGTGTGTGATGCAGTCACCAGTTGCAGTATACACCCTACGGGTTGAGATCTAGTCCTCTATCGTCGCCCTAGGTATAATAGTCCGTGTGTGATGCAGTCACCAGTTGCAGTATACACCCTGCGGGTTGAGATCTAGTCCTCTATCGTCGCCCTAGGTATAATAATCCGGGTGTGATGCAGTCACCAGTTGCAGTGTACACCGTGCAGGTTAAAGACTAGTCCTCTATCGTCATCCTACAGTATTATTATTGTTCGGGTGTGATGTAGTCACCAGTTTCAGTGTACACCTTGCGGGTTGAGGACTAGTAATCTATCATCGTCCTACAGTTTAATGATCCGGGTGTGATGCAGTCACTAGTTGCAGTGTACACCGTGCGGGTTGAGGTCTACTCCTTTATCGTCGTCCTATAGTATTATGATCTAGATGTAAACAGTCACCAGTTGCAGTGTACACCGTGCGAACTGAGGACTAGTCCTCTATCGTCGTCCTACACTATTATGATCCGGGTTTGATGCAGTCACCAGTTTCAGTGTACATCTTTTGGGTTGAGCACTAGTCCTCTATCGTAGTTCTATAGTATAATCTGGGTGTGATACAGTCACCAGTTGCAGTGTACACCCTGCTGGTTGAAGTCCAGTCCTTTATCGTCGTCCTACAGTATTATGATCCGGGTGGCATGCAGTCACCAGTTGCAGAGTTAAGCCTATAGGTTGAGGTCCAGTCCTCTATCGTGGTCATACAGTATAATCGTCCAGGTGTAATGCAGTCACCAGTTGCAGAGTTAAGCCTATAGGTTGAGGTCCAGTCCTCTATCGTGGTCATACAGTATAATCGTCCAGGTGTAATGCAGTCACCAGTTGCAGAGTTAAGCCTATAGGTTGAGGTCCAGTCCTCTATCGTGGTCATACAGTATAATCGTCCAGGTGTAATGCAGTCACCAGTTGCAGAGTTAAGCCTATAGGTTGAGGTCCAGTCCTCTATCGTGGTCATACAGTATAATCGTCCAGGTGTAATGCAGTCACCAGTTGCAGAGTTAAGCCTATAGGTTGAGGTCCAGTCCTCTATCGTGGTCATACAGTATAATCGTCCAGGTGTAATGCAGTCACCAGTTGCAGAGTTAAGCCTATAGGTTGAGGTCCAGTCCTCTATCGTGGTCATACAGTATAATCGTCCAGGTGTAATGCAGTCACCAGTTGCAGAGTTAAGCCTATAGGTTGAGGTCCAGTCCTCTATCGTGGTCATACAGTATAATCGTCCAGGTGTAATGCAGTCACCAGTTGCAGAGTTAAGCCTATAGGTTGAGGTCCAGTCCTCTATCGTGGTCATACAGTATAATCGTCCAGGTGTAATGCAGTCACCAGTTGCAGAGTTAAGCCTATAGGTTGAGGTCCAGTCCTCTATCGTGGTCATACAGTATAATCGTCCAGGTGTAATGCAGTCACCAGTTGCAGAGTTAAGCCTGTAGGTTGAGGTCCAGTCCTCTATCGTGGTCATACAGTATAATCGTCCAGGTGTAATGCAGTCACCAGTTGCAGAGTTAAGCCTATAGGTTGAGGTCCAGTCCTCTATCGTGGTCATACAGTATAATCGTCCAGGTGTAATGCAGTCACCAGTTGCAGAGTTAAGCCTGTAGGTTGAGGTCCAGTCCTCTATCGTGGTCATACAGTATAATCGTCCAGGTGTAATGCAGCCACCAGTTGCAGAGTTAAGCCTGTAGGTTGAGGTCCAGTCCTCTATCGTGGTCATACAGTATAATCGTCCAGGTGTAATGCAGTCACCAGTTGCAGTTTACACCTTCCTAGTCCTCTATCGTAGTCGGATGCTCGCCCGGATGTGGAATAGTCTTGCATTCCTCGAGTGAAACCGAAACCAAGAGTGGATCCTTCTTCACTCACTTTCGATAGCCCAGATTATTTGAGTGGTGAAATAAACTCGACGCTTGTCGGCGGTAGAATCCTTCAGTATTAAAGAAATTGCTTTTTCCAATGATAAACTTGTAATAATTATAAAATAAGTTATATTTTTTTAAGTTTTACACTGAAAAGCTGAACCTCAATTTTTGCCTGTCAGTTTGTTTGTCTCGCTTCAGAAGGCATTTTCGCTATTCCTTGCGACACGCTAGAGCACCTAATAAGATGAAATTTTGTTCATTCTATACATTTCAGGGATGGTTTGATACTTTTACATGACCAACGTTTCACTATGTAATGAAAGAGTTCTTAAACATCCAGTTTTACGCGATGTTAAACACAGTTTTTTTCTGTTTTACTGAACTTGGGATCTAAAAGTGATTTAACAGAAAATCAGCTGCCAAATTAAATCAACATGAATTTGTTTATACAGTTCATGGGTATAACCCATATAAACTTATGTAATACTAAATTGCTATGTTAACGTAACAGTTTTTACTGATGATAAATTTTTTCGAATTTAAATCAAAACAATCTAATGTAAAATTAAAAAAAACTTATATTTTAGCTAATACTCTCTTTAACTTTGTTTAGTTACAATTGGGGGTAGTATTTTGTAATTATAAGCATCTCGTTTCGTAAAATTAAGAAATACTACCAATTCAAAGTACGTGATTTGTATTTGATTCTGCTTTCAACTAGTATCGAATTAAACACACTAATGCAGTAATTGTTCAACAATATATGGTGGGTTGTGACGGCTTACACCATGCAGTTCATATGATCAATTTTATATTCTACATCATTATTATAGTTTATAAATGTTTTGTTACGTTCTTCAAATTAATAAACTTCAATTAGTTTTCAGTCTCTAAGTGAGTTTATTTTTTGTATGTTTTTATATTACAAGTATTACAAGTAAGTGATATTAATTTTATTTTTAACATTGACCATCAGGCCTGGTTCTCCAAAACGCATTTTCCACCATTGTTCACTCAGGGACAGATCCATGAATGCAGTATCTTAACAGATCAGTGGTCTCCAAAACGCATTTTAATTGTTTACTCGGGACAGATCATGAATGCAGCCTAGGATCACAGTAACAACATCAGGCCTGGTCCTCCAAATATTTTCCACCATTGTTTACTCAGGGACATATCCATGAATGCAGCCTAGGATCACAGTAACAACGCCATCAGGCCTGGTCCTCCAAAACGTATTTTCCACCATTATTGTTCACTCAGGGACAGATCCATGAATGCAGCCTAGGATCACAGTAACAACGCCATCAGGCCTGGTCCTCCAAAACGCATTTTCCACCATTGTTTACTCAGGGACAGATCCATGAATGCAGCCTAGGATCACAGTAACAACGCCACCATCAGGCCTGGTCCTCCAAAACGCATTTTCCACCATTGTTTACTCAGGGACAGATCCATGAATGCAGCCTAGGATCACAGTAACAACGCCATCAGGCCTGGTCCTCCAAAACGTATTTTCCACCATTATTGTTCACTCAGGGACAGATCCATGAATGCAGCCTAGGATCACAGTAACAACGCCACCATCAGGCCTGGTCCTCCAAAACGCATTTTCCACCATTGTTTACTCAGGGACAGATCCATGAATGCAGCCTAGGATCACAGTAACAACGCCATCAGGCCTGGTCCTCCAAAACGTATTTTCCACCATTATTGTTCACTCAGGGACAGATCCATGAATGCAGCCTAGGATCACAGTAACAACGCCATCAGGCCTGGTCCTCCAAAACGTATTTTCCACCATTATTGTTCACTCAGGGACAGATCCATGAATGCAGCCTAGGATCACAGTAACAACGCCATCAGGCCTGGTCCTCCAAAACGTATTTTCCACCATTATTGTTCACTCAGGGACAGATCCATGAATGCAGCCTAGGATCACAGTAACAACGCCATCAGGCCTGGTCCTCCAACGCAACATATATTACATTATTTCACCATCAATTAATAATGCAGCCTAATCACAAAACACGCTGTTCCCCACGATCCAAAGCAGATCACTAATTCCATTGATCACTCATCACAAGGATCACTGAGGCGGCAAAGTTTCACATTGACTCAGGACAGACAGAATTCATCCAGGATCACAATGTTCACTCAGACATAATGAAAACACGATTCCTGGTCTCAAAACCATTCACCATTAAGCATTATTGTGATCAGATCCAATCAGTGCAGCCAAACCACTTACATCACTCGCCTAAATTGTTCCCTAAAGACATATTCCACAGTAACAACGCATCATAATGCATCCCAAACAGTTCCAATATTTGCTTATTGTCCTCAGGACATTAATGAATGCAGCCTAGGATTTAAAAGCAAACATCCACACCTGTCACAAACAACATTATTGTTCACTCATGACCCATAATGAGCCTAGATCCATAACGCCACACATATTACTCAACATCACGGAGCCATAAACGCAGCTCATAAGAACTGTTTCAGATCCATCAGAATGGATCACAGCCATAACTTACGCATCCACTATCCATATTATATTTCATATTCAGAATCCATGAATGCAGTTAGGATCACAGTAACAACACATCATTATTGCTTTTATCACTCAACATGACATTATGTATTAGGATTTAAATTTTCGATCCATTTTTTAAAATGCAAATTTCAACTAAATTCTTAAAAGTTTAACCCAATTATAAGCCTTTAAAACAATGACTGAGTTTTTCAATGTATACTCATTCATATAATCGCCAAAAAGAATAGTCTCTTGTTATTGTTTGAATCAATAATTTCCAATCATTTCTATATGAAACTATAAATGTTGCATCCACCTAAATTTCATCAAGTTACCAAATAGCAGATCATCAAAATCTATTTTTTAAAGTTTTAATAGCCTTAATTGCTAATGATTTTCAATCAAGATCATTAATGCAAGTTTCATAATAGTTCTGTTTATTAGACTTTTATTAATCTTTTTATAGATGAATGCACAACTAGATTATTTTTCTTATTTACATAAAGTTTATAATGCAATCTTGCTATATCTAAAAAATTAACATAAAAGAAAATTTTATATAACATCACAATTTTTATTCCTATAGTTATCAAACAATTAGCATAAACATCAATGAAAGATGCTATTCAGCAAAACATTGCAATTTTATTAAATGTTAATCTGATATTTTTGTTTCTTGAGATGGAGATCCAATTTGATTTGTCATAAATTTCTTAATCGATTACTTAAGTTACCTAGTCCATAAATATAACATTCTTAATTTGAAAACAATTATTCATTTATTAAATGCAAATTAATCAAATTATCTTATTTAAATTTTTTTCATTTATACTTATTTTTAAATTTGTATTGCAGTAAAAAATACTAATAGTATTGGTATACTAAAATAATTTTTTAATTAACATTACTTATAATAAATTTCTAATTTCTTATAGTAAATATATATTTAAAAAATATAAAAAGTTTTCTAGAAGTAAAAATTCTTATTATCAACTTTGCCTTCTCACAAAAACTTGAAATGAAATAAATAACGTCATACCTAAAAAATAGTGACACATGGCGTACATATATCTCTAAAAGTAAAAATACTACAAAATGTGACAAAAACCACACGAAAAATACACAGCATAGAGTATGCGGCATCTCACGTAACGAAATACTACACTCGTACCGTATATACTACTCTAGTATACGTACGTAATACGTACTCGTATGCTCGTATACGTACTACGAGCATACCTACTCGTATGCTCGTATACGTACTACGAGCATACGTACTCGTATGCTCGTATACGTACTACGAGCATACCTACTCGTATGCTCGTATACGTACTACGAGCATACGTACTCGTATGCTCGTATACGTACTACGAGCATACCTACTCGTATGCTCGTATACGTACTACGAGCATACGTACTCGTACGCTCGTAGTACGTATACGAGCTGTCCCCCCTGGACATACGCTGGACCTGTACATACCCCACGTAAACCCCGTAACATAGCGAATAAAAAACTAGGCGATGAAAGTTTGAAATATTTAAATTATAAAACTAGTTACGACAAATATGTACGTACATAAATGCAGATATGTAGTTACGTGGCAATATGTAAAGTTATCAAGGTAATAGCACACACAAATAACTACCCTCGTCACATCAGAACTGCGCACTCAGCGAATTTACAGCTTATTTTCATGCCAACAGACCAATAAATCCACATACCAAATTTCTTAACTTTATGTTGATAAATAAGAAAAACTAACTTACACTCCATAATAATAGTGAGGATGCAGGTTTGCTACTGTGAGGAACACTTAAAGAAGATATTTTAGCATGATATTTTTACCAGGTGAAGTAATGTACACAGTTTAAAATGTACACATATTAAAAACAGTTTATGCATTATTATTGGTTTGATTATAGTCACTATGACTTTTTCACCTATCTGAATTCAATTTGGACGCAAAAATTACATGATGAGTTGATAAAACAATAAAAAACGTCCGTCATAAAAAATGTTATTAGAGTTCTCTAACTGTCTACGCAGCAGCACCTACAGCACCCTCACCGCCCCGACACACGGCATCGCTCCACTTTCTCCTGTACAATTTCAGAACACAACACCATCTTTTTCTGTGAGAAAGTTAAATAGACACGAATATATAATTTTAATATCATTATAATTTTAAGTGAAGCACATTTAATCTCTTTCTTAGACATAATAAACGTCTACATTCTAACGGAAAACTTTTTTAGTAAATAAGAATTGGTTAGGACACATGATTCAAAAGTTATTCATATTTTATTGTGCGAATGCTCCGTCTTACAAATCTCAAGAGGCTGCAGCACCTGCGCCTTTTTCACTAAAAACCTTGTACATATTTTAATTTGAAAGGCCATTATAATATCTAGCGATCTATATGATTAGAACTTCAATTGTTTCGTTTACTCAGTTGATTCATAATGCACTGTTTACAAGGAAAAGCCCTATAAAAATACTAATGACTAAAAAAAGGTTTGTTAACATTTTAATTACATAGGTCATTGATGAGTCTTAGTTTCTTTAGAGAGGAATATCTCGGATCTTTAACTTTGCCATAACGGAACTTCATGCCATTTCAACTATGAACATGGCACTACTGAGACATAAGGGAGAATCCCTTAAGACATCAATACATAATTTTGCTATGAATAATTTATTTCCAGATAATGCGACTTAAGGGGTGTAATAAAATCTAGACAAATTTAACAGATATTTCGTATTGTAGTATTTTAACGAGACATAAAATACCAGTTGATAAAAATAAAAGTACCAATGCCACCCAGCGGGAGAAAGGAGATTTTGTTTATGACCATTCCGAAAGACTAGGAAATCGCACCTCGTTTGGAAGCGTTGTTGCATTGCGGAAGACAGTCTTGATTTTTGGATTCCGTATGATAATTAATACTATAGGTTACAATTGACCATTATTCAACACATCTGGAACTAAAAATTTTTCTTTAAACCAACCATACAAACTTTAGATGCACCAACAAATGTTATCACTTTCAAAATGAGTAGAATAATGACAAAAAAGGTTAACGGTCCAATATCTGCAACTCTCCCCTAACAATTTTATCAAGCATCAATTGATTATTTCCCTATATCCCTAACATAATGCCATGCTATTTATAACACGGTGTATATGTGATGGTTGTTGAGTGATATGACGAGGAAATGTCATAATGAGAAAGGAGGCGAGAACGAAAGACGGGGGCGAACAAGGTTACTGAAACAATAGTTTGTGTAAATACAAATGCAACAATGGCAAAGGGCGATCCCCAGCAGGCAATGATGACGTCACATCCTGATAATGCTTCATGCAAATGTAGTGGGCGTTTAATACCTCTGGTTAAAAAACGCAAATACAAATCTCTTACCTTCTTCAACCTGAACTCAAAGTTTAAAGACAACTTTATCTACGACAAAGTGGTAATATTTGACAACATGAGAGATGTTGTTGGGTGGTATGAATTCTTATTTTATAATCAAGCCAGACAGTGGCTCATTAATCCTTACCAATAATTTATCCGATGAGTCTGAAAGACTGGTGGACCCTCGCATATCTATGCAGAGTCCAACTAATAAATATTGTGTTAGAAAACATAATTACTTTAACAATTGAACAAAAGTTGTTTTCTTCTTTATCATGACGATTAAAAGAAAAACTTTCAATAATATACTCCTTTCCGTGAAAATGGCTCTATCGCAATTAAAACTATTATAAT